>OX104114.1:30466961-31009061 GCA_944474755.1 Limnoperna fortunei | reverse complement strand
TGTTCAAAACAAACACAGCTGAGATCCAGTAGTTGTTTATTATAATAGAACAAAACAACCCTGTAATAACAATAAATTGAAATTACAAATAGTTCAACAATTATATCACATTATGCAAATAAAACATGTCACATAAGTATTATAGATCCATATGAAAATAAATTTCATTATATTCAGTAAATATTCAAAGTAAAAATATGAAATGAAATAATATGTGAAATACAGTAAGCTATGCAAATTATGCAAAACCCATTATCTTGAAATGTATATAAAAATGTATGATACAATGTAAGACAATTAATCTAATCATTGATGTAATAATATAATAAATAAATATAGAACTATTGAATACCTGTCTATGGGATTTAGGTTGCAAGAACAACTTAGACACAGTCCAGAACTCAAGGACAAATATATACAGGATCTACATCTGAAATAATATGAATGCATGCTAAGTATGCTATGCATTAACTACACCTATGTGACCACAATGTATAAATAATCCGTGTGAAAAATATATTAAAAATATATAGCTTAAACTTGTCATGTAAACATTTATAATAACATTTAACTAGTGACTCCAGCTTAGACAAATATAAAAATAATTAAAGAAGAACAATCTCACAATTTGCATCTTCATTACATTGAAAAAGCAATCTGACGGATTACTCTACAAAGACATGAAAAAATAAAGTATATATAACATAAAAATATAAATACCTTTATGATGTGGAACACAGGAGTATTCCAAAAATATCTGTAAACTTCCGAATATAAATTATGCAGAAATGTTCCACAAAATATCAAACAAATCTACTTCTTTACACAATGAGTGAAAGTGAAAAATTAAACATAATTTCCCTCCAACACTAATTGCCAATCGAGTACTCTCTTTCGTACCTCATGACCAAACAACCAATCACATCTCTCGGACGCCACTACATCACACATAAAGAATCATTCTGACATCACTCATTCATACAATCCAGCCAATCAAATCGTTCTCTCAGACTTACATCATACAAACATTACATCACACCTCACTTTAAAAAATACATATAGTGACTGACCATAAACAAGTCACATGATTTAACACCTGGTCATTTATACCTGTAATACTAAAAATCAATAACATATACAAATTAGCTGGAGGTCACTTGTAAGGATTAAAACATTTATACACCTGTGCTTATCAATTAGTGAATTGATATAATACTAATACACATTAGATATTGTATTTAATGGTTACATATAAAAATATCAACCCAATCACATCCTCCTCCTCCTTGAAAAAAATGGTGTCCACACCATTTAACAATATATAGAAGAAAAAAAGAAACACCTATAGACAATGATAATAATCATATGGAAAAAAAAATCAAATGACACAAAATACTATCAGTATTATCCTATCACATGTTTTCAGTCACCATTTTGAGCAACGCCTTGCCAATATCTTCTTCTGCGGATGGAAACATACCAGTTAAAGCTAGCCTTTTCAAATATTCTGCTTTCTGCATCCAGTCTGGTTGTTGCGACATGACATATTCACCACTCCGCATCCAGGCTGGTTTGCGTCTTTGACGAGTTGATCTCCTTTCACTCTCTTCTATATCATCAATTTCATGATCTACATCATGCAATGTTCTTTCAGGGCCCTGTTCTCTTGTCCTGTTTGAACAAGAATCCTCAGCTGCTGCTGGTTGAGTGGAAGGGTCTACTCTTGTGGCTTCAGCTCCTGTCTCGGATGTTACCTGATGAGATGAATCATCTTGATCTATATGTAGGGCGTCCCCTGACATTTCCGCAACTTTTGTGTCATTTGCAGAGAGTTCATCTGCTAACACTTTACTGGTGTCACTTTCTGATTCCACAGGATAGACATTCTCTGGTGCATGTTGTGTACCATTTCTATCTGTATATGAATCATCAATATAGATGGTTTCATCATCTTCACTCTCATCAAGTTCTTGCATCGTTTCCATCTCAGCATCGGTATCACACAGATTATCGACTGGTAATAAAAGGTTTCTGTGTAATGTCTTTTTCTTTCCAGTGCCATCTTTACGTTGGACTTTATAAACTGGTATGTGTACGTTTGGCTGTTCAAGTACAGTGTATGGTTCTTCTTCCCAGCGATCAGCTAATTTATGTTTACCGTCCCAAGCTACTACTTTGACTAAAACTGTGTCACCTTTCTGAATTATTGACCCTCGTTTCTTCATATCATATGTGTTCTTTTGTTTCTGTTGGGCTTTCCTGGTAACTTCTTTGACTATTTCATATGCTTTGTTCATTCTTTTTTTCAATTCCTTAATATATTTTGTGGCTGGGATTTTATCTGTTTCAGGAGGTTTGGTGTTAAAGATGACGTCTATTTCTAATTTAGCTCCTCGTCCAAACATGAGATAGTGTGGCGTAAAGCCAGTTGTTGCATGCCTAGTACTGTTGTATGCGTGCGTCATTGTTGAAACATGAGATTTCCAGTCTTTCTTCTGATCTGGGTTTAATGTACCTAACATACTTAGCAGTGTGCGATTGAAACGTTAGCATTCCCCATTCCCCATGGGATGATATCCCAGTAATCTCACATAATTCTTTTATTAATTTGCCTTCGAAGTTTGCTCCTTGGTCACTGTGAATACGGGATGGAAAGCCGTAGTGAACCACAAAGTTGTTCAGAAATGCTTCAGCTGTTGTTTTTGCTGTCATGTTCTTTGTTGGTACTGCTATTGCATACTTGGTGTAATGGTCAGTAATGACGAGAATGTTCTGGTAACCTCCCTTGGATGTTTCTAGGCTGAGAAAATCCATACATACTAACTCAAGAGGTTGTGTGGTTTCGATGCTAACAAGCTCAGCTTTGTCTGTGGATGGTTTCTTTCTACGTAAGCATCGACCGCATGCTGTTATATATTCTTCAACGTCTCTTGATAGGCCATACCAGTAAAAACGTTTTTTAATCAGCGACAATGTTCTGTCACGTCCCTGGTGACCCATATCATCATGCAGGAATCTTAGGATCAATGACCTGTAAATGAATGGTACGACTATCTGATTGTACTTTTCTCCACTGATGTTATTGTTGATGTTTAGCCTTTCAAAGTTGTTGTAGAAAGCTCTGTGCTCAGGTGTTTTTGGCACATCATTCTTTGGTGGTTTCTTCCCTGTAGTTACTTTTGATAACCAGAACTGCAAAACTCTGTCTTTTTGCTGAGCTTCAGATACATTGATCTTTTTGTGAGTCACTGGATCTAGCAATTGGTCTACTATTTCAGTTGAAAAGGAGATTGTTTCAATAGCGGGCACATGGATGGACTGACAAATGGATTTTACTGCTTGTTGATTCAATGTAGTTGTAATTCTGTCATTTGGTAAGCGTGATAACGCATCCGCATCTTTGTTTGTAGAACCAGGCCTGTATTTTATTTCGAAGTTGTATGATGAGAGTGCTGCAACCCAACGTTGTGTTGTGGCATCTACTTTTGCAGTGGTCATGGCATAAGTAAGTGGGTTGTTGTCTGTATATACTACAAATTTTGATGAAATTAGATAGTCGCTGAATTTTTCTGTGACAGCCTATTTGAGTGCAAGAAACTCAAGTCGATGTGCTGGATAATGTCGTTCAGCTTTTGATAACCCACGGCTTGCATAAGCAATCACTCTCTTGTGGCCTTCTTGTTCTTGATATAAAACTGCACCTAAACCTTGTCCTGATGCATCTGCGTGCAGTTCAAATTGCTTGGTAAAGTTGGGGTAACCAAGTACTGGTGGTGCCATTAAACATGATTTTAATGCTTCAAAAGATTGATCTTGAGTTATCTCCCATGTTCATTTTTGTTGTGGTTCATCTTTCTTTTGTTTCTTTTCTCCTTTCTTTACTGTTGGCGGTAATAAATTTGTAAGAGGTCTAGCTATCTTAGCAAAATCTTTTACAAATCTGCGATAGTAGCCTGCAAACCCTAAGAACTTTCTAACCTCTTCAGGTGTAGTTGGTTTAGACCAAGACTTTATCTTCTCTATCTTATCTGGGTCAGGTTCAATTCCTTCCCCAGATACAATGTGGCCAACATATTTAACTTTTCTCATAAAGAATGCGCATTTCTTTGGCGACAGTTTTAGTCCGGCTTCTCGTAGTCTAGTAAATACAAGATCAATTCTTTCCAGGTGTTCTTCATACGTATCAGAAAAATTTATGACGTCATCAAGGTAGACAAAGCATATCTTTAAGTTAAGTCCAAGTAATATTGTCTCCATTAATCTTTGGTAGGTCGCAGGACTGTTTGCTAATCCAAACGGCATTCTCTCATATTCATAGAAGCCTAATGCACCTACGGTGAAAGCAGTACGTTCTTTATCGTCTTCATGAATCTCTAACTGATGGTAACCAGACTTCATATCAATTACGCTGAAGTATTTGTTGCCTGCTAGTCCATCTAGTATTTCCTCTATTCTTGGTAAGGCATGGGCATCTTTTATGGTCCTGTCATTAAGCTGCCTATAATCTACACACATTCTAAGTTTACCATCTTTCTTTCTACATAATACAACATTCGATGTCCATGGTGAAAATGATCTTCGAATGATGCCGCTTGCAAGAAGTAAGTGCAAGTGGTCACGTACTTCATTGTACATTGATGTTGGTACTCTACGATGTTTCTGTTTGAATGGTGTATTGTCAATTAGTTCTATTCTGTGTTTGACCATGGTGGTATGTTCTATGTCAAGATCATCTTTGGACATTATGTCTGAAAACTTCATAATTAACTCTTTTCCTTTTCTTATCTGTTCTTTAGTTAGCCCATCTGTACATAGAGTGATTCCATCTATTACTTCAGTCCTTTCAGCGCATGCTTCTACTGTTGCTTCATCCTGCTTATGTATTGTCTCAATGTGAATAGGCTGAAGTTCACAAAGAATGCTAGGTGGAGATATTGCTACTGTTCTTGTAGTGGGATTAGTAATAATTACTTCTGTTATTCCCATAGAGTTTCGATCATAGCTGTATGGTATCAGTGATGGTGTAATATCTAAGTCTGTTGGAATAACTGACTTGTCTGTTGGCTGTAACAAGGCGCAAACTGGGTGATATAGTGCTTTCTTGTCAAAGTATGCAGATATTGTAACTTCTTTGTTTGGTTCTATGATTATTCTATTCTTTTCTGCTGATATCACTTTTGCTAGACGATGGTTTTGTCGTTTCAGGTTCTTTTCTCGAAGGTTCAAACACCTGAGTGCCATGTATACTGGTGTAATCAGTTTTGCCTCTTGAAGGTATCTATCTCCATATTGATTATAAAGTGTGTCGATCAATGATGTCAAAACATTTGTTCCCAATAAGACAGGTACTTTGGTATTGTACTTACTGTCTGGAACAACTAATAATAGACAATTCTTTAAGGTATTGTCATTGTCATTTGCCTTCATGCTAATCTCTGCTTCAATAAAACCATCATATGGTAGATCATTCCCATCAGCACATTCAATAGTAAGCAGATCTTGGACTGGATGGATGGGCAATTCTGACAGATGTTCTTTATAAAGGATCTACTTATTGTTGATACTGCAGAGCCTGTGTCTAATAAACCAGTGGTTGTTATGGCATTTACTTGTAAATTGGTCTCATTTGATGTTTCAACTAACTCTGTTAAATAATTTTGTCTGCTGCTGGAGCTTCGATAGTTTCGACCAAACATATGCCCCACTATGTTGATCTCTTCCCGTTAAAAGCCTTTCTGCTATGATCTAATCTTAAACGACAACCAATCTTTAAATGACCTTTCTGGTGACAACGCCAACATATAACGTTTTTATATGGCTCATCTTGTCGTGGTTGTTCTTGATGTTGTTCATTATCATCGTAATTGTTTGCCCTGTCATTCTGTTTATGCCTTGGGCTATTGTTGTTGTTACCTTGATTATTAAATTGTTTATTTCCCTGACCTTTATATTGACCTTTCTCATATCTCTGCCATTGTTGAGGTTTGTATTGTCTATCTCGATCTTTTTTCAGTGCCTCAATGTCAGTAGCCATTCTCTGTATCATGGCCTTTAATTCATCATCATCTTTAGACTCATTCGTTCTAGTGGAAGCCATCTTGGATGTAGTAGATTTTTCTTCTCTCTTCATATCGGCTTCTATCTGTCGCATCTCTTGCTTCAAGATGTCGAAGTCTTTAACAATAAAATGAAGATGACCCGACATGCTCTTTAAATCTTTATTTAGTCCAATCCAAAACATGGAACATAGTTTTGAATTACTCTCAGTTTCCTGTATCATGTGTCTTTGCTTAGCCTTATAGAGCAGGTCTTCAAGTCTATTTGCCCAGGAAATAACATCTTCACCTGGTCTCTGTTTGGAACTGTAAAATTCTTCCATTAGCTTGTCATTCTGAATGGATAGACCATATATTGTTTCTAGCTTGTTAAGCAGTTCATCTAAACTCGCTTCGCTTCCAAGCCTCTTAGCTACACGAGCGGCCTCACCTTTCAATGATCGCCTAACAGCTATCTCAATAACAGGTGGTGCTAGCTGGGACCTTCTAAGTGTGTCAACCTCGTATTTCCACAAGTCATAGGGCGCTTCTCCTTTACCATCTCCAAAGAAATTTGATATTTTAGGCGAGTATGTTGTTGAGTCTGGCCTATGAATATGTGATGATGATTGTGAATTAGATGCTTGAATATTTGGTTGTGTTCCTTGGTTAGATGATGGTGTACTTGGCAATTGTGGTGTTGTTTATGCCTGCTCAGTTTTTATGGCGCTTCCCAAATAATTCAACATCCACTCCTTCAGGTCTTGTGGATTTTTAATCTTTGGCTTTGCTCCAAGTTTCTTAAAAGCCTCCAATAGTATTTTCTCATCATCAGCAGTCAGCTCACCTGACTTCTGTTGTTCACTGCTGGGATCACTGGTGGCCATTTTATGAGTGTTGTTTATCTCAATCCTTGGTATGCAGGGTTCAGGTGTCTGTTTCGGTTGTTGTCAACCCCCTTTAGCGTGGTACGATAAACACACCTACAGCTAAAAGTTCCTCCTCCTCTACCCTTATCTGCTACTGTTTGGATTCCTGGGTGATGTGGTAACACTCCTTGTAGGTATCTAGTAATAGGTGTTTACTGATGGCCAAACTAAGTAATTTACCAGGATGTACTCCGTCTCTGTTGTTGATGGACAGTACAACTGACTTCCTGATTGTCCAAGATCTTGACTTCCGTCTTTTAATAAAGTATCGGCTGACTTTAATGGAGGTCTTTCCTAAAATGGCATTCAACTCCCAAATCTTCTTATTAAGACTTGTTATCTGGTTAGTAGCTTCTAAATCAGCCTCCTTAAATGTCTCTGGTTGAGGGTGTCCCTTGGTGGCGTTCCACTTGACAATAGATAACAACGGACAATCTATAAATTTAATATCAGCCTGCTTGTATTTGTCTACTATAGTTATGGCTCTCCTGTATTGCTCAGTTATCTCATTTACTGCCTTTTGGGATTTGTGTCGCAGAAATATATACCTTCCCTCCTTACGAGTGATGTCACAAGTACCAGCCCAAAGGTAGATAATTATATTGTGGTGTCGGCGAATTGCTTTCTGGATCCTGGAGTCTATTATATCAACAAGTTGCTTAGTCCTGGCTCCGGGATGACACCAAATTTCAAATTGAAATTGGTTGTCTTGGCAATGGTTTCTGAGTGTAAACCCTTTGCTGTCTGAGACTAATATTGGTACTCTTTATCGGAAACCATCAGGTAGGTGTGGTTGTTCATTAATGTACTTCTTAAGACGATTGCTCATAGGTATAGTGTGACTATATGCCTAATATAGTAGATACTTACCAATATAGTATGACACAACGATACCAAAAGAACTGATATATAAGTAATAACACGCTTACTTTGTTAAATGTATAGTATAAAAATTATTACAAGGAGGAGGGGTGCGGTATTCAAAAATATACAAGGGTAATATATAAAACACAATTAAAATATAATACAAAAAAAAAATAAAAAAATACAAGAGGGGTCAATAAATGTGTCTTGAACACAATCAAATTTTTTTTTACCAAAAAATATTGTCTGTAGTTATATTACTCTGCTCTGTGTTCTCAAATATGTGTGGTGAAGTAGCTGAATATCATTTGTATATATACCAAATATATATGTATCAATAGTGTATAATACTCTATTGTCTCTATATACAAACAAAAGACAAGATTATCAACATGTAACAAAAAGAAAAAAATATATACATACATAAATCAGTTCTGTATTACCTCACCGCTTACAATACCACACAAAGTGTCCAAGAATATCACAAAGTCACACAAATTATAAAAAGTTCATTCTGTATCGGTTGACACAGAGCAACACAAATGTCAATTCTCACTGTCACTTTACTGTCGAGTCTCTCCCCTCCTGCAGTAGAATTTATTCCTAGGAAGTCCTGTTGTTCCAGTCAATGCCGAGGATGCCAAATGTAACCGGGGGTGGTTCGGGTGTTCAAAACAAACACAGCTGAGATCCAGTAGTTGTTTATTATAATAGAACAAAACAACCCTGTAATAACAATAAATTGAAATTACAAATAGTTCAACAATTATATCACATTATGCAAATAAAACATGTCACATAAGTATTATAGATCCATATGAAAATAAATTTCATTATATTCAGTAAATATTCAAAGTAAAAATATGAAATGAAATAATATGTGAAATACAGTAAGCTATGCAAATTATGCAAAACCCATTATCTTGAAATGTATATAAAATGTATGATACAATGTAAGACAATTAATCTAATCATTGATGTAATAATATAATAAATAAATATAGAACTATTGAATACCTGTCTATGGGACTTAGGTTGCAAGAACAACTTAGACACAGTCCAGAACTCAAGGACAAATATATACAGGATCTACATCTGAAATAATATGAATGCATGCTAAGTATGCTATGCATTAACTACACCTATGTGACCACAATGTATAAATAATCCGTGTGAAAAATATATTAAAAATATATAGCTTAAACTTGTCATGTAAACATTTATAATAACATTTAACTAGTGACTCCAGCTTAGACAAATATTAAAATAATTAAAGAAGAACAATCTCACAATTTGCATCTTCATTACATTGAAAAATCAATCTGACGGATTACTCTACAAAGACATGAAAAATAAAGTATATATAACATAAAAATATAAATACCTTTATGATGTGGAACACAGGAGTATTCCAAAAATATCTGTAAACTTCCGAATATAAATTATGCAGAAATGTTCCACAAAATATCAAACAAATCTACTTCTTTACACAATGAGTGAAAGTGAAAAATTAAACATAATTTCCCTCCGACACTAATTGCCAATCGAGTACTCTCTTTCGTACCTCATGACCAAACAACCAATCACATCTCTCGGACACCACTACATCACACATAAAGAATCATTCTGACATCACTCATACATACAATCCAGCCAATCAAATCGTTCTCTCAGACTTACATCATACAAACATTACATCACACCTCACTTTAAAAAATACATATAGTGAATGACCATAAACAAGTCACATGATTTAACACCTGGTCATTTATACCTGTAATACTAAAAATCAATAACATATACAAATTAGCTGGAGGTCACTTGTAAGGATTAAAACATTAATACACCTGTGCTTATCAATTAGTGAATTGATATAATACTAATACACATTAGATATTGTATTTAATGGTTACATATAAAAATATCAACCCTATCACAGTCACACCGGATTTGATGTTGTGTCGGTGTTGCACCGGATTTTGTGTATTATTAGTTATAGTTTTTAAGAATTTTTAATTTTTATAAATTAAGAGAAGAACTACTATTCAAGTATTCAAGTATTCGTTTAAAACATAAACTGTAGATAAGGATGTTCGAATCATTGATATATGTTGAGTATGCTGATACCCGCTTAGCCTTTTGCGGTAAAAAACGGTTTGTTGTACAATTCTAAAGTCATTTGTCGGACTAATCTGTTGGATTAGGACAATTAGGGACCACCTACGGAGTCGAGATCCGGCACAAGGCAGTCTATATCATTAATTCAATAAAGTAAAATGTACTTCTGAAATAATGAATTATCATTTTTTACATACTACAACGGTTAGCATTCTATATACTGGCTCTCTATGTTGTGCTAAGGCGGATGGCGAAAACTAGACACCCGTCTACGTGCGACATAGGGTTAAAGAAATCTGTTGTAGTTAAGTTTAGACTCTAACACCCGAGGGGCAGCGTTACAATATAAAATATCACTCTTCCACAATTTCTAAATTAAATGTTGATACTCTAGAAAATAACGCAAGTAGTCTTTTAAAGGACAATCATAACCACCAATTTTAGGGAACTGCAACTGTGATACTACAATAACAAATATGAATAAAATGTATTTCCTATAAGCACGTATAAGGGATCAGTATAGTTTTATATTTTCAAAGACATTTTGTACTGATGTTTTTATTCATTTTATGCCGTAAGAATGGAGTAAATTTTTTGTTTATGGAATCCTTTAAATATACTGAAAACTAAAATAAAATAATACAAACTTGTTTTCACGTTTGATATAAAACAAGTATGGATAAAAATTAATAACACCCTAACTGAGAAGTTTGCTTTTAACAGTCATTACTCTCCGACATTTAATTTTATTTATTTGCAATATACATGAATCAGGATCTATATTCAGTGTTCACATTTTGAGGTTTACGTCACTGTCAATACCTTTGAAGCATAGGATCCGGGAAATAACGTTTTGACTTCGTTAAAAAAAAGAATACACGCTTAGACACACACGGCCTCCGAAACCTATATATACATGTATAATTGATGGAGTTGTTTCCCTTATTGAATATGCGAGGTTCCACTATAATGTTAAACATGTCTTCATGATGTTTTCTAGTTTACTGAAACAAAGGAAGTTATAAAGATAAAAACATCCTGGAGACATGTTTAACACTATAATGTTACCTGTTTGTCGACATAACATAAGTATTCAGGAAACAAATCTAGTACAAACGAAAATGTGAAAAAATGTAATGAAGTCGTACATTTCCACTTCACAGTTGTTGTAACGACACAATGTAGAAATTCAATATTTCTGAAAAAATCAACAAATCAACAAAACGGTTTTTTGTGGAAAAGGGGGGGGGTGTTTGTTTGTTTGGTTGGTTGTTTTTTTTTTTCGTTTTTTTTCGTGGACCTTACATTGTTTATGCCGTCTTGATTTAACCTTGCCCTATTTTTTGTCTCTTTTCTTGGAAAACATACGCGTTTGTACATACAGAGTGCATTCTCATTATTTACATATCTGATTTTAGATTTATTAGATTTCTTTTTGTTTTACTCATCTCCGGAAAAAAAGCCTTTACAATAGAAACTTTAGGCATGAAATATATAAACAAACAGGAAACAAAATTCAATATCACGTCAGTATCTACACAGTAGCTATGAACACTTGTTTACACATGAAATTTTAACGCGTTGAAGGTAAGCACATTTATTATAGTATACAGATTGATTGACTAGATGTAAAAACATACACAGTATATCTACTAATTAGCAAACAAGAATTCGGTTGAGTGGGCAAAAGGGATTGTATGTTGGCGGCTATTGCAAAAAGTATGAAGAGGTGGGTAGGGGGAATTTTTACTTGTAAGCCATCTACAACGGCTATAATGAACCTACTTTTCGAAACCTTATCGTGCAAGGTGAGTGGCACTTCCCCAAAACTTAACGTACTATGATTAACGTCCAGGCTTTCCGCATCTGATCATGATCCATATTTAGTAATAAGTTTAGTTTGACGGGTAGAGATTACTTCCGGTAGAGGGTTTCAGGGAAATTTTTTAAAATAAATTTAGTTGACTGAACTTCTTTTGTGTAATCAATGTAAACTAGGATGGGGAAATGATAAAATGAAAAGTTATTTGTTTGATTGATTGATTGGCATTAATAATATGTTTAATTTCAAACTATTTATTTTCGTTTTTGAAAAAAAATATTATAGATTAAAATTTAAATGGTAGCTAGGTGTTCATTTTTATTCAAATCAAAAGGTGGCTTAATAGATAACATTTTGTGCGTAAAACACAACAAAATACGCAAGGTCAATTCCGCTATCAAAATACACCAGAAACCAACAATGAGTGTTACCTTAATGAAATTCTTAATGCAATTTTTTTAGAATTATAATGATTAAACACATTTTGTAATAATGGATTTATCGGTATGTCAACAAGTCCAACTCACTCAGACATGCATCGGACTCATATATTTAGGAGTTACTTGGTCTTGTTGATATACGGACAATGCTAAATCCTATAATAAAGGTTGCAATATACCACATATATACCGTACATATGTTATTCAATCACTTATGCTATTGAAAAGACTGTTCCTTCCCACCCCAGGTACTCACACATACTTCCTTTGAATGGGCAGAAGGTGCATCTCTCTGAGACTTCAATGATATACAACCCTGTGCCGCTTCGTGGAAAAGCTAAGTCGCAGGTGCAGCGGCCGGAGTGCATAAGTTTCTACATCGTTTCATCCTATCGCTCGATATATGATAATCAAATATAACGGTCCGTCCCATGTGTAAATTAGTACAACACCATAACCAGAATAAGGTATTATTTAAACCTATAAAACATTCTTTATTGTGATTGGTGATTTATTTACTGCAGGTGTATACACTTGAATTTTTTTTACTAATTATAAATTATTTCACTTTTACGCATAATACTATGTTTAAAGTTTACAAAACATTGCATTTTAGGTTTTTTGCATTGAAATTAAATTAGGTGCGATTTGGGTTATGAAACTTGTCTCGCACTTTTGTACTTTTTTTGAAGACGTCGGAACAACAGATATATGCTTCGACTTCTGCTATTTAATATTCTTATACTTTACCTTCGCTCAAATTTACCTTTAATTTGACATACAATCTAAAATTGAAACATATAAACGCAGATTATAAAAATTATAAATAAAAATATAAATAAATACTCCGCTTCCCTTTTTCACCTAATGGCGCAGTCCATATTTTGCTGCGGAAGCCCCAAAATATCTTTCCCATCAAGATGCACAGTTGCACTAAGACTAAGATTCTGTAAAAAAAGTTTCATATAATTATATTCAGTGGTGTAGGGGAATACATGTAGCAGATAGAAAATAGCGTAATGAAAGGGCAGATAGATCCTCCTATTATTGTATACCCCATATACTATTGTAGCGGGGTAAAACAAAGGCAGTTTCCCTTAGTTTTGAAATTTCACCGTTTGAATGTTTCACTTTATAATTATTGTAAGTTATTAATAACGAGAAATCATGCAATCTCCTTACTACTTGTAAAAATCCTATATATCAAAATGGAATTTAATTTCGTCGATCTGTTAGTGTAAGTTGCATGAAAGATGAATATTTTCATATTTCACAATGACAATGCGCTTTTGTTGTTGAGTGATATGTTATTTTACAAGGAAATTATTTTCGATTTAAAACACACAATACGTCCTTGTGTCTTGTCCGTTACTCGGAAAAGCGGCAAGCCTTGAACGTGGAAATTTCTATTAATAACTCTGGTTTATTATATTTTTTCCTTGTTTATGTTTTTCCATCGAATTAAGGCAATACAATTTTTATGACAGTGTACAGTTAATTTTATCTTGACACAATAATCCTTGTTACCTATTATTTAATAGTTTTTAACACCTTTCTTTTCACATTTATTTTCTTTGTATACGTTTCCAAATTTTGTAATTAAATTCTTACGTTAGCTTGGTTCTAAAATAGTGATAGATAATATAATAGAGAAGGGTATATAAGGGGTCTTAATCGCGCAAGGAGCAAGGCACTTTCCAAACACGTTACCCACTATCATTAATTTTTACCGAAGTAATATTTAGTCATGAATAACCCCCCCCCCCCCTCTTTTTTGTTTCCTAAGAATATAGCGTTCATTTCTTACTTATTTTAGATACGTTTGCATTCTCATTATATCTTTTATTTATGTATATATATATATATATATATATATATATATATATATATATATATATATATATATATATATATATATATATATATATATATATATATATATATATATATATATAAATATATATATATATATATATATATATATATATATATATATATATATATATATATATATATATATTTGTTGGAAATATACTGCTACGTTCAGATTAATGGTTTATAGCTCCCGTTGCAATTGATGTCTGGTCGTCGTGTTCTTTGAGAGTCAATGCCACTGTGCAATGGATATCATGATCTTCTCACGTCCCTGCCATTTTATAGAATTGAGTACATTGTACCTTATCGACATGTGAGTTTTTATAGAAGTATAGGACTGGTCGTCCCACTGTTCCTTGCATGGCAGGCGTGGATACAGGAAGTATGAATTAGTGGTAGCGTTTTTCAAAACTCGTTGACGATTAACGCAACAAGGGTTTTTGTAACATTTCCGATGATGATTCAGTATGCGTGTAAACTCTTAAATCGTACAACACTAGTACCCGTAATAGAAATGCATATAAAAATTGAAAAACAAATTGTTTGGATAAAGAAGTCTTTGCACAACTGCAATCTCTTATTACAGTTCAGTTCATACTAAACGCTTTCTTTCAATGTAGAAGAAATCATAAGGTTATTGATTTAGCAGTTATTATGCAGGAAAGAGTTGTTATTCTGATTGAAAAGTGTAATCCTAGTGCTGATCATAAAATATTTAGAGAATATCTCAGTGTAATCTTGCCCAAATTGTTTCTGTAACATTAAAAGTCCTTGTAACAGGGAAAGCTTTAGGGTAACATATTCATTGGGATATTCATACCAAAGGATATAACATTATTACCATAACTAGACGGTGTCGAAATCTATTCGTCAAAAAAGGGATGAACATTTCTTAAAAAATAAGAACAAAGTTTAGTAGTTTTTTGGCCGTGATTTTATATTAATTCAAGTAATTTTTAATTAAACAGATTTAAAAAGATTTACATTGTTTTCTTGTCAATTGAAACTATAGGTAATAAAATTTGTTTTTGTCAACTCGGGCTGTCCTCCGTTTGATGGAGGAAAGAAGAAACTCAGCATTGAATTGAAAATGGTATTTATTACTTAAATGACGAAAACACAAATTAAAAATAATAAAACATATATGCATACAGATAGATAAAAATCTTAACTACTATAATAAAGAACCCATCCCATCAAAGATGGTGATATTATAGGACTTTGCAAGACATATTTACAAACATCTTAATAAAGGTTAACAACTTTGTTTTAATAGAACGTAGGCTACTTAAATACATAACTTATTCCATCAAAGTTGGTGATAATACATGCATGAGAAAAAAAATCAGGAACCTATAAATCAAACAAAAAACAAAAACAGAAAGAAAAAAACATACACAAAGAAACCTAGGGTGTACCCTCAGACAACTTTTGACACCGTTGTTTATTGAACCATTTGTTCACCACACCTGTGACAATTGCAACAGGTGTACGCCAAATTAAAAGAGAATGGGTTGTAAAAAATACTTATTCCAATTCTGATTTTTTTTATCATTTGCATTTAAAATTTAGGAGTTTCTTGTAAAATAGAAGCTGAAAATACGTAACAGGATGGAGATGTCCTCGTGGAAAAAAAGTGTTCGAAAAAAGGTTAAAAAAAGTATGCTTATTAATCGTGTTATCAATAATGACCTATTTCTGTGCATTCTTAAAACATCATTCTTTCAGAATAAGAAAGAAAAAAGAATACTGCGTTCATAATAAAGGCGTGGATTTGATTTATTTAAGGGGACCGTTTAAAAATTTGCGCCGTCTTCCCGAAAACGTGCTAATATTTAATGCTACGTAATCCGATAATAACTGGGGATTCACAACAAAAATAATATATGCTGCAACGCGACAAAAAAGACCAATTGGTTGGTCTATACCTTTTAAATGTGTAATTTTGTATAACGATGATATATGGTCTGAAAGTATAAAGTTCGTAAAAACGACATACAAAAATGGCGACCGTTAAAAAAGCTCCCGATTTTCGCTGATTTCAATATATTTTTAAATGATAAAACATGGTCACGATAATACAATGAGGCAAATAAAAACACATAAAATAAAAAAATAAAAAATATTTACTGTCACAAGATAATTGGACAAATTTTAACTGAAATATAAGTACCGTATTGTACTATAGATGCTGTCATTTCTGCGTTCTCGTTTTATCTCGTTCCGGTCTCGCGCGACAAGGAAATCGTACTTTTTAAACTGAAGACTTAGCGAGTGTCCATTCCCGTTAGTTATACTAGTCCCAGAAAAAATGTAGGGCAAAAAAATACAAACAAACCTAAAAACATACTTCCTTACCAGAACTAAAATTTGGTTAGGTTGGGATGTCGGGTAACTTAAAAATATCTCATCCTAATGCACGTGCCCAAATGTGCAAAGCTTATGCAGCTGTACCAATGGAATAAACGCCATCTGTTGGGAGATACAGGTAGGGAGATAACGATAAAGACTGATAAATCTGTTTGAAAGACGTTATCTCTCCCGAATTGCAAATTAATACAAAATCCTGTTTATCACAAATCATTTATATGCTATAAATAAACATTAAATAAACGACTGAAATTATTTAACCATTCAGGAACAATGACTTTTTGTACAGCTGAACGAAAATTTGGTCACGCAGTACTAGTGTCGTTATTGAAACAAGTTAGCTGCAAAAGTCTCGGGTTTTATATAGTATTTTGTCTAACACGTCCCTGTCAGCAATTTTATAGCTAAATATAATGAGTCTGAATCAACGTCGGCATAAAAACGATGACACGCGCAGTTCCATTTTCCTTACAAGACCTGTATAAAAACGAAATTATTTCGATCCATGATAAAATAGAATTTTGTTTCAGTTATTGAAAATGTTTGGTTCCGATAGTAAAACATGTGCCCTTGCTTTTTATATCTTCTTTCATTAGTCCCTATGATAAGTTAACTAGTAAGACGTCCTTTCAGAATTATAACACTTTTACGCCGTGAGAAAACACAACAACTTGTACCATGTACCTAGTTTTAACATATTTTAGCACAAATGTTTATAGTCCGGATGTCTTTTATCAACACTGTGCGAGTTCATAAACAACGGAAAGTAAGACACATGGGTCTAACTACACCTTCTAAATCATTGGGTTACTCTTGAAAAGGCGTCAGCAAAGTGATTTTTCTTAGCAGGTGTGAACAGCAATTAAAGGCTTATTTCTCGCAAGAAAGCAAGCAATTTTAGAAAGTTATGCAAATCATAGAAATGTTAGTATTTTCGACAATACCAAAACAACTACTGCCGTTCTACCTATAGCTGAGATGATTTTTTTTTAATTTTTTTTTTGATTTTTTTTTTTTTTTTTGTGAAAGTACATTTTGTATATATATCTGTTGCAATTTTTTTTGTCTTTATGTTTATTGGGAATAACAAATAAAGAAATATACTTCTAAAAATTAAAAATTTCAGTAAACTTCATAGGTTAACCAGTTTAAATCTCATTGAAATGTTAATTCTTTTAAATATCGCAAAAGATAATACACTTTCGTTGTTTAGCCATGTGAGACTATATTACAAGGAAATTAATTTCGATGGGAACGTCCTTGTGCTTTCTCCATTACTTAGAAAGACGTTGATTGTCATAATTAGCTGTGAATAGCATTGGTTTAGGTAAAACGATCTATTATATTTTTAGTCTGCTTATCTGTTATGGAAAGCAAATATAATCTTTTACTAATATTATTCATATATAAAGTATAGTAAACGTTTTCTTTTGACGCTAATAATTACTGACAAAGTAAATGTACCATATATGCGATAACTATTTACGTTTGTGTATTATTATTATTGTTGATTTTCTTAATTTAACTGCAATGCTTGAAAATTTGAACAGAATATCTAACTCAACAAGAAAATAAAACCTAGTGTTATAAAGCCGGGTAAATTTCAAGAATTAATACCTTGACCATTTATTCTCCTAGAAAATATAATAAAACTGCCTTAATATTACTGAAAAAAGAAACACAAAACCAAAAACACAAAAGCAGAAAGAAAGTAACCCGAACCCAATAAAAACCATGGGTGCAATAAGGTGCTCCGGAAGAGTAAGCAGTGCCTGTCACTATATAGACACCCGTCGAGTTACTCGTCATAGGAAAGTTTAATCTAATAATAGGAAACACTACCTACGAGTCAGCGAAAATGTCCGATCGTATTTGAGAGATTGATTTCCCATAGCGATCATACAGTGTATTATAAAGTACATACTAAATAGAGAGGTATCTCCAAAAGAAGCAATACATAATGTAAACATTGTTTCATACTTTGCATTATTTTCTGCATTTATAATTTTCGTAATCTTAATATGCTCACAAATAGTAGTAGTTTTTTTTACATATTCCTGTCTCGATGGTAGCATGGTTTAGGTAGTTACTTATCTACTGTTAATCACGTTCGTTTGAATACTTAGCTTGTGGATTCAAACTTCACTACGGCTAGGTTTGGATCCTGTCTCAAGTAAAAGGCATTGACAATTTTTCTTCCGAATGTCGGGGGTATTCAACGGGTACCCTGGCTTCCCCATATATACAAATATGATGCTATTATATAGCTATGTATTACAATGTTGCCATTCTCTTTTTATAAATGTTAGAAATATGCAGTATTTTCTTTTTTTTCAAATGCACAAAAGATAAAACAAGAGGTATCTGGTACCTTTTGGAGCTATTGAGATCAGTGTTGTTGCAACAACGTTCTGAATTAGTATTGGTTTCTGGATATAAGTGGTTACATCTGTTGCAGAGATTTTAAATGCACTCAATATGGTTTTTACACAGGTGGTTGCATTTGAAAGGCTGAAAGCTTTCTAAGAGAGTTCACAGTGCTCAACCCAAAGATTGATTGATTAAGAGCTGCCGAACACGTCTCCAAGTGGCTGATAAGGATGTCATCTTGTTTGTAGTTATCACAATACGGAAAGCCTGACCTCGGACGAAAGTGAATACATATAACGTGTTTGGAGCGTGCAACGCTCTTTGCACGCTAAAGAACCATTTTGTAGATGTCCATAAGAGTAGGCTAGCTGTTGCCGCTACAAAAGGCTAAATTTTCTGCCCCAACCCATATCACATATTTTAAGTAAAGCATTTTTCTCCAAATGTTCAATAAAGTTAAAGGAGGAATTTTTCATGGTCATATTGACAGATATTTCTTTTTAATATTTTATGAAAGTTTATAAATATTCTAGCCCAGGTAGATGCTGATCAATATTAGAAATGTATGCCAATCACAGAAATGTTAGTATTGCGTATGTAAACTGAAATGTGTACAAAAGAGCACGTGGTTGCATTTTCCGTTCTTAATATAATAAATTATATAAAACGCCAACTGGTTATTTGATACTTAAGTTTTGCTTCTGCCTTTTTGCATTGTTGACAGGGTTTGTGCTGGTTGAGATATTTGTTGTTTATAACTTAAAGTATTATTAAATCGTTATCTTGTAGCACAGAAAAGATGTTGAAAACATTGGAGATCTTGGCAGTGTTCTGGAACCTATTCACGCTTGCCAGTGGACTGTGTTCAAATCCACAAGGAGACAGCGTAAACTGGTGGATATTATACCAACAGAAGGAAAGACCGTTTCTTCATTACTATGTTGACAGTACCAGTAAATCTAATATTACGGTAAACAGTCACAACTGCTCCAAAACACCTGTATTAAGCCTAAGGCCTGTCTTATGAGGCAGTTCTTTTAATAATCTTCTGTATTGATTATAGCATTTATTAAACCCATATTAAAAACAAACTACCTGTCATTTGAGACAGCGTTTTATTTTGTTGATTTTTTAATGCTCTCCCATAGATTTTTCTAACAACAGGTTTAAATACAAACATTTGAGTATCTATCTATAAGGAGTATATATCACTGAGGTCTTTTTAATATTTGTTTTACTTTGGCAACTCAGACCACCATTATGTCACATTGATACAGACGGCTCTATCCATATTTTCTTACCCGTCTGAGAGGAATTAAAATTGCTAATACTATTTGTAATATTTGTCTACTTTTTTATGTAATTTCTTTTCCAATAGTTATACATTTTCATGTCATCGCTTTTTGTATCTTCTATTTTCTTTCACATTCTTATTTTCCTGCACATTTTGTAATTTGTTATTATAATTTCTGCAGCATTTTCAGATCTTTCATAAACGTGAAAGTCAAAATAGAATTTGATACTAAACGAGACACATTACATGTAAAATAGATACAATAAGGAAATTGAAATTTTAATATAGTTAAAAATGTTCAGTCCACTATTTGCGTGTTAAGATGGCTATTCAATATTCCTAATGAAATCTTTCTAATCATTATGAAAAATTTCTGCTTTATCATACTATAATAAGATAACAAGGAAGAAATGTCTGACTGATCGTTCTAACATAAATATTTTACTGGAAACGTTTTAAGATTGATATGCCAATTTATGCGCGCAATGAACATAAGTGACCAATGTGACCATGAATCCTTATTATACTAAAAAAATTTCTTAGACTTTTTAAATTAATATGTGTTATGGTCCAACTATATCTGCATAAATAGTATATTCCGATATTTCTGATTAGTGTCTATATGTATATATAACATTAGTAACTTCTGGTCCAGGCCTGTTTATAAATTTATATATGATAATTATCTAACAATATTCAAAAACACTAGAAACTAAGAAAACACATAGCTGAATAAATAACTACATCATCCCTTTTTTATACACGTTTAGATATATGTCTGGTTTTGTTTCTACAAAAATATTTACAACTCACATTTATTGCAGTTACATTTCCCCGAGAAACCGGACAGTGTTTTGTCACATGTGGTATCATCTATAATAGACAACGATCAAACCGAGTACATCGTGTACTCCAATGATCTAATCAACGTGAAGAAAATAGCAGACAGTATGAACATTCCTTCATATACACAGTGGATTCACGTATGTTGTCTTAAAGAATTTTATACTTTCTATTTGCAAACACTAATGATACTTTTTTAGTATAGAACAACATCTCTTAATAATAATTTTTACAACTCAAACATTTAATGGACTTAAAGCGTACTTTGCACCGACCCCTGAATGCCTTATGACCAATTATGTTAAAGTAGTACCCGTGCTACTATTAAATTTTCTACCATGTATGATACATTTTGTGAAATATGAATAAGTATTGAAGCTTTTACAATATTCTATATCCTAATCAAACATCATAATGTTTTTTCAATTTTATTTATTTTATTTTTGTTTTAAGATTTTCAAATGTCGTTATACAAATTTCTAAGCAATAGATAAACATTTACTAAAGATATCACAGGAAATTAATGTTTAAAAAATAGTTTACTATATGATATTTTCTTTATTATTTTTTGTAATTCTTGAATTATAAAATCAGTGAAATAAAAGTCCCCAATCATTTACTAGGTATTGTAAAAACACATTCGTTTTTATGCGGATATCAAAATTTCTGTTAAAAGATGAAATATAATTTTTTTTAAAACCTCATGCTTTCTTAAACATTAAATATGCGTCAAATATTTCGAAAACACGGTAATAGTTATTGAAATCGTATTTCAATCAATGGACTTTATTGATAATTTCTTGTCCTTATTAAAAGTATGAAAGACTTTGTTTACCTAAGCTAAAATTAAAGCAATATATCTTAACATGTTTACAAATATAATTGCAAAATAGTATACATTGTTTAATGTTGACATCGTATTCTAATGGACTGATTCACGCCAAGACTCTATTTTTTTATCGTGTGAAGTGATTGTATTAAACACATATAAATGTGTCAATGGATGATTCAAACATTGAACTCATATACATGTATACTTATTGAAAAATAATTGATGCAATTCTTTTGAAATATTTGGAAAACTGAAGTATTATGTTTTCATTAAAAACGTGTATATTAGAAATATTAAAAACAGTACGCTGCCACTTTTATGTAATATCTTGTAAGCAAAGTCTTGATTTATTTACTTTTTAAAACCATTAAACACTATATTTGTTGTTTGTTTATTTAATATCATTCTAAACAGAAAGATAAATTATATTACTGATTAAAAGTGCAAATTTGTCTCCTTAATATTAAACGTTTTCATGAGAGAAGGAATCATATAACATTTACACGCTACCACTGTGTTTTATAAAGGGCATCCTTGGAACAGATACAGCATGGAATTCGGGGTTCTGGTTGTTACATAACAACCTTATGTTTCCTCCTGTAAAACGTGGTAATCTTGTTTCTCCTGGATCTAAGTTTTGGATTGCCTCCACCATTGGTGACTCTAGCGCTGATATGTTCTATGTCTGCATACGATCAGGTAATTAGTTTTTATTCTTTATAATAATTATTCTTATATCATATAGTACTATTCCTCATCATTCAATAAAATAAGAGAAAATTTTATTTTTTTAAATATTGTTTTTTCCGTCTGCAAATTTGACATGTACTTATAGGAATAATGTTCTATACTGTTGTGTCTGTTTTGGTAGTAGACTTAATCGGCGAGCCTAATAGTGGGGTCTCGATAGTTAAGTGTTTATAGGCCATCGGCGTGTCCATACTGCGAAAGTGATTTCAGTCTTTACTTCGGGTAAAATGTGTTTGATTCTAAATTGACATGGATTTCCAGTTTCCAGGTCGAGGGTTCACCAGATACATGTAATCAGTCATTCTTCATCGTGCAATCAAATCGGATACAAAGATTGCTGAAGAATTGTTTTTTTAAAGTGGCGTTAAACATCATTCTATGAACCATCAAATATTGACAATTTATCGCATTTTATATGTATAAAAATTGCGTTCCCTTCATATCTGATTTGTTTTTTTAATGCTGCTATTGAGATGACATCTTTACTATAAATCAATCTTTTATATGCTGCTGCCATATGGCTATAAGAACAACATGTAACACTCAATAAAGCCAATATTCAAAGTAACACTAGTTTTTTTATCTTCATTTTGCATTTTTAAATAAGGAAAATATATGACACAAATGATGAATTTCCTCTATTGCCAATTTCCAAATTGATCCATGAATAATTTATGGTGTTAGTGTATCAAATTAGGTAAAAAAAACAATACGTTAATGAAAATGTTTCCTATAAGATTTTTAATGCAATATTTTTCATAAAGCTTAAACGTTTTTATTATGTTGCAAGATTCTAATTGTCTAAAATCCATTAAAAAGTGGTACAAATATTGTGTGATCGTCTGTTAGTATTGATCTTGTTACAATTGTTACATTATAACTCTCAACTTTTTAATAAAAGTCAATTGAAGATATTTTATATAAACATGAACAGTTATTACACAAAACGGAATAATGTTTTGTTTCCGGTACCACTTCTATCTTATATCTAGAGATCGAACTTGTTCAATGATTTATGAGCTACATTCAATTACTTGGTTTTAGTGAATAAGCGAATTAAGAGGTTTGTGTTCAAATTATCTCCTTTTTATATGTTCAAAAGTAGTGTAATTACACTTTTTTAAGACAACTTGATGAATGACAAATTAAAACCCTAGGATTTAGAACAGAAAGATGAACAAAAAAAACCCAAAATTTTAAAAATTAAGTAAACACGAATCAGTATAAAATTAAATTTTAAGTTCATTTTCCCCGGAAGGGAAGCGTTGTTTGCATCATTAATGAAGCCCCATCATTTTGCTTAGTCAAATATAGATTTGAGTCGATTTAGGGACATAATTCAAAACATATGAAGTTTAAATTAAAAATGCCTTGCGTTAGCTATAAGTGGCCTTTACCGTAACTTGCCCAAAAAAGTATGCTTTACAGGTTTTTTCATTTTTATTCTTGATTTTGCTCGCGGTCCGACACCATTAAATTAATGACGTCACTGTACAATCGATAGTTTTGTTCATTTTATTCGATTATTTTTATATATTAATGCGTTGTCAATAGATACTAAAGATGAGATAAACGAGATGGTAATCAACGTTTTAGCCGGAAATCCATTCATATACAACAAGAGACTCATAAGCGACGATTTCAAAGAAGCATACTTGCAAGAGGTCTCACCAATGCAATTTTCTTTTGGATTATACTTTTCTGCCATGATGTTTATGGTTAGTTTTAGCTTGGGTTTAAAACTTAACATACAGTTAACATATAGTTAACATATAGTCCTTTATTACCAGTAAAATGTTGTTAACTATTTATGAACGATATGTAACCAGTCATATTAAAAATTTTGTTTTTGTTTTTTTTTTAAAACACAGCTCGCAATTTATTAATAAAAGCTTTAAAACTAAACCTAAAATAATACGAGAAAGAACAATTACCGGAAACATTATTGCTAATACCGATGAAATAGAAGAAACTTTTAACATTTGTTTCATCGTTTATAATATTTGATAATAGATGCTACTATTGTAGAAGTTACTACGCATGATGCCCACAATGCTCGAAATCTTTGTTCTATTTTTAACTCCTCACCTGACCCATGTTTCACTTGTCAACCATGAATGTTATATAACTTCTGAAATAGCTGCACCACTTTTAGGTTCTTTGCTGTTGAATTATTGCATTCAAGCGAAATAAATTTAGTGAAAACATATTAATGAAAACTCCTAATTATCATGTTTTGGCATTATTAGTTAAAACGCGGCTTGTTGTTTGGCTACATATTACTTCATAAACTTTGGTTATGTCATTAATAATTAAAAACTGTATATATTTTAAATGAAAACGACGACTTGCTTACTCTGCAAACTATGAAAATCATCTTTCATTATCAGAAGCACCATTATGTATAAAATAGGAACATTTGTTTTATATTATAGAACTGTATGTATGCAGCTAAAAGCAATGTATCCCAACACTGCCTCTACCAGTATACTGCAACAGCTGGTATAAAAATATCTATCTTCACGCGACCAAGAGGTATGCTGAAGCAGGCTTTGCAGTTCTGTTATGATGAGCAGTTTACGTCTCTTTACAATTTTGTAAAAATTAAAGAGACGTCAACCTACAGAGAAAAAACCCAATACTCTATGTTTGCCCTGACATATTCAGATTTGTCAGGTACTACGTGTTTCGGACAAGATATTGCAGCTACCATGGAAACAGTAGCCGTAATGGTAGGTAGTTAAACCGTTCCCGTAATGGTTAATAGTTACACAGTAGTCGTAATGGTTAGTAGTAAAACAGCAGCCGTAATGTTAGCGATTAAAAAAAGCCGTATTGATTAGAAGTTAAACCAAAGCGGTACTTGTTGTTCATTAAACTGCAGCCGTAATAGTAAGTGGTTAAACCGCAGCCGTAATGGTTAGTAGTTAAATAGTAGCAGTAATGTTAAGTGGTTAAACAGAAGATATAATGTTACTAGTATACAGTAGCCGTAATGTATTAAACAGCAGCGGTTATGTTAGTGGTTAAACAGAAGCCGTAATGGTTAGTAGTAAATCAACAGACGTAATGATTAGTAGTTTATCATCAGCCGTAACGGTTTGTAGTTAAACCGTAGCCGTACTGGTAGCTGTACTAGTTAAACAGCAACCGTAATGATAAGTCGTTAAACAGAAGCCGTAGTGGTTAGTAGTTAATCAGCAGCCGTAATGGTAGTAGTTAAACAGAAGCCGTAACGATTAATAGTCAATCATTAGCCGTAATGGTTAGTAGTCAAACCGTAGCCACACTGGTAGATGTACTAGTCAAAGAGCAGCCGTAATGATAAGTCGTTAAACAGAAGCCGTATGGTTAATAGTTAAACCGTAGCGTTATGGTTAGTAGTAATTAAATAGCAAAAGTAATGGTCAGTGGGTAAACAAAAGCCATAATGGTCAGTAGTCAAACAGTAGCGGTAATGGTTAGTAGTCAAACAGTAGCTGTAATAGTAGTTAAACAGCAGCCGTAATGACTATTAGATAAACATTAGCATTAATGGTTAGTAGCCAAACAGAAGCCGTAATGGTTAGGTGTAAAATAGCAGCCGTAAAGTTAAGTGATTAAGCTGAAGCTGTATTAGTTAGTAGTTAAACATTAGCCGTAAAAAAGAGTAGTTAAACAGGAGCCGTAATGACAAGTCGTTAAATAGTCGCCGTTATTGTTAGTAGTTAAACATGAGATTTGTTTTATTGATAGACAGTTCTATACTTAAAGTTACCGTGTCTGTGCAGCGGTTTTTTGGCTGACAAATGAAAACTACTTTCCGCGTTTGGTCTAGCTTATGCTCCTTTTTAGATCTAAAATGTATAAATTTAATTCAACATTATTTTTCATAGTTAATTAGCGTTTTGTAATGCGCCTGATATTTAATTTTGATAGAACGATTTTCAATAGTAAATTTTGACCTAAATTACAACATGCTTGCTTGGGGAGTTTTTTACGTCCTACACCGACAACTTAATGCCCTTGGTCGGACCATAAGTGAACGTTTGGAAGAGCCGATTGTTGTCTTTTCGAAATCCTTCGGGTAATGTCGTCTGCAGTTAAGGCGGGAAAAGTGTCGCAGTTTGCCCGAATACCATTGAACGTTAAGAAAGCAGACGATTTTTTTGGACGACAGGTCCTTTTCGAAAATAAAATGGCTGACTTACTATGTAAAATTCCCGTAGTAAATATCAAAGACGATTTCGGACATGTCAACAACAAAGACAAAGTATAAAACATGAACGTTTTAAATTGTAAAAGTTTTCTAATTTGATTTTAGCTCTTCAAAGGTACAATATAGAATAATAAAAATGCAAGCAAAACACTGAACACACGGGGTGTGACTTTTAGTATAAGTCAATTCAAGAACGTTTAAAATGTTCAATATCTAATTTCATGCTGTAATCAGATAAAATATTCGTAAACTTGATAAACGGAGCTCCAATATAATTTCAGGGAATATTTGTAAATGGTAAGAATAATTTATAGTATATAAAACAAATTGACTAATTTGATAATTGTCCAATGGTTATTAGCAAAGTTATATACGAACACATGTGCTTTCATTTAGTTTTAATTGCATCTTGTTTTAAACTTTGATATGAACGAGTTCCTTTTAGCTGCGTTCAATGGTAATATTAAATATATTACGTTAAATATTTTATAACAAGAGTAAACATACTAGCATCAGCAATACTCGAGTTATAACTGCAAAACAAAGCAATATGAAAGTCGTTTTTGTGGCACTGTTCTGTAATTTTTAGATTCAAAACATTTCATGATTTTCGCGTTTTATCAAAATACCTTCTATGTAAAATGTATTAATTTGTATTATCATTTGACCTGTTTCTACGAGTATTATTTAACATTTTTTGAGCGTTTTATCTTATTTAATTCCAGTATCGCAATTTCTAACTTAAAACGTAGCGTAAGAGTATAAGCACAACACCATAGTATGATAGCCTCTTTAGTGTTCCCGCATAAGTCAATTGTGGTATTTTTGCATTTGCAAAACAGTAGTAAGATTGTTTGAATAGAATTTGCCCACAAGTCGTTTTTGCATTTTTTCACTGGACATGTGCCTTGTGTGCTTTCCATTTTTGTTTTTCTGACAACGAAATAGTCTATGATAAAGTTTGAGATCTCTTAAAAAAGTACTAGCATAAAACTAGGTGAAAAGAGGAACTGCTATGATTTCACTAAATATTTTGTTGGATAATTGCATGTTTATGTATTGTGATTGTATTCATATTTTTATATAAACGATATAGGTTTGTGTACAACTTCCTGATGTATACAGAGATTTAATAAGTTTGTCGAAAGTCAGCCGTTGGTCATGTCCAAATTCGGGAAAACTTACAGCGTCTTCCGGAAATGCTGTGCAGAAATATCATATCCCACTAGATCATCATGTAATTTCAGCTGCAGGATTCGTGCATAAAAACCTTTACAGTAATGAAAAAACTGCGAATAGTATTAAAGATGTTACTAAGGACAGTCGTGACAAACAATTGGATAAATTCTGTAGCATTCACGAGTGTGATAGCATCTGGGAACCTACAAAGATAAATGACAAAGATCTGATACTTTCTAAAAATCCATTTCTGAAGAATTCCAAGCTATCAGAATGGTACTTTATTAATTTGCAATTACGTTACATTCATATACGTTTCTTTTCACTGTCGTTATTTGTATTATTAGGAATAGTCAATTATAATTATAAGTACCTATTTTGCTTGTCTTGTCTTATCTTGTCTTGACTTATCGTTTCGGGAAAACTCATCGATATCGTCAAATTTTTTGTTACAATATAATTATACATATAATGATACAATTATTGCCATAATGTCAAATGTGATTTTGCTCATTTGTAAACAACATGTAGTATGAAACCATTTACAAATAAAATAATAATTAAAATTAGGTATGTAATTGGCACACTTTTGTTGCTGTAAATTTTGTGAAAATATCAATTAATTTATTTTTACCAATAATAAACTAGTTTGAATACTGACTTATATTTTTTTACTCATTACATATATGATATTTTTTACTCTCAATGCTAATTTTGCACTTGTAGGTTCCAGGAAATGACAACAGATATAGAAATGCATTACAATTTCAAAAATCCACGAAAGAAAAAAAAATTACCAAGAAAAGAGAAAACTGGTAAGTATTCAAAAGATTGAAATGGTCTCTATGCAATCAGTTCTGCAATGGTATGGGAAAAGATATTATTACTGTGTTTATTTCAAATGTCGATTGAAGTCTTGGATATAGCTTAAAGGTTTGATTACTGGACATTAAGGAACCAACAATCAACAAAATGTAGTTTAATATAAAGTTTCTAGAGTACTGTTAATAATACACGCCTGAAATTTGAATCTCTAAATTGTATTTATACATGTAGTACATGCATTTATTACACTAAATTGTTTAAGTACACTGTTCATTGACTGGAAATGTATGACATATAAGTGTAGAACTTCTTTGATGTATGCAAAGAGGCAATACAATTTATATACAATATGTGTATTCTCAGAAATTTTTTTAAAAATACGAACCGTGGAGCAGGTAGACACTTGAATTACTTCCGAGTTTTCTTGGTTATTCATCTGTTTCTAATTTTTGAGCAAATGCACTTTATGTGTTCAATGTATACATGCATGTACATATATTGTTAAAACCCTTTAGTTTATATTAAAAAGCTTGAAAGGGTAAATTTTCTGTGGTTTCCGTGTTTAAATTTTGGTACGTAAAGCAGTAATGACATCAGGCATCAAATATATACTAGTATTGTTTTTGACGACAGATCGTAATCTAAAACATATTACTATTAAGAAAATGTGTTTGAAGAGCCACACTCTGATGTGATACCAGCCTGCAATGTGCTTTTAATACAATTCAATAAACTAAACGCTGAGAAACATTCGGTTTAAACTACCACTTTATTTATACAAAGTCAACTATGTAGTCAAATCGCATGTCTAAGATTTAAAAAAATATAGAACGTTTGCATAAATCTCGCGATTATTGCATTAGATATTACAATAATAATTAAGATAAAATAGATAGGGTCGGGGGTTTTCTTTGGGTACTTTGCTTCCTCTCCCAATAAACTGAACGACATGATATAGCTGAAAAATTGCTGAAAGTGGCACTAAACAACATTCAAACAAACAAATAAAAATAGATAGCTGACAATAAATTCAAATCTTGGGCAATTAAGTTTTTCGTGAACTAGTAATGCTAATTTCATTACATATCTGTTTATCTTATATGTTGTCATGAATATTTCTTACGTATCTGTTATTTTTTTGTTACACATTCGTGTGCGTAATAATTAACTTACATGCAAATAGTTATATTTATTTAATTGGATTATTCCAAAAATTAAATATTTCTTGTAAACATTCAATCTGAGTTGAAGCCTTTTTAAATTTAATTGACCTAGCTTGGATAAATAATACTGTTAGTGATTGATTTTTAGTTAGTTTGTATAATCGATTAATATTTTTAAATTACTTGATGTGGCATTAAACATAATTTTCCACTAGTTTTGTTTTTAATTCAAAATAATGATATTACAACCCGCTAAAACGATTCGACATATGTTTAGCATATTTGCATGGTTTTTACAATTTTGCACTTGATAACTAATTTTTTGTCTTAACAAAAACCCAACAAAACAGAATAACCCAAATATAGGAAAGATAAATTAAATAAACAAATATTGCTCGGTGGAATCATTTTGTTTTAATCCTTTACCAAATAACTGTTTTCTAAGTAATCAATAAACATAGAGTTTTTTTTTTATTAAATTCACTTTGCTCTTGAAGAAATGATATTGAAAGGCATGTGTAATTGTGTTAAATTGTACATTCTTTTCATTTCATTTCGTCAATTTTCAGCTATTATATTGCGTAGTGAGAAAGACATTAATACATTTTTATTAAACAACCAGAATTCCGTATTGAGCTTATTTTGTCGAGATGGTAAGTAAAATTATGTAGTAATATTTGCCATATATTTTGGAAATATCATGTCCAGCACATGGACGAATATTCAGAAACAAATTTGGGAAGCCTTAAAGGACATATACACATGAAACAGGGATCAGTTAAACATCCATTAATTTATGTAACCTCTAGTTTTATATGATTTTTATATTTTATTTTTATAGAAATATCCGACTTGTAAACAGCAAACAGAAACAGAATCAGTATAATAATTGGCAAGCACACAAATTAAACGCTCAGTGATATTTTTATAATTTCAAATACCAACAACATTCATTGTTATAGACTTCGTCATCAAGTCGTCATTACAACAGTTTTTAATTTTAGGTTGCAGATTTTGCCAAGGTGCCAAAGTAGATATGATTTTCTTAGGACGAATGATACAAGTTGATTATCTGGATGTGGTTCTTGCAGAGGCACAGGATCCAGCACTTCCGTTTAACCTCCGAGTAGGTTTTACACCGTTTTTGAGGTAATGTGTACATTGTTATATACATGTATGTACATGTAAGGTTAAAAATTCATATTTATGAAGGTCTATTGATTATGCATTATATAATTAAATATTCATCTTCTTTCAAATTTATCATCTTAGTATTTATGTATCATATAACATATATAAACTAAATGTTAACATTAAACGATCATTACATTATATTTGAAAAGTGCTTGTTTTCATCTTTTATTTAGTCTGCACTTTACAGTTCAACTTGAATGTATCATAACATTTTATTTAAAACAGAAGCTGGGCAAAAGGACAGAGACAGCCTTCGATTCTTACAAATATTTTCAAACGGAGAGACTGTTAACTTCAATTATTATAATGCCTTAGTCTTTACCACGTGTGTTTAATCCACATATTCTGTATGGAGAGACTTAAATTGTTTCATGAAATGTGTGTTCTTACATAGATTGATGTTGGTTAACGTTATCGCGTGTACCGGGAAGTACATTTACCTTTATACGACCCGAAATCGTTAATTACATGTAATTAATAAATGAAGGAAACCAAACAGGTCTGAAATGACGAAAGTTTACATCGGTACTATTGTGTCAGACTTCTAATATATAAAGTTTAAACATTTGATTTGTGGTTTTCATCTCGCATACTAGTATTTAGTAGTATTGATGTTCAATTATTGCGTTCCTCAAACAGCAAACAAAAAATTCTCACCAACCCACAAAAAATACTTAAGGAATTATGTCTGAAAATTTTTTATCGTATAACTTAACAATCACTCTTTACATTTTATTTCTGAAATAAACTCTACATGAAATCCATTCGTTGAATTCATAAACATAAGCATTTAAGGTGATGCAGGACACTTTAACTGAAAACAATTTGTCAGTGAATTTTCTTTAAATTCGCCATATAGTTAGTTTTTTATACAAGTTATCATAATTCAAAATAAAAAATAGAGGTTTAAGAGCTTATTTACCAGGGGTTAATCATTGAAATTTTAAATTTTCTAATAGATTATGCAGAGAAAAGAATAAAAAAAGCACCAAAATACAAGATTACAAAAATTCTGTCCAAAGAAAATTTTCTGAATTTTTTATATAATATCAAGCAATTGATATACATTTTAGTCATGGAAAAAAGGGGGTTTCTAAATTAAATTTTTGTCAGTTGGAAAAAAAACTGGTCAAAAGTGCTAAAAAATGGTATTTTTTGTCAAAATTACCTTCCTTGTTACAAAATTCATTTTCATTATTTTTGCCAAATCCGATCTCATTTATGCAAAAACTTTTTATTTCAACCATTTATTAAATTGAAGTAATAATATAAGTATAAGAATTTCATTATTGCTTTAAATTTCATGAAAATTAGGAGTAAATAATGAAAGAAATTATTATTAAATTTACCATAAATGTGCAATATATTTTGAAATTTTAACAAAACATGGCGGATGGTGTCCTGCATCCCCTTAAGTTCAACGTTACGCTGAGTAATCAAGATCGCAATGACAATAGAAATAAAGCGTTGTCAAGATGGCGATGCCTGATACCAAACCAAAGTTATACAGTACAAAGTTATTTTATATTCTGTAACCAATTTCACGATACAAATAAAATTAAATTACTACAAAAAATATATTCAAACGGATTTCTTTTATTATTTTTTGCTTAGATTTAAAGGGCCTGGTAAGAATGCAAGATGGGTGGATTATATTGGTAAGGAGATCAATCTAAAATTGGTTCTTGCATTTTTGCACAATGTAACGTTGGGGTAAGTCTTTTTTAAGTGTACAAATCAACTAAAGTCTGTCGTCGCAGTTCTCAATATTTGCTTAGATATATGTAGATATATTTAAAAACAGCCGTTAAATTTCCAGCAGCACATCTAAAACAGTCAATATTCCTTGAAAAGCGTAATTGTTCTGAAGTGTTGGTATACGAGTTCATATTTTGTATTTGAGTCTAATAAAAGTCCATATTAAAAGTAAGTGTTGCCATTATATGTTTTTTTTTATCCTTTCCACAATTTGTCAAAAAAAGCAGTAAAGGCTTGAGGACAAGACTGTGTTATGTTGCAGTAAAGACATCCTCTTTGAAAGCTTTAACCTTCTACAAATATTAACAAACATTATATGATATAAAACAAGACTTTAAACCAAACCACCATGGCTTTATTAAAACGAAAGTAGCATAAATCATAAGTATCATGAATATATAAAATAATTTTAAGATAACGTTCAGATGAATTGAAAATCAAAACATTCGTTTCCGTTCGTAAGAAATCAAAAATCATTTTTTTAGTTGAAGAAAAGTACAAACCTAATCATAGTATTATATAAGGCTTGGTTTGATGTGCTAAATTCTTAACTATCTTATAGCTATAAATTGTTTAATATTTCATACGAAGAACGAGCTATTATGTTGATTATTTTGTACATCTTTAATAAAAAAAATTCATAAATAAACCAATATGTAAAACATGATTCAATAATAAACAATATGCAAGCTAAATTAAATTCAGCATTTAGGTCAGAATCAACACTATCTGCTATTTAATTGTATCAACTAAGCAGCCATCGAATTAACTTTTATCAATAAAAGTAAAATGAGGAAGTTTGACTGTGCAAATCAAGAACTGATTGCGAGGCGTATGAGACATAGCAAATTCTTTTATGTCCAAGAATAAAACCTATAAATAAATCTTATATACAGAGGTACGTAATCTACAGTTTAGTTATATCAATGAAATTATATAAGCGCATGCCATAGTACATATATTTACATGTATATATGGATAGGAAGACAATGTGGGTCAATTTAACTAAAGGACAAGGGGCAATAAGGGCCATTTTCGACCCAACTTTTTAAAACAAAAATTGTTATGCTATTCATATAATTTATTCTTCTACTATAATTTTTTTAATTATTTTTTAAATGTTTATATCATAATTTTTACATAAAAAAGGGGCTCACTGAATAACAGAAAATCTTAATAAAGAACTGTTAATATGCATTGCAGTTTATTTTTCTTCAAAACAAATTTGCTAAGAAAAAAGTATGTATCAAGTGATACGTGTGTGTTGGAGCTTAAAAAAGGAAAGGAGGGCGCTTCCTGTTTAAGCAATTCATCTGTGCTTGTTAAAGAGAATTTGGACCCCCTTGAACAAATTCATTTTTATAAACCGTTGATATATACGAGTTTTTTTATTTTTCCTCTTAATAATACATCATAGTATTGAACAAATATTAATTTTCAACTGAAAAAGTGCGCATTGGAGTTTTTTATGTCAATTATACTTCCATACCTGTTCGCAAGAATTCAACCACAATTGAAAGAATTTTAACTGTAAGAAAAGTTTATATTTCATATTAATTTTTTTATTTTGATTTTAATTTAGGCAGTATACCCGCAGTCGAAATATGCTGTCTTGCTCATGTACACGTAAATGACAAAAAATAAAATATCTGGACATATTCTCAACAAGCACAATATCATTTAAAACAAAACTGAAAATTTAATATACAAATACAATTATTTATGCCCAATTAAATTGATTTCCAATAGATAAATGCTAAAGCACATTTGATGTGAAACTACTAGCAACTTCCATACTATAAAGAGAAAACAAAACTGATTACATATATTAGCAGATTTGTTTAATATTGAATGTTTAAAATTAAAAAATACCCTGTTTTGTTTGAAATTTTCCTTTTAAAAAGTTGAAGCAAAATATCTTTCACAGTTTCGAGTATTACTTTATTTAAGTTTGGTTGTTAATTACATGAAATTGAACCTTGATGTAAGAAAAATAGCAAAGAAAACCGACCGAACAACAAGAGCCAAAAGTCAAGGGACAGTTACAAATCCGGATATAGACAAACATACACAAGGCACCACAAAAATCAAATAAAACAAAAACAGAAAGAAAGTAACGCAAACCCAATAAAAACCATGGGTACACTTAGGTGCGCAGGACGAGTAAGCAGAGCCTGCCGCTAATTAGACACCCGCCTTGAGTTACTAATTGTCATGTCTAGAAGAAAGTCAAATCCAGGAATATAAAACACTACCTATGACTCAGCGAAAATGTCAGATCGTATTTGAGAGATTGATTTTCCATAACGCTTAATTAAGTCATAGGGACGACGATAGAACTTCTGAAGAGATAACATCAACCTAGGTACAACAAACCCTTGCTTGAGTTTAGCAGTCAACAGCAGTGATCGGTCTAGAAAATCGGAATACCGATTTCAGGATCTAGAATAACACACAAGTTGTGAAATGAACACACCATATGCTGGAGCTGCTGGAATGTTGCTGTCGATGAACGGGAATTAACCATTGGAAAGTTGAAGTCATCACGTGTGTTATAGAGATTAGTTTGTAGTTTTCCCGAGTCTATTTTTAGAAGTAGGTCTAAGTAAGTGTCTCACCTTAGTGTATTGGTGATGTCTTTAATTTCAGGCTCGCAGAGGTAAATTAAATGCACGTAGTAAACACAATTTAGCATTCTTGAGGGATAAAACATCATCAATATAGCGTAATGTGACAGGAAAGGTCTGGGTCAGTGTCTTTTCTTTCTCTTTAGCAGGTCTTCTAGGAACTTAGCCTCATAAGAGTACAAAAACAGGTCGGCGAGGATAGGAGCTCAAATAGTACCCATTGGAATATGACGAATATGTTTTCGATAAGACAATCTAAAATTTGGTCTTCAGTATATTTTTGACGAAGTAATTTCTGTCATGACTAATTACTAGGTATTTATGATAACCATCTATTTTAATCAAATAAACAACTCATATTCTACAGTAAAGGACGCGGGAGGTTTGGCATGGAATAATACCTGGTTTAGCCCACCATTTCTGTTGAAATGCCTGTACCAAGTCAGGACCATTGCTGCAGTTGCTTTATGTTGGTTGTTAGTTCTGAAGTTTGCCGGTTTCTCGGACTTTGATTTGTGGATTGTCTTTTTGACAGTTTCGTCGGTGTTATTACCTTCATTTATATCGTCTCTTTTCGTTTTCTTAAAAAGGCAGCATTTAATAAGATCTTTAAGCCTGGTTATAAGCTGCATATGAAGGATGGCCAAGTAGAGTGTCGCAAAATCAATTTATTAATTCTGTTCCATTAGTAAAGAGATCCAGACCTGAAGATGTCTACCAAGTCTTTTGAATGTTTTAATACCCACATTTTATTGATGCCACTTCTGGAGTAGAGAGTGTCGCTGAATTTCGAGTTCCATTTTTATTGTTGTTAAAATGGTGGTCAGGAGTTGCGATAGTGTTTTGTAGTACGATCCTGCTATGAATCGCTATTTGCATGAATTTTTGTGAAGATTTGGTATCTAATACAAGAGAAAGAGATTACAATCTTCAACGTTGATTTTGAAACCAAAGGATGACACCGATCTGTGCTTTTCAAGAATGTCCTAATTTGAAAGCGCAGCGAATGTGTAAGTAGGATTGCCAAGTGAACTTTCCATGCCTAACTCATTAATTATGCATATGAAGATAATGTTGTTAGGGGCCTTACCTGCTGGTGGAACAACTTATGTCAGACAAGGTTTTAAGATCATCAAAATTTCTGAAGATTAATGATGCTTTAGTACTCATAGACCTTCTGAAACGACTTATTCTTATATGGATCTTAAGGCCTTTACCCACTCAGACAAATTATAACCTCCTGGTCTACTTGCTTTGTCCATTTGCTGGCAGTCATCTATTGGATCCATCAATAATTTAAAGTTATAATTCCAGTTGATGGATTAAAGTTCACGATATTTTGGTCCTTTGGACAAAATTTTGCGGAGTCTTTCATTGTCAACAATGTTAAGTTCTCCAGTTAGCACGTGACCTGAAGGACTATATATGAATGGGGATTGTGGCAAGAGCAGTCGTGGGGTTTGGCTTTGAAGTCCTAGATCAAAAGATCCAGCAATACACGTTTTTAATTGAAGATTCTTGGTGCAACGGAGGTAGTATAGGTAGAATATATAACAGGAACGTATTTATTTTTGAAGTATGGTGGAATTTTGGAAGTAACAGACTTGTGATGCATGATATAATCATTATTGACTATGCCTTTGTTAGCAAAAAGTAAAGAAAGAAAGGACCGAGTTTTATTTCCATCTTTGTGTATGTAAACCGGTTTGAACAATCTATGTTTTCCAATGTCCAAAACAATAGCTAATAATACATACAGAATGGATGAAGTGTCTGTAACAGATGACTGGAGACATTGTTTTGTAAGGTGGAAATAAATCGCAAAAAGGCCTACACAATAAGCAGTGAAAATGTTCCTTTTATTGGCCGGATTTCACAAAGTGAAAATCCGGGTATTAAAATGGTGAATGTCTAGCGGGCGGGTGGCGGGCGGAGAATATATTTTCGTAACAGTTTTTTCAGCTACTAATCAAAGCCTCTTGAAATTTGGTATGCAGCATCGTCATGGCCTCCCATAACGTGGTATTGTATTTTAGGTCTGTCGCTCACCTACTTCCTGTTAACCGACTTAGTTAATTTTTAACATTATTGTTCAATGGTAGAAAATTTTCGTAACAGTTTTCTCAGCAACTAATACTAATCACATTATTATGAAATTTAGTATGCAGCATCAGATGGCCTCCCATAACGTGGGATTCGATTTCAGGTCTGTCGCTCACATACTTCCTGTTTTACAAAATCCGGTCATTTCTGTCTTTGATCGATTTTTTAAAATCATGTTTTTATACATAAACAAGATTTTAAAACCAGTTATGCTATAAATACCAATGCCCGAATCAGTAAAAAAAGCAACTATTTATAATAGAAGAAAATAACACAAATTATGGAGTTTGTAACTATTAAAAAATGTTGTTGTAAGAATTAAAACTTTAAGTTATATCTAGATATTTACAACATTATTTCCAACAGCAGGGATAGTAAAGATGACTTATATTGGTATTTATCAATATCCAACTATTCCTAACATTTCATCGTTGTATGAAGCAGTGTTTTCTTCATGAATTTTCAAAAGTAGAAATGCCAGCTTTATATATTTTACACTGTGCTCGCATCAAAACAACAAGTTCCTATGTCAATAAAAAATAACCAATAAACAGTTGGTTTAGAAACGGTTGTTCAAGTTTTAAGTTGTTGCTTCCATGTGCTCACGTCGAAATTAAAATAATAAAATATAAAATTTCCTAATATACAACTATTCCGGCAAGGAAGGCCAATTTCTGAGAGAGATAATTCGAGTCTTCTTTACTAATATTGACCATTTCAGATTTTTACAAGGACATCTCTTTCATTTATTGCATTTTTTAAATGATAGGAATATTGTATTTATACTGTAAAATATTGGGCCTGTAAATGGTAACTAATGACCATTGTCCGTACAAAACTTGACCACAATGCAATTGGTAGACAAACATGTTTTTTTTTATTTAATACGAAATTAAGTAATGTGTTTTCATAATGCCAATGGTGGTATCACATACTGTTCTGGTAAATGATTTAGCCAAGCTTACATCTTTTTCCAACACTTCAATGTTATAATTAAAAACGTTTCAATACTTGAACCACTTTATCTTTAAATTATTTAATTTTCATATTTGGGTTAATAGCATTAAACTACTCTTTTTCTTCGACTTTAGGATATTAAAATCTGTCCATTATGTTCAAACAATTACTACATACTTTTGAAATCGCAAACAAACTGCACAAATTAATAAATTCACACTTATACAAAAAACTCATTCTCAAAAAGTTAGTAAGAATACATTGAAGTGTAGTACTTAAAACTTCACAGTTGAAGTTTAAACGATTGCCAATGTTATATTTTTCTTGAAAATCGATCTAGCAAACCCACATAATGGCAGAAAAACCAACATAAACATTGAACCTAGCAGATTTATTGTATGTGTTGTCCTTAAGTACACAAAAATGTTATTTTGTACACATGATTGAAGAAATCATAGTGATTAATCGAATGTCAACAAAGAAGTTGTTGTTTATTATGTAGTTGTATGTGAAGGTGTAAGTAAAGTGTAAAGTCTTTTAACTGATTTATCGCGTGCATGTTGCTGGACATTAAATATCACCCTTTATGCAGTTGAATATATACAACACGTTGTGATCAATAAATTTTGTAGATTTTCAAGACACTTCTACACTCCACATTTGGTTCTTGTATTAGGACTTTATACGAAGAACAATCTTTTTCCAACACAATGCACCGTTGTTTACTATCCACTTCACCGAAAGACGAGAACTGAAGTTTGTAAATGCATCTGTTTAAAAAAGGCCTAGTGTTTTGTCTGGGTGAAATAACCTTAAAAAGTCAAAAAAGCGTCCACCCTTTGCCGAAAAATTGGTGAAAATATTTGTTTGGTGGATGAGAAATACGTTAACCATGTATGATAAGTTATTGTGTTTGAATGGTCTAAAGAGCTAAATATATTGTTGACCAGTGTGAGTGTGTCTTGTTGCGTGTGAATTGCTTTAGTACTATTGGTAGCAGGCAATGAAATTTACTTTTCTGTGTCGTTTTCTTCCCGTTTTATACCCAGCAACACAACGTGGCTAGGTTTTATATTATACCCTCTGATTTTGTTTAAACATTGCACAACTGTTAGTGACTTTACAAAGAAGATAAATTTCAATTTTCTACACTTCCTAATTTGTTGTTTTTGAGTAAGGTCAATTAAACAATTTTCAAAAATTGGCAGTTTTAAAACAAAAAATTGATGATTTAATAATTTTTTCACATTTAAGATTAAATTTTTTTGTTTTCGAAAAAGTTCATGTCCAATCATTTTTCTAAATCTTTAAAGAGCTCCACTCAAAATAAAACGGTCTTTCACTTAACAATTATGAAAGATATTGGTTCTTTTGCACCTCCATATTCTAGAAATTAAAGTCCTGAATTTATGAAACTTTTATGATCATAAATAGCTCAATACTATCGATTTTCAAGTTAAGGATCCAAGGTTAAGGTAAAAATGCCGAATGAGATGGACAGTTATCATGTTCATCTGTTCCTATGGGCTGATTTATACCTCCATAAATGTTTACACATGGATTACAACGTGGCAGAGTATCATTTAATGCCCCATCAGATGCCCTATTATAGTATATTTAACGTTTATTTGTGATATGCTTAATGCTCAGATACCGAAGGAAAGACGAATTCAATGATAACTTTTTGAAATCCATTTTATAGTTTCAAAGAGTCAACAAACAACATTGATCTTGAACAGATAACAAGAAGAAAACGAGATACTTATTACTCAGGTAAGCAAACTATTTGTCTAACAGGTACTTCATGTTTTAAGACTCACATTGTTTTATAATACATTGATGTTTGAGATAAATAAATAACAATACATTAATATTAGACAGATGAGGCAATTTTATAAACAAAAATGCAAAAGGGAAATGCAAAAAAGACAAAAATGCAATGCAAATTATTTTTGTTTCGCGTTTTCGCTTTTTTCCTTTTTATTTTTTGCATTTGATAACCTTCGTTTAAAACCACTATACCATTACAAAATATATCAACTCATTTAAACTTTTTAGTAACAGTTTTGAAATGCTTTATTATATTCTTTTTACAACATGAATTTAACAACAGCGAGACTCATACACGAACACTTTAACACATTCATAACTTTTTTCCTCACATACATGAGATATATGAACAATTAATTAATGTTTATAATGCAAATAACTAAACCTTTATCGTGTTTTATCGGTATCGCTTATAAAATATCAAAGACGAAGTAGTAAAATTTACAATTTAACGGTCATTTGAAAAAACACATAGAAAAGAAATTGATTTGGAGATTTGGATAGATTCGCTTGGTACAAATGTAGGTTAATTTAGAAGATCATTCTGAAAAGGGCCTCGGTGGCCGAGTAGTTAATCATCTATTAATCACGTGGTCTGTCAACACTGAGGTTGCCAGTTCGGGTCTCACTATGCATTTTTATTTTGACAGAACTTCCAACATGCATTCGCTGTAAAATATGACTATATAATATTAAGTCGCAGATTGGAATTGAGGTCGATGACCACCCCCCGTTTTTTTTTTAAGTTGAAGCTAGCATCAATACAATAATAATAAAATTATGAAGATGATCTTATATTAACTTTGAATAGTGGGATAAGAGCACATTTCATACCTGATTTCAAAAACCTTGGTTGACATGTGATTAAGGTAATTCACCTAGTATTTATCTCATTGCGGGCAGGGTGCACTCGACTCCGATCGTGATTGACAAGGATTGCCAGTTTTCCTACCGCCGCAGATGGAGAGTTTTTCCGGGTACTCCTTCACTAAAAACATTCGAAGCCATGTCAAAGCTGAAAAATTGCTGAAACAAACGTTAAACCCCATTCAAACAAACAAAACATTCTTAAAAAAGGTAATAAGTGTTAACATTTTCTACTTGAAACACGAGTCATATAAATAATTGTAATCTTGCCGATTTAAAAGCACACTGTTTTTCTATTTCTCTACACTTAAATATTCATCTTAACATTAACCTTCAAAACAAGCATCTAAATTTTATTCGCAGTAACAAAATACCTATTTGGCGGCGATCATAGCAGATAAGTGTTTAGGATAGGTTGATTATGTAAAAGCAGTTAACGTGTAGAAGACTATTTTTATGATGTCGCTAACGTTACTTATAGTAGTATTAGGTAGTGCAAAATACTAATTGTTCACACATTTATTCACATACAGTTGTTTTCGTTTTTTTTTCAGAAAAATATAGTATCAGGAAAAAACGTGACGTTAATAAAAACTTCGAAGAAAAACATGTTTGGTTTCGAGATTCTGAAATGCCGATTACAAGATCACAAGTAAACAAGCTGTTCGAAAAACCTGAGCTTTACGGTAGGGATTCCTCAACATTCCTAGTAACCAAAACCAACAACAGAAAACATTTATTTAACCAATTGACGATACAAACGACTGCGGAATATCAACGAGATATGATGGCATATAATGTAATACGGAATAACAATAAAGGCTTTATTAAACAATTTAGAATTGATATTGATGTAAAATCTTTGAACGTGTTATTGTTAAATGTATATTACGGGGAATGTAAATATAGTAGTATGGGAACTGTACGAGTTGGTGGATATGTAAATAATGGTGTACCTTATATAGTTCATCTCGATAGGAACAATTTTAAAAATAACGATGTAAATTATTGTCTAGAAGACGCGAAAGAACAACCTATGCAAAAAGCATGCAACAACATACCGAAAACCATTAATAAATCTTAAAATATTATACTTTTAACATCTTTTGTTTATTTATTTTAAATTGGCACTAACTTGAACGTTATGAAAAAAGCCATGAACCAAAAAAAAAGAATCGACTATATTATTGTCTTGTTTATTTTTAATAAATATATAATGTCATATGGGTCTTTGCATACTACATCCAATAACCCCGAGACATCCCTATGAACCCGAGAGGTTAGTTTGGGATAAAGAGTTGTTCTCGAGAGTTGATATGGGTTGAGGGATTGTTATGGGAGGTGATATAAAACACCCATATCATATTCTGTGTGTTATATATTTCAAACAATTTTGAATACATTATTAAATACTTGGATTGATATAGGTTTATAGTTTATTTTGCGATGCAATATATGAAAAAAACATAGCATGTTCTATTTTTCATAGAAAAAGAAAGAAAAAACAGACAAACAGACTACCAGACATGACTTATTAAACAAGAAGCCATTTCAAAACTGATTTTGATCAACAAAGACCTATATATTTAAACAATCGAGAAAGAAGCCGGAGTATCCAGTGAAAAATCCTGACTTTCTCAGGAAAACTGATAATCCTTGTAAATAAAGACTAGAGCCGAGTAAACTTTCCCTGCAGTAATGCTCGCAGTGTTATTGGGTTATTTATAAATAGTAGATGACCATATTTACCTTAGCATTCGTCCACTGAGACTCTGATAACGAAACATGAGAAGTTTACACATTATGAAATTCCGATCTCTCAAAGAATTGCTGGAACAAAATGGTTTAAAATCGTTGAAAACCCTAAGGCATCTTTTTTTAAATAAACATGTAAATCAATTTAAAAAAATCGGACGTTTTTGTTGTTCCGAATTTCACATTTTTCCAAAATTTATCATAAAACAGAAATAAAAGCTGACAACGGGTTGGAAATGTAGATTAGTCTTAAGTCTTGATGTAGTGTTTCAGATCGCCTGCTACCAAGAAAATATTATGAAATATTTTAATCAACTTACCAAAATTCATAACCACTCCACAACTTGAATTATTTCAACAAAAGTGTTGCTTAAAATAATTACACTTTCAAATTCTACTGGAAAAAGATTCTTATACATTACCATGGAAGTTATCCTGCCCAACAACACATTTCATTTACTTTCTGGATTTCGAAAAACAACTAGCATGTCTTTCAAATGTTTGTCTGTATTGCTCATAAAAAGGGAATACTTGTTTTCAAGTTTATGTGACAATTTGTAACACGGTGAAAACAGGCATTGTGAAGTTGGCTAAGTATTGATTATATTCGTTTGAAATTCATTGGCAATTCATCAGATATTTACATTAGACAATCGTTTGGCATTTGTTGGTAGTCATTCGTTCACAGGTCGTTTGATATTTGGTTTTTAATGGGGATTTATCAACTTTTAGCAAATTTTACACCCCTCTACACAAAACGGTACTAATAGATTATGTTTTAACTTTGCACAGCTGTTAAGTACTATAAATAGAAAATCAAGTCTGATTTTTAGCAAAATTCAATTTGAAGTTTTTGACTTGAGCCAATTCATCAGTGGTTTGTTTCCAGATGATAACATGGAAACGCATCAACCAATTTTGTTAAAACATTGCACAACTATAAAATTAAGATAAAGTTTATTTTTAACCACAATCCCTTTTGCTCTTTTAGGCCAATAAACCAACTGTAAAAAATGTGTTGTTTTTTAAAAGATTACTTGAAAACAGATTTTGTTAAAAATTTCCACAGTTGTTAAGTCCTATAAAATGAAGATCAAGTTGCCATTTCTGCACAATTCCATTTGTAGTTCGAGTGGGGCAAATTCGAAATTATTTTTATAGGACTAAGGTAAAGGAAATCTTGAATTCTGATGTGGACTGTTAACATGCTCAGCTGTCCTAATAGGCTGATTTGTAATTTAGTAAAAAGTGTTCATGAATATTAAAGCAATGCTACGTGAAGGGGTGTCATTTAATGTCCCGTTATATGCCTTATTTTTCAGCGTCTAGTTCTAATTAGGGATGAATGACAAGTATATGACCTACTGCACTATCTACTAGTATAATATACGAGTATAATATGTAGAATTCACGTTTTAAAACGCACTTTAGTGGGATTATTTTGATATAGGTTTCATTCTGTTTCTCTGGGACCATACTGGGACGGTTCCCAGTGCTCGACCCACAGAGCAGCCCAGCGCGTCCCCGGGTGGCGGATAGGGGAGACCCTCTCGTTGGGGGGTTGTCAGGACATACGCGTAAAGCCTTGCCGCGGACAATAGTGGGTAACATGTTTGGAAAATGCCACGCTCCTTGCACGATAAAGATCCCTTTTGTTTATTTCGAAAAAGAGTAGGCTCATTGTAGTCGCTACGAAAGGCTAAATTCTCGGTCACTACCAATACTCCGTACTTTTCCAGTGGCAGTCAAAATTGGGTTCCCTGTGTCCCATCCCACCCCTTTTTCAATTGATGTACTGTTTGTTAACTTTCTCGCTGGACGTAAAGCAAATATCCAATCAATCAATCAATCAATCAATCATTCCTTCATTCTCTTTCTAGGACGTCAGGGAGCATCAATGGGGTCCAAGTACGGTTGCCCTGTGAAATTTTACATGTTCGGTTGACAATTTCGGTAATATTTTATCGGATTCAGACTGTCATTGCGACAAATCAGTATTTTATATCATAAATACATGAACATATTTTGCACTCATTTGACGATGACATTTCAGGATAAAAATTGTGTCATTACGACATTTTCTCCTTCTTCCTGGATAATGACTATATCAGATATGACTAATTACCGGATTTTACCTGACTAACACGACGGGTGAAACGCATGTAGCAGGAGTTGCTCATCCTAGCACCTGGACTCATCCCTGTGGTATGTAGGGTTTGTGTCACTCAGTTGTTAATTTATATACGCGCCATACAATGTGGCGGAGTATTATGTTATACCTTCCGCATGGATATGAGTGTCATTCCGTGCGTCCGTCTTTCCATGCTTCATTTCTTTCCAGGTTATAACTTAAAACGCGTCAATAGATTTTGTTTAGCTTTGCGCTGTTAAGAACTATACAATAAAAATCAGGTTCGATTTTCAGGACAATCTAATTTATAGTTTACGACTTAGGCCAATTCAATTTTTTTGGTCAACAGTTGACGGTTTCCAAATGATAACTTAAAAACACGTCAACAGATTTTGTTAAAACACTGTACATCTGTTAAGTATTATAAAATTGAGATAAAGTTCAATTTTCACCACAAACCTTTTGTGGTTTTTTTGTCAAGGAAGGCAAATTAAAAAAATAAATGGCAAAATTGGCTTTTTTTCAAAATAGTACTTACAAAACGAATTTTGTTTAAACTTTGCACAGCTATGAAGTACTATAAAATCAAGATCAAGTTGAATTGTCAGCACAATTCCATTTGTAGTGTTTTAGTTGTGTCAGTTTGAAATATTTTTAAGTCCAATGTTAAGATAAAAATTGTCTTATGAGAAGGACTTTTATCATTCTCAGAGCCTACGCTGATTTCTAAATCAGTCTCGTGTGTTTATGAATATTAAAAACAATGCAGCTTTGCGCGGTATATCAATTAAGTTATCTTTAGATGCCACTTTTGTGTTTTGTAAGAGGTCTTTTTGTTATTTTTGTTATCTATTCTTTTTTAACTATTGTTTGTTTGTCTTTGACTCATTTTTTCATGAACACTCCTCTGTATCTTCAATTCTTGTTGGGGTCTTGGTGGCCGAGTGGTTAAGATATTTAACCTAGTATTGATCAAGTGCAAGTCAAAACTAAGGTTGCGGGGTTGAGTCTCACTGTAGGCATGGTGTGCTCGACTCCTATTTTAATTGACAAGGATTGCCAGTATTCCTACTGAAGACCGGGTGTTTTCTCCTGGTATTCTGGCTTTCTCCCCAATAAAAACTAGATTCAATGATATAGCTTTGCTAAAAATGGCGTCAAACACATATTCAAACAACACACAATTGTTGTCATTTTGTGCATTTAGTTTATAAGTATTAAAAATAAACCCTTTCGAGGCTCGCTATAGATGAAACATGACAGGCCACAGAAGCACAGGGAGTCAAAGAGAACATCGATTTCCAAAATTTCTATTTAGTATTATTTTTAAATATCAATACATGTAAATTTCCAAATAGTAGGAAATTAGCAAATGTATTGCCCCTTTTTACAAAAGCTGATAAATCTGATGCTTCTAATTTCCATCCAATAGCACTTGTGAGCTGCGATGGAAAGGTGTTCGAAAGAGTTATATTTAAACATATGTGTAACTACATTTCTGACCATATATTATTGCAAAAATTTTAGTCTGGCTTTGTACCTGGACAAAATAAAGCCTCCTGTACTTAAACCACCAAAATATTTCTGGCAAGGATCAAGGAGATTAAATATTATGCACACTAGATTACGTCATCAATGTAGTTCATTAAATTCAGATTTATATAGAATAAATTTAATTGGAAGTCCGATATGTAGCTTTGGTGCATATTATGAGGATGCTTATCACTTTTTTCTCGAGTGCCCATTATATCAATCTCAAAGAGATTCCATATTTGATATAGAAGAGCTAAATATCGACAGCATTCTTTTTGGCAATGCAAATCTAACTTTTGAAATAAATTCTATTATTTTTGAAAAAGTTCGTACGTATATCGGCCGTACCAATAGATTTCCAACAGGTCAGTAGAGTCTACACCCTTTTAAATCAATAATTACTTTTGTTTACTTATGGATAAACTGCTTGTCGCCATCATTTGATCTATGTGTTGTATTGTTCTGGAGAGGACTGTTGTTAAGTTGGTATAAGCCGTGCTTGTGGCTGTCCCTTAGAAGACGGTCCGTCTAAATACTGCTTAGCCCGGGCTAAGTGCACTTAGCCCCAATTATGCACCTAGCCCATCAAAACATAGAGTTTTTACGTTTTTTTAACAGTTCATATGAAAGATATTGATATGTTAGGGCAGAAATCATATTTTTAGAAAGAAATCTTTCAAAATAAGCGAAATATGGAACATTTTATTTGCACGCACCATTACAATTCGTTTCCCAAGCCACTCGTGACACAATAAACAGGTTAATTGCTATAATTATTTTTTAGTTATCTTTAATTGTTCAATCAGACTCAGTTATGAATAATTCTAAAGAAAACAAATAATGTTAAACAAACCCAAAATTTACTTAAATAGAAATACATTATTTTCTAGAATGTCCACTTTACGATAACATTAGAAATCAAGTTTTACATCCGTTGATGCGAATTACTAATCTCTCTATTGAAATTGTCCTATTTGGTTCTGATAGCCTTAGTAACGAATTGAACACTATAGTAACATTTACCATTCTAAGACATTTTCTGCTTACCCCACCTTATTATTGTCTTTCTTGCATTGTTTATATAGTAAATGTATTGCTTTGTATATTTTGTTATGTGTCATGTATTTTCTGTATGTAGTAATTTCATTGCTGTCATCATGTGTAATAACTTGTGTTCGATCCTATTGGTTATTTTTAACAATAAAATATGTTTAACTTAATTAGTGGTAAATTTTTCACTAGAGTATCTAAATTTTCGTCGGAATTAAAACGCAGTCCCAATTTATATTTCCTAGTTTTTCTCGATATTAAAAGTAATCGCCTTGATTGTACACCTATTATTCTCCTCTTAAAACATGTACGAGAAGGATTTTGAATTTTCAGCAAACCGTTAGTCGGAATTTGTGCTCACAAATGGCTCTCCCACATGTACAATATCAACAGCTGCGGGATCAATTAGAGAACTCTAATATTTATGCCCTCTGGTAGATAGAGAGGTTATTATATGGCGATTTTCATATCACACCCTAGGCCCTCTGGTAGATATGGGGGTCTCGGGTTGATTTGGGTGTGAGAAGTTAATAATAAAATATGAATTTGACATTTTTAATAAGCAAATAACAATAACTTTCAATGATATTTTCTTGATTATAATAAGTGTGCATATGTTCGAATCACGAACACGCGCATCTTTCAATGGAGTTTCAGAGATCTGGGTTGAAAACTATATTATATTAAATTATATTCTGCAAATGTTATGATAAATAAAAAAGTTCCAAGTCTGAAAATTTAGCAAATACTCCTTGAACAATTTTATAATTGCATGTGTACAACTTCGTTCGATACATTTGTTATCTTTTTGATCTTTTTGGAGGAGTTGATTATACGAAATACCGTCTTCTGCAATTGTTCGGAAAAAATATATAATTCCCAATACTTATTCCATAATAGAAGGGGGGCCTCAATGGCCGAGTGGTCAAGGTAGTTTGTCTACTATTAATCACGTGGTGTGTCAACACTGAGATTGCGGGTTCGATTCTCACTGCAGGCAGGGTGTACTCGACTCCAATCTTAATTGGCAAGGATTGCCAGTTTTCCTACCGCAGGTCGGGGGTTTTCTCCGGGTACTCCGGCTTCCTCCCTCAATAAAAATTGGACGCCATGATATAGCTGAAAAATTGCTGAAAGTGGCGTTAAACACCTTAAAACAAACAAACAAACATAATAGCAGGTGCACAAACATGATGAATCTTTCTGTTAAGTTTCTTTGAAAGAAGATGTGTCCTGTCAACTCCAAACATTGAGTTCTCGTTTGATTTTTTTAGCAGAAGATACATAAAGGGGGAAATCCCCTAATAATATAAGATTACCCAAAACGGATCCAGACATGTAAATCCTACACGAAAAAAAAATAAATTAAAAAAAATAGTCTTTTTCGTGCATAGTAGAAATCAATGTCAGTTCAGCGAGGGGTGTGATATGGTATTATGCCATATCACAGGGTGTGATATGGTATCATGCCATATCACAGGGTGTGATATGGTATCATGCCATATCACACGGTGTGATATGACATCCATATCACAGGGGTGTGATATGGCATCCATATCATACCCCTTTGATAACATTATCACCCCCCTTTGTGATATGAGTTGACTGACATTTTCGGTATCACATATGCAAAAACAAACATATCATTACTAAGTATATGATAATGAATCATATCATACTTAGATAAGTTACTTCCGGTTTGTGTATTGATTCGCATATTTTTTTATCTTCATTGAAATCGTCAGAATTAAAATAGTGTTAATACCAGTATCTACAGCCAAGTCGATAGTATTTTCAATCAAGTCGAAACTATTCGACGGCGAATCAGGTGGCCTATAGAACGGGTCCTTTTTTAGTTTAACTTTTACCCATACATATTCTAATCCTCGTATCTCTAGATATAGTCTTCATGAATGTGGTTTTTAACATACACGATGACACCCCACCATGTCTGCCTAAAACTAAAGTGGGGTTGAAATTTTTCTAGGGTAACCAAAGTTTCCTTGATGTTTGGGTTCAACCACGTTTTAAAGATTTAAAGCATATTGCTATAAAACTATAAAAAGAACATAACATTATATACCTGAGATTTTCTCCAGAAGATAAAGTTCAAAAATAATATGATTTAAAAAAAGAAATGTCAATTTTAGATTTCTTGAACAGGACATTTATCCATGTCATTTTAGCGATTGGTCTGTTCAGTTTTGATTTTTCACTATATTTTCCAAATAAATGAATGACAATATATGGATTTAAAAAAAATTTCGGAAATCGTCAAACATAAGCTGTTTGCACATCGTCATCCGTGAACAGAGGATTTTGAGGCGCACTCTTGAAAAACTTTGATAACTAGGTAAAGGATCGCTTGAATGTCGCCTACGTTTTTGGTTTATGGCAGTTCTACCAAACATTTCAGTAAACATAAATCATGCATTGAGCAATACTAACCTTTGAATAATATTTACTTTTCAAGTAAAAAAGGGCTTGTTCCTCTTGCACATGCGCGTATGGTAATGTTTGTATATGAAACAAACAATATGCTCATAGACAATACAAACACGTTAAAAATATTAGGTACAAACTACATTTAAATCAACATTTTCTTGGATAGTTTGCCTTACTTTTGTAACAATACAGTATTGGTTTTATCTTAAGAAAGGGAGATATAGCGAACTGTCAAAGATTTTCCGGTAAAGCAAATAAAATATTTATAAATTCCCACAATTTTTGATGGTCAAATCAGCCAGAACTAGCTCCCTTTATTTTTTGTCGCATTTCATGTTTTTGGTCAACAGTTGAACATGGCCAGCAGTGTCAACAGGCACGGAAATAACATTTACCACAGTAAATTTATGTTTCTGATAAGTTCAGTTACTTTTCCTTTAATGTTGTGTTATGTACTAAAAATGTTATGGACTTCTCCCTCAGCAACAGTTTAACTATAATGTTGCCTAGAGAGGTGCATAGTGTCCTCGCCTGCCGGCTCGTTTACTATAATTCTCACAAGTCAATACTTGAGCAAAACAGTTCCCTCTTAAAAGTTTATAATAGATAAGTAGTCTAAACACAATTAATGCTTTCTAATCACAATCAATACTTTAATAATTTTTTACACATATCACCGGAGCTCTTTACTCTTTCGGAACACCTGATTTTAAGTGGGGTTCGAGTTGTTTGTTCTTGTTTTTTGTGTTTGTTTCAGTAATAGTCATGTAATTTTCTAATTTTTCTTTCCGTATTGGTTGACAAATTTTGTGTAATTTCTTTGTATCTTCTGCTTTACATATTACAACTTTCAGCGCATTACAAATGCGAAAAAAATTCTTTGTGGCGTATTTATTCTCCAACAGCAACCTCCATCCGCTTCCTTTTTTGTTCTGTTTATTGTTTGTTTGAGGTGTTTACTTAATCGAGTGAATATAATATGCATAATAAATAATATAGGCAGTGTTTAAACACTTATTACACTTTTTTACGGAAAGCCTTCAGTTAATGCATACAACACGTGTTAAATTAATTAATTTATCAAACATGATCATGTAGATTTTTTCTTTATTCGTTTTGAACGATGTCATATTAAGAGACAACAAAATATATGTTTTCTCAGATATGGATTTTGCGTAATTTCTTTAAAATGTTTATTGTATTTGCTAACGCTAATTTAATTGCGATCGGCATTCGGATCAAATACAGGTTTGCCGTTGACTAATCTTTTTATTATTGGGAAATTAAATAAATGCAAAAGTAGAAAATAATCATACATAACATGTGTCTGTCTAATCTCAGCATTTTTCGTATGTAGTAGTTTGCTTGCTTTAAGTGCGGAAGATTATGATTGTGATCCACTTTGTATACCAAAGAATTATTTTCTCGATCTGCGCAAGACTTACTGCAATAAGGAGGTAGTGGTTTCTTTGGTCCCAGAAAAATGTCTACAGATAGATTTACGTACTGTACTAGCACTTAAACAATCCACACTGGGAGTTCTTAAAGTATTTAAAACACACCGATCAACCAACTTGTATCATTTTGGTGAAAAGTAGTATGACATGATGAAAAAAAAAGATCTAAACAATTTCGAAGCGCAGGTAGGTTTTTAAAATTTTTTATGTTTTAAATTTAATACAGGGAATAAAATATATTCAAAGACGATTAAGCATAGATATGCGAATAGATATATTCAGTTCTTTAATGTCCTATTTTTATTTTAGTCCATCAAATGAAATAAGCGGAAAAGTGCAGATGTCGAACATTAAAATGATAAAATCTCCTTTTATGATAATTTTTGTTTCAAATCTACCATTTTAGTGTATAGAATATTCATTTAGATGTCGTTTTGTGCTAAAAATGTATCTTTAAGCATTAACAATATTAATTTGATTTTAATTGCATAGACAGAAAAAGTAGGATACGGAATAAACCAGCTCAATAATACGATTAAAACAAGAAATACGAGGTTTTTCTTAATACTATTAACTACTGCTAATCGATTGCACTATGGATGCACTTTATTAATTTGTAAAGAAATAACCTACTGCGTTTAAATAATATATTTAAAATATTGATTTTCTGTGCTTCTATAAAGCATGAAGAGTAAGATATACAAAGTAATTTTGATTATTGTGCCTAAAATATGCAATGTAAAAATTGCGATACACAAAAACAGTCGAATAAAAGCTTTCAAACTATGCTTAGTGTTTGTATACATTTGAATGTATGCACCTCTTATTTTGTTATGCATCTCGAAGTTGGAAGACATATTGTTTTTGTCTGACATTTTACTTCCTCTTCTTTTTCTTCTTCTAAAAAGCTGATATTGTGAGCTAAATTTCTCTGAAAGCCGCATCCTAATACACTTTTAGGATATATTAGATAGGCATATCTAGTGGTGAATTCCACTCTTCAGGAGGTTCAAAATCGTTTTTTTTTTGTTCAAGAGGTTAAAGAGGGTCTCCCTGTTGTTGTGTTTGTCAGTCCGACCACAACAAATTGTGTCCGCGGGCTATAACTTTTTATCGTCAGGTAGGCTTTTTGATATTTTGCATGTGGGCGTAATATAATTTTGCCTATATTCGGATTTGTAATTGACTTTCGCCTCTTGTTGTTCGATCGGTTTCCTTTCAATTTTTCGTACCATGGTTTTGGACCTTTGACCTTAAGTCCGATCACATCAAGTCTGGGATTTAAACTTTTTGTCTTTTGAAGTAGGCGATTGATATTTGGGTATGCGGACAGACCATTTGAATTTAACATTTTTGATATTTGTGTTGGTGACATTTGACCTCATACTTCAACATTGACATATTTCTTTTTATCATTACACATTCCTCCCTGAGCTGAAAGTCGAGAAATGTTTGACGGAATTTTTTTATACGTATATGGCGGACAAACAGGACGTAGAGAGCTGCCAGTGAGAATTGCTTATAACTTACAATCTATTAGTAAAAATAGCATACCAAACATCCAACCTTTCCAATTTACAAAAGACGAGAAATGTACGACTAAAATCAATGTAACGCACATCGGCTAACAGTCCGAGATTTCTGAAAACAGACTATAACGTACCATTTATTTTTCACAAATTACCATATCAAAAGAAAGCCCAAAAGAATGACGAAATTATTTGTACGTTCAAACATATTGTACGGAGCGACGGACATTATTAAATCTGAAAGCTACCTTCGCCTCTGGGGCGGGATATATATTTTTGTTTGTTTGATTATTTATTACTATTTATTATTTATTATTTTTTTTAAGAAATAACAATGAACGAAAAAGGGTGCTTAAACCATAAATTTAAATGATTTTTAACAAAACGATGTAAATTTGTGTTAATAGTCTCTTTCCAGATTTGTAAGTCTTTGTTGTGTAACTTCATAAGCATACATGTGTAATACGCGATAAAAATTATGTAGTACTTCACTCAATTTACAAATCGCGCGGTCTGTTCGAATGATATAATATTGTCATTTAGTGACTACATCTTACACGTTTTCCTTTCAGTTATTTATGTAAAAGATGACTGTGATATTCTCAAAATACATGCAAACGATAATGTTTCAAATAATTAGACATAGAAAGTCCCTGTCTTACACTTTAACATGACGTATTCATGCTTGAGATAACTTCTCATTTGTACTCTCACTATTTACATTTTCGCTGTGTGTCTTTATTATAAATTGTAAGCAGCCCAAGTTTGCCAAAATTCATGCCTTATACTTGTACGTTTACATAAATATATTGGTCTGCCCAGTAGATGTTTATATTCGTATTGTTTCGTTGTTATAGTATTTAATAGTATGAAATATTTGTAAAATTTCATTGCTCTACTTATGTTGTTATTTGTTGATGGCTTCGAACTCACTGGTAGCGGGCAAAGCTTTATCGACATTGAACAAAGATTTCCGCTAAAGCCCGCTTCTAGGATTGTCTTAATTAAAGCATTTAGGATTTTGAGATGAATTAAAGCGCTGCTCCGTTGCTTATTGTAGTAACAATTGTGGAAGTTTTTTATAATATTTAAAGATATACAGACATCAGTTGTACAAAGATATTGAATGCCCCATTTGGAAGTAAAAACTAATTACTGAAGAAATGTACGGCTGCATTAAATCGTATCAAGGACCTTTTATTCATCGTATCATTATAAAAACATGAGCTGGTTTTTTCCGCATCATTTTTTCCGTAAATACGTCAACAAAATTGACTCAAACTCCTATAATAATCTGGAAGATTAGTTTTGGCAATGAAAGAAAGTTAGATAAATTTTCTTTTATACAAAAACCCTGGATATCGAAATATATTGTGCAAAACATAAATTTTGCATTTATTTGTTAAAATTTGTTATCTAAATACATTTGTAACAGATTTTCAGATTTAAAATATAAATATTAAAACAATTGAATATGTTAATTGACAAATATATGCTTAATCCTTTTTTACTAAACTGTATTTACTTTAGCGAGTTTATAAAGTAGCAATTCGAAAAAAGGCACCTGTATACGTATAGGTCTTAACTTGTTTTTATCGTGTCATACTACTTTTCACCAAAATGATGTAAGTCGTTGATCGGTGTGTAAAAGACACATACAAGTACGTACAACACGTCTTTTTAAATGGACAGAATATAACGGTAAATATTCGCATCAAATAGCGTGAAAAGTGTAACGTTTCTATTCACTTGAATGATATTAGAAAACGAAATATTCAGTTTTAAGGAATCGAGATTGTTTAAAATTTGTATCCAGGTTGTAGACTATAGCAGTGTCTCGACAGACGAAAAACGCATTTACATTTAAATACACAATACTGGAGATAATTTTAAAAACACCAAGAAAAAACATAACAAGAACACACTTTGTTTACATCAATAACTTTTGTATTAAAATTAACTTTCTTTTTGAAGAGACCATACATGAAAGTTTGCCAGTACTCGCACCATAGAGCAACCCAGCGCGTCCCCGGGTGGGGAAGACCCTCTCGTTTAAGAAAAGGGGGGGGGGGGGTGTTGTCATGTCATATAACGAAAAACTTGGCCGCTAACCGTAGTGTGTAACGTAATGTGTTGGAGAGTTATACGATAAAGACCCCTTTTTAGATTTCGGAAGTGTAGGCTCGTTGTAGTCGCTATAAAAGACTTAATTCTCTGCCTCTACCCATTACTCTATACATTTACAATGGCAATGAAAATTTTATTCCCGATGTCCCATCTCTTTTTACTGTTGATTTATTGTTTATTAAGATTGTAAACATTAAACCAACGCTTTATTTTATTTAAGATAACGCAATGAAGATTAAAAGTACGTACGTTTTTCTGTAAGTATCTTTATTTTTATCTACATTTATTACAAGTACTTTAAAAACAACATATGTATTTATGTACAAGTATTATTAGAAATCGGAGAAATATTCCTTATAATCTAATTTCTATTCTATTGTGACGTGCTTTAAAGGCTTTGAGAACACAACTGTGGTAAAAAAATGATTTATCTATGAGCAACACGCGCTGAGAAGGGTGTGTTTTAAATGGCTGTTCCAATTACAAAACTGTAACTCCCACCGGAAAGCTATTGCATATGACGTATAAATCTTCTAAATAGCGACACGCGCTATAATTATCCGTTGCAATATATTGTGTGTTACATTGACGGAACAGCCATTTATGGCGGAAATGATGTTTTCTATAGGTACGAAAATATTATAAATGTACTCTAATTGTCTTATTAGAATAGAAATAATTCACGGAGGCTGTGATTTATCATTGTTTTACCACGGGATGACCATTTATGTCGTCTTAATTTTAGCGGTGAAAAGCGATGCCGTCATTGAACTATTTGAATTTAAACGGCGCAAAAAATAGTCATTCGATTTTCATAACCCATTTGACTTGTCCACAGATTTCAGCTTATAAATCAAATTATTTTTCAAGAATTTGATTGACTTAAAATAACCAATGATTTTAAGGCAGTTTTAAATTTAAAATTTACTGAGGAAAAAATATTACAACATTGTCTATTTTAACATCTTTTTTTTTGTATTTTCAAACTACTGTAAGTTATGTTACAGATGTATAAATTATTCCATTTATGACAGTTTCGGTAGTGAATTTACTTGAAATAATACATATCATGACCCTAGTGTATAACAGGATGGGAGGAAAATTTCTGCTTGTGCATTTTTTTTTTGAAATAGTAAAATTCTTTTAACCATTCCTTTATATTTGCCATCAATCACAATCTACCTGGTTTTATGAAATATTATCGGTTAATACATCGTCCTGAATATAGCTGAAATATTGCTTGCTGGGCGTAAACAGCAATCAATCAATCAGTCAGTTAATGCATTCACAACTTTTGTCCTACCTACGGTAGACATATTGCGTGAATCTACACGTCGCATCGACGAGTCTTACAAAATGGGTTGTTGTTTGATGTTCTAGGATAACATGCTGTTTAAGGGGTTATTTTGTGTTTGTAATTGATTGATTGATTGATTTATTGATTCACAGCAAGAAATTGGTTAGCTATATTCTAGACGTTATTAATATGTTTCTGTGGAAACATCGGCTGATGAAAATGTTTTATATTGATGATCCAACTAACATGTATATATTATGCAGAAAAAACAGATACTTAGGCCGATTACACACTGGTAACAATAATATATAGAATATAATCCGATAAATTAAAATACAATGTAATGAACGATAAACCACAGCACGTCACCGTCAGTCAGCAGTTTAAGCAATATCACAGTGTCTGGACACAAGTGCAGAATGAAGTAGGAATCAACATTACTCCTGATGACTTGAGTAGATGTGACAAAAGATAACTATGCACTTAAACAGCAGAAATATAAATGACATACATTTTGTATTTTAGAATACTACTGATTGTAAAGAAAATTCGAAAATACAGTGGCTTCATAATAATTCCTACTATTTATTTTCTTTGGACTGGAGTTGTGCATAAAACCAACGGTAAGATAAATTGTTGTAAAAACTGCATAATGAATTGCAATACATGTATATTACAACCTTAGGGGATTGATATCTGAGTTTGAGTCTTTGTAAGTGATAGCAAACGCTTGGAAACAAAGAAAAACTAAATAATTTACCACTGGATACGCATAATATCTGACAGCTATATAATTAAATAACAGATCAAAGCACTCGACGTTGGTAATTGGTTAAAATGAGGATGAAACCCTAATTAAACCTTTTTGCAGTTTTCATATTAAGTTATAGATATATATAAACCTTTTTATTATTAAATAAATCAGATGTTTTTTTTAAGTATTCATATTTTTTTTACTTTATCGCAACTAAGTACTTAAATATAATTTTTGTCATCGCATTAACCAGGACACTCATACAGAGTTTCGATGTTAAAGCACATACCAAATGTCGTAGCCAAGATATCAACAAATGTATAATGAACGCGGTTCACTATGCATTTGCTACTTTTACAAGTTTAACAACACTGTAATCTATGGTGATTAACTGATTCCTTATAAACCGACTAAGGCGAGTTAAAAATGCGATTGCAACAAGCGATGAAACGGTATTTGTGGTCGCCAGGTAAATCACTTCTATCTCTTGACAAAAAAGTCAGTCGCTGGTCTAATCGCAAGCGAGTTGAAAAAGTTTCAACTCTGCAGCGACATCGCTACACTATTTCATACTTTATAATTAAAACAAGTGAAAGTTAAAATGCACATAATCATTGTCTTTGAAGATAGCAACAAAGAAGGACCAACTATCAAAAGTCGCCCTGGCTTCATCTTTTCGCCAAAATAGGACGAGTAGTATATCTTCTCCTTTCTCTCATATTCGTAGCCTTTTATAAATAGCCACTTTTATCCCAGCCACATATACACGGCAAAGTGTGTAAATGGATCTTCTTTCACAGTAATGTCTATTTTGAATCGCTTTTTGTTTTCTACAAACAATCGAAGCAACGGTAACCAAAAACGACGATTGCGAAACAATGTTTTTTTTAGTATCCATAGCTACTGCAACATCGCAAAGTTTGCCTCATCGCTGTCGGTACCATGGTATAACCCCACCTTAATAGTCAATAATTTTGTTATTGCAAAAACGGTTAGCATTATTCTGCATGCGTTCACACGATACAAAACTAGGTTACGAATGGTGTTTAAAGTAATACCGCAGATAGGGGGTTTTCTCCGGGTATTCCGGTTTCCTTCCCAATAAAACTGGATGCCATAACATAGCTTATACATTGTTGAAAGTGACGTAAAGCACTATTTAACAAACAAACAAACATTAATAAACAAAACGTATTTCTGATGCGTTGTACGCCATACAGTCGTACGTCTCAGACGAATTAACACATTAGGCGCTTTTAAAACGTTTTCGATGCGTATTAAATTGGTTTGTCAATTCTTGAATCGTACAACACTGGTTTCCTTGATAGAAATGTATATAAACAAAGGAAACAAATTGTTTGCTTCACGTACTCTTTACCATATCTTATATCATACTTCAGTTCTTAAAAACACTCTTTCATTGCAGATGAAAAACACAGAGTTAGTGATTTAGATGTCATTATGCAGGAAAGGGCTGTCTCGCTTAAGGAAAAGTGCCGACAGATGCGAGATCATGGGAATATAAGGTCTATTTTTAACTTCGAAATACAAGAACTCTTTGTTGTAGACCAATACCGTTTTTGTAAGGTTCCTAAATGTGGTTGCACGTTCTGGCTACAAACATTTTTGATAATGAAACAAATAATTAAACCGGAAGATTTGTATACCCTTGAGCGGGAAGATCTTCATTGGAGATTGCAAGAAAGTGTTATCGCATTTAATTATATACCACAACAGTCCGACATATTGATAATGGTGACTCGTGACCCATGGCAACGCCTGTATTCAGCATACATGGACAAGATATATCGTGGACAATCAAATTTTGTAAACCTCTACAAGGAAATTGCGTCAAACAATAATAGCTGTGATGAAAGTCCAAGTTTTCAGCAGTTTTTAGATTATATTGTGCGCACTAATGCTAATAGCGGCGTACATGACGCACACTGGAGACCGATTAGCAGCGTTTGTAACGTCTGCTCAAGCAAATACACTTACATTTTAAAACAAGAATATTTTACAAAAGAATCGTTATATCTTTTAGATATATTAATCCCACAACCATCCGAGGGTAAAGATAACTTAAAGTCCTTACTGACGGATACTGGAAATTCTTTGCATCAATTGGTCAGACAATTCGTTTCAGAAATGCCAACTTGCAAGAATGGTAACTTTTTAAATAAACTGAAACGTCTATGGATATCTTTTCAAAGTCAAGGACTTATAAGTGATGACAATGAATTTGAACCTGGACACTTTCAACATCTATCTGAAACGAATGTAAACGATATTGTCAACATGGTCGTTTCAAAGGGTCTTTGGATCAATATGACAAACGAAGAACGAAAACGTCAAAGACATCAGCATATGATAAAAACATACAAATCTACAAAACTATCTACACTAAGAATGATACAGTCGGTTTATATGAATGACTTTTTGTTGTTCGGATATAATAAAAGTCCACCATCTTGAAAACAATGTATATACTTTAGAAAAAATGAATGTAGCTTAATTATTCAACCACAGTGTATAACTATATAAAGCACATTACCGTATACTTATTACTAAATACGGATTTTTTTTATATTTCACATTTTCACTTTCGTCTATGTAACCCCAGTAGTCATATCCCACTGTAATCCATAGCTAAATTCCACGGATACCTAGTATTCTCTTTAGTGTTGTCTGTACAAATATGAACTGATTTGGTCACTATACTATAAACTCAAGACACTACAGTGAACAATATCTTAGAGAGAAGTAAACCCACAAATGTGTTTTATTGTTTTAAATGTTCACAGTTAACTAAAAATACTAAAAATAACCAGACACTGGAATAGTCGAATAGGTAAATTTGATGTAAGAGTAATGTGTACATCTCCACTGTTCGAATTAGGCCACACAAATTTAATTTTAAGGTTCTCAGGCAAAATTTTTCAAAAATAGATGAGGGAGGGAGGCTTTTTTTTTATCATTTTATTGGTCTAAAATCAGACGAGGGAGGCATTTTTTTATTCGTTATCTTGCACAAAATTTAACTGGTAAAGATCTCAATCGATACAGCAAAGAAGTTCAATATTAAACATTCATATTTGTATATGAAATGTATTTAAAGGTTATTACATAAAAGAACCCCTTTTAAATTGTCAAATTGTTTATGCAACCTGTGTTATAGTATAGTGAAATTGAGGGGAGGGGGGGCAGGGATCGTCGCAATGCATCTAGATGCGTATTGAATGCATACTAGTACAGTTATCGAATGTTTACAAATTTCAGTCGTGTCAATTTCGTTTCCAATGCATGATAACATATCATACAAATGGTGATCGAAATTAACCTGTTTCGTCAGATTTTCTACAGGTAACAATTATTTTGGCAGCAAATATGTTTTAATTAGGATATTTATTAGACAATAAATACATTCAGTATGAACATAAATTAGAGTAAATTAACCTTTAATTTTAATACTTTACAATTCGATTATCTGATTGATATACACTAGATTTAGGATCGAAAAGACTTTACTGTGTCTGTGGTCAGGTTCAACCTTTCTGTTGAAATTGATTGTATAATGTTCTAAATTACAAATAGTTCATTCTAATTTAATTTACGAGATTATGAAAATTCGTTTTGAATGTCAGCATCTGCACTATTTTGACATTCATTTCCAAAATGAGCCAGACAAGACAAGAGTCATGTTTCAAGTAATGATTGCAGTTCAATCATACCCCAGAAGACTGATAAAAATCTTGACCACTAGAACAGCATAAAGCATATGTCGCCATATTGTATATTTTATAAAATGACATGAATGATTGTGGGTCTGTCATCGAAGAAATTGGTTGTATGCAACCACTTAGCTTAACTGCAAAATGTAGCACTCATGAAAATTGTTTGGGATTTGCCATTTTCAAAAATGATGAGTCCAGGACTCACCATAAAAAAATCCTAGAAAGTATCACTGAAAGGGTACATATTTTGTGTAATCAACACTTCCTACAGCTTTTAACTTATATCCCTAACACTTTCCAGAAGCAGATTCCACATATTATAGTTGCGACCTGCTATTATGGTATCGTTTTATGAGATGTTTCTATATTTGGGAACATCAAATCCTACAGCTTTAAAACCAGATCCCTGAAACATCACAGAAAGATTGCACACGTATTGGTTGTGCACCTGCTATTATAGAATGTGTTTTCCCCATTTTTCCAGGATTGGGAACGTCTTAATTTTTCAATGAGGGTACCGATTTTATGTACTTCTCCAGCTCGCTACCCAGATCCCTGAAACTGCACCAAAAGATTGCACACATATTAAAGTTGTGCACCTGATCTTATTTAAGGAACGTTTTCCCATGACATGTCCACGAGAACTTCTTTCAGCAAATTTTATAGATGGTACCGCTTTTGTGCTATCAACTCTTCCTTTATTGTCACAAAACTGTAAACGATTCTCCGTTTAATAAAGCACTTGTTTTGCGACGCCGCCATTTAAGACAAACGATATTTTTTTTTGGTTTATTTTTTCTCGGGTATCCGATCTCAATAGGGTCGTGAACACGAACGATTCCGTAACTCCCCTTTACTTTCAAACGCTTGTATGCACTATGTATTCTTTCAGAAGTTATCATTAGAGTGAGCAAAAATGTCCGATCTTTCCGAATGCAGTGGCGGGAAATAAGAAGCGGATCGGACCAGATAATTTTTTTTAGCGGAAACGGCACCGCATTTCCGGATTTTTATTTTATTGAAAACCCGATAAAATCGGCAATGCGGCGGGGTGAAAACGGATGCGCGCGGGCCTGAGAACCGTAAATCTAATTTTATATGGCCTTAGAGCATAGCAAAGACCAACACATATATATCTTATGTAATAAAATGATTTGGATGTGAACTGTACAATGTTGTACAGGATGACCTATGTTAACTCTGTAGTTTTCACATGTTTATCGTGTAATCTGTGATCACTGCTGAAGGCCATATATAAAACAGACTTCAGATGAGATTCTTCATTAATATTTAAGGTTCTGCCATTGAGTTATGTTCATTGTTGAACACTGTACACTGCTTAAGTTGTGCTAACCTTGTGGACTTTACATGGCATTAGTATGTCAGCTGTGAATTGTTGATGCTGATTGACTTGATTCCTATCATTATACTGCTTATTTAAACCATTACACAGATTTCAGAATGCCCTTCTGATTGAGTATTTGAACTGTACTTAAGTTGTTAATGGTCTTATAATGACTCCGGGCATAACATGTGCTTTGGAGTACTGAAAGTTGAGAGGAACATGTTTTTTTCTTTGTAATGTACATTCATTTTATGCATGTATTTTTTCATAAAATATAAATCAAATTTATCATATAAAACCATCAAACCATTAGGCAAACAACAGTTTTACCAAAATTTATTCACTGTTTCATCAAAACTTGACACATATGAAAGACACAAAACAGTTATCAAAAATATGAGAATATAATCCTGGTTGATCTGCATTTTGCTGTCATGGTAAACAGACATACAGTAACCCTGGTAAGGATTTGTCTATGATCTGTAGCCACTGAATGCAGGATTATTTCTGAAAATAAATAAATAACAGTTTTGATGATGTACAGCTGAATTAAGATTAAATATTTTTCTACAGATATAGAAATGAGAATTACGAGTCATATTGATTAAAAGCCTGGTGGGGGAAAGGTGGTTTTTTTAAAGTCTAATTATGGTAATATAAGAAGTCAAAGGTACCAAGACGACTTGTTCTGAATGGTTGAACTGATATATTTGTTTATTTTAAACCATGTAGGTTGCTTGTTTGTTTGATGGGTGTTTAATGACAATTGAAGAAATCACTCAGCTTTATCTTTTATCCAGTTTTTATTGAAGGAGAAAGTCAGAATACCTAGTGAAAACCCCAAACTTCAGTAGAAAGACTGGCAATCCATGTCAATTAAGATTAGAGTCAAGCACACACTTTTTAAACCATGTAGGAAGACTTTTGTCCTACACATGCCAGCTAGTAATAGTGGCACATTGTTGTGCAAATGGGTATAACAATTACTATAACAATTAAGAGAGGAAAGATGAAACGAAAATTCAGGTAGCTATACAAGCAGATGACAATGAGTAAATGAAAAGACAGTTAGAATGTTGTGTCAAAGATTCATTGCTTTTCATGAATAAAATGTTCATAGACTTCTTTGGGACAGTCAGACCACATATATATCAGTACACTTCAAAAATAAAGTTTCCCCTATTGCATACAAATGAAAAGACATAGAATTTATAGTATCATTACAATAAAAGTTAAATGAATCCACAGTATTCTGGATTGAAAATTATTATACTGGCAAGTCCAGTACTAGTTTATTTAATATTAATAACATATACTTACGGTGGGGTAGATCCAAAACCTGAAATATATACAATAAACAATTCTTATAAATAATGTGTATTTTGAAGTTAAAAAGACTAACAAATAACAAGTTAACTAAATGTCTTAACTCATATCAAACAGACCACTTGAAAACAGTAAACAGAAATGCTTCATACAGAACAAGTAGTAGTCTGAATTGGACTATTTCATCTCTAACATTTTTATGCTATCATTACCTGTTGTAGTATCAAAGGCAACAATACAAAACCATGTACTGTCTTATATAGATTTTGTGCTTTTCTTGGACATTCATTAGACACACGACATTCAAAATATTTATTAAAGGGCAATAACTCCTATTTCAGTCTGTTACTTATTGACAGAAATTGAGTTGCTGATCAATTAAGCTATTGCAGTTTTTAAAACTGCAAAACATCAGAATCAATGAAGGGCATTTTGTTCTCAATAGATTGTAGGTAGATCTTGACATTCTGAGCATTTTTGTTCTTCTCATATTTGCTGTATCTCAATGGTTTTTTAAGATATTAATGCATTTTAGGCCTATTATCTATTTTTAGCCACATTGGCCATGTTAGTTGTTGCTGGCAATTAAAATCCCAAACATAATAAAAGACACCATGATGATGATTCAGTCCAACTTATGTTTTAAAGAATTAAGTTAATAAGAAAAAATATTCCTTTACAAGCAATACTTCTATAATGATTCAGCTGATAATTTCGATCGTGTTTTCCTTTTTATGGTTTTTATTTATCCACAACAACTTTTACGAGAATGGCAAGTCATACAAGGCAGTAAGTCCTTACTATACAAAAATGCATGACACACACTTTCAAGCTTTTTATGTTTCAAAAGTTATGACAAAAGGTAAACATTTTTTACATCAATATGTTTTTTTTTATATTTCACACAAAAGAACATTTTTTTATACCTTGCTGTTGGGTTGATCCAAAACCTCCTCCACCAAATCCAGATGACTGTGTCCCTCCTCCAAATCCTGGGGAGCCTCCAAACCCTCCTCCTTGGGACAGAGATCCAAATGTGGGTACATTGCTGCTACCCGCTAAAGCCTCAAATGTTGGACTACTACCTGTGCCAGCAAACCTATTGAAATTAAGGTAAAGAAGGTGTTCTTATACAGTGGATGTGGTTGAGTGACTGCTACCTGCTAAAGCCTCAAATGTTGGACTACTACCTGTGCCAGCAAACCTATTGAAATTAAGGTAAAGAAGGTGTTCTTATACAGTGGATGTGGTTGAGTGACTGCTACCTGCTAAAACCTCAAATGTTGGACTACTACCTGTGACAGCAAACCTATTGAAATTAAGGTAAAGAAGGTGTTCTTATACAGTGGATGTGGTTGAGTGACTGCTACCTGATAAAGCCTCAAATGTTGGACTACTACCTGTGCCACCAAACCTATTGAAATTAAGGTAAAGAAGGTGTTCTTATACAGTGGATGTGGTTGAGTGACTGCTACCTGCTAAAGCCTCAAATGTTGGACTACTACCTGTGCCAGCAAACCTTTTGAAATTAAGGTAAAGAAGGTGTTCGTATACAGTGGATGTGGTTGAGTGACTGCTACCTGCTAAAGCCTCAAATGTTGGACTACTACCTGTGCCAGCAAACCTTTTGAAATTAAGGTAAAGAAGGTGTTCGTATACAGTGGATGTGGTTGAGTGACTGCTACCTGCTAAAACCTCAAATGTTGGACTACTACCTGTGCCACCAAACCTACTGAAATTAAGGTAAAGAAGGTGTTCTTATAGTGGATGTGGTTGAGTGACTGGATGTGGTCCAGCGAGTTCAAGCACCATTCTAAAGTCTGTTGTATATTTATATTGACTTTGTCCATATACTTTGACAATCAAATATTTTTTCATAAAAAAATAACATACATAATGACTTTTAGTAATGCTCCACATTTTTAGTTGAGTTTACTACTACCACTAAGTAGAATTTTTATAAGAACTAGTGGCAACCACTTATGTCAAATGTTATTATTTAGAATTAGTGAACATACCCTGAAAACCCTCCTGCTGATTGGGTTGGCTGTGGAGATCCAAATCCTCCACCAACTGGGTTCCCAAATGTTGGCTGACTACCAAAGGCAGAGCCACCTCCAAATGTTGGACTTGTTCCAAAGGTTGGTTTGGAACCAAATGCTGCACCTCCCCCAAATGCTGGACTACTACCAAAAGCTGGAGGGGCCCCAAACCCAGCTGTAAAGAAAATAAATCTCACAATTGAAATGCAACACTTCAGAGATTTCCTTCTAAATGACATTGGTTATTACAGCAAAAACTTGAAACCAAATGATTATTTTGAGCAAATTACTATTTATATCATTGCAAGTTTTATATCACTATTATGTAGATGCACTGTCTGTCTTGGGTTGGCAGAAAAAGTAAAATGATCATGTAAATATTTTGTTCTGTAAACTAAAAATTTAACTGAGATTATGCACAGTGGTATTTCAAAATAAAAAAACAACAACTGCTGAAGCAATTAAAAAAACAAACGAAAAATTCAACAAAGAAACATAATTTTGTTATAATTTTTTTTTTTAGAATTTGGAAATGTTATTGTCAGTAATTTTACAAGTATAATCTTAATACTGTGAAATACTTTTTATTTGTGGGTATCAATTTTTGTGGTTTTCGTGGAGGCCTCGGACCACGAAATTAAAAATCCAACGAAGAATAAAACGTCATTAACAGATGGGAACATGGGAACAACGATCTGAAAATGTCCGAGATCGGACATTTATTTGTAAATGTAATATATGATTTTGTGTTTCGATCCATTACTAATGTTCAGCTCAAAATCCATCTGAATGATTATGTTACAGGTTTCATGTTCGAATTGTGTGTTTTTATTAAATGTAGGTATTATTTAATTGTAAAGCGTACAAAGAAACATCGACTTCTGGTCAAGGTGGGGATATATGAGGTGTTCATTTTCGATGTTAAAAAGTAACACATTATTATCAGAATTATGAGTTTGGTTGCTCATTTGAACTTAATTAAAATAACGAATAAAATATTTAAAAGATAAGCTATATTTATCTTTATTAGTGCATATCAACGACACGCTATATCAAATGGATGTTGTGATAATACCGATCATGGCACAAATGACATTAAATTACACCTTTATTGCTACTCAACACATGAAGTGACAAATGCCCTTCGGCTAGGAATGCTTCTATGAATAATTAAAAAGACTCAAAGTAGTTTTTATTGCAATTAATCAATTAATTAATACATTACTGTTTTGTCTTCTTTATATGTTGATGTTTATTGTCAACAGTGAGAATGATTCTGCTGTAATCATTTACTTTGATCGCTACCTTACTTTTTGCATTTGCGGAAACCGTCAGTCCACGAATTTAAGAACCCATGAACATTTAAAATTTCACCAAACCACGAAAATTGATACCCACGAATTTAAGTCCTTTCACAGTAATTGAAAAATTCTATTTAGAGTGCTTAATTATCATTTAATTAATCAAATCCTCTTTATAACCATTTACATATGTACCAGGGCTAGTCTGCTGTTGTGAAGACACAGCAAAGCCAGAGGCTGCTACAGTGCCCCCTCCTCCACTGAAACTTCCACCTCCAAAAGCACCCGATGTTTTAGCACCAAATGTTGTACTGCCTTGGGATCCAAATAATGAACCTGCATAAAGAAAACAAAATTATTGTTTTAAACAGAATTTATCTATAGTATTCTAATGACCTGATAAATATGGAAATGTGAAAGTATTGATCTTGAACTTCAAACCAAAACAGTCAGCATTTACACAGTGACAATCATGTAAAACTTAAACTAAAGGCTCTTGGAAGACAAATGACTTTGAGCTAACTTTACATTTTTGCAAATCACAGTTTTAGATTTATCAGCATTTGTGGAATGGTTTGTCATAGTTTTCTTTGAAGTTATATGTACATTAATTTAGATGATGCAAGGTGTGGAGCTTGTTTGACATCATAAATGTTCCATAACTATTGTTCCACCGCTTGCATTGTTGGAACATTTTATCTCGCTATAAGTATAAAACCTTTATGGTGTATTTCCTAGCCTCAAAATGAATCTCTGTAACAATTTTACAAGAAGCAAATTTCTGCTTAAATGGATTGAATTTTCAGACTTTGTTGTTTGTTAGAAAAATTCACATTCTTATGTGATGACAAAATGCTTTTTTTCAATTCAGCATCTAAGCTCCTCTTCAGTAACAGGTTTCATGAACCTCAACAAATTAACATTTGCTTAAATTTGATTAACTGTCTGACATTGTTAAAAACAAGTTGAAATCTCCAGGAAGAAGATATTGTTGGACAGTTTGACTTGTAAACATTTCTCCCATATTTCGGTAAAAACAAAATGTTCATTGTCCATGTTTTCGGCTATTTGTTACAAACGTAATATTGATTGTCTAAACTTAAACTGTCATGATTTTGTGACCATACATTACTTGAAAAATCATAAGAGTGCTCCCACTGACGAACATGATGAGAAAGTTCCATTTCTTGTTCTTCTGTTATGTCCTTGAAATTTGACATCGTTAAAGTTTTTCAAATTTTGCTGCATTGTAACTTATAAACCATGTGGTAATAAATTCGACATAGAAAAATTTCATTAGACCATCCACAAATCATTTACAATACTTGTCATTAACTTATTTGATTGACAGCGAAGGGGCAGTATCTTGTTCTAATGAACACGCTCCTTTGCTATAAAAATTAGATACAGTAGATGTCTCGCACTGTAAATATAACTTAAGTTACAGGGCAAAAACTAAAAAAATGTCATTAAATGGCAATAACTACTATAAGGAGTCATAAAAAAAATTCGTAAAATTAATTGATTTGTAGATCATGTCCTGACAATTATTGCTGTATAGTTTTACTCCATAGATATAACTAGATATCAGTGAGATGGTACCCATCTCTATGGGCCCTGCCGACCTTGAGGTCAATGTCATGGTCATAAACCATGGTATGCGACACATCGCCTTGATATTATCTACCCACATTCCAAATATCAAAAGCCTACCTCAAAAGATAAAAAAGTTACAACTCGGACATGAATTTGTTATTCAGAAAGCAATAATGTGACCTTAAGGTCAAAGCTCAAGGTCACAGGTCAACAACCACGGTATGCCACACATCGCCTTGATATTATCTACCCCCATTCCAAATATCAAAAGCCTATCTCAAAAGATAAAAAAAATTACAGCCTGGACATGAATTTGTCATACAGAAAGCAATAATGTGACCTTAAGGTCAAAGTTTCAGGTCAAAGGTTATCAACCACCGTATGCGACACATCGCCTTGATATTATCTACCCACATTTCAAATATCAAAAGCCTATCTCAAAAGATAAAAAAGTTACAGCCAGGATATGAATTTGTCATACAGAAAGAAGATCACAACCCATGTTCTGATTTAATCATTCAAACATAGAGCAGTACCCTTACAAATGATTCCTTGATTAATCTTTTTTTTTATTATATCATACATTAATCTCATTTTTATGGTTTACATCATTAGCCTGTTGATAAATACAAACTGAAGAGTATAAGTCAAGTCAGTTTTAAAAATAAGCATGTCTTTAATGATGTGAAAAATGTGTATAATTTGGAAGCAGCTAGTTTCACTTTTACCTTTTTTTAGTAGTGCACAGTTTATTTTTATATTTGGTCTGTCCTGATTGTGTCCTTGTCCAATCATTTGTCTAATGTTTTAACATGTTAACTTCAAAATGAAAATATAAAAACAAGTATTGGTGATTCTACTTCATGTTGGAACTGTCCTTAAGTTTAAATTTCCATCCTTCAATGGTGACCCACTTCATCCTTAACAAATCAGATTGACAAACCAGAAGACAGGTGTTTAATGTCTAACTCTTGTTTGTATTAACAACTGTATGATCATCATCCTTAACAACATGATTTAAAGATATGCTAGCAAATAGCCAATATAAGAATTGCTCTAATTGGTTAAAATGTATATCATGTGGAGTATCTGCGCGGGGTAAAGTTGAATGAGCTGACAGGTGATGTAGTAAGGAACCTCTTTGTAATCAGTTGTGATTTACAGATAATGATTTTCCATACCTGCAGAACTGGTTGCTGAACTACTGCCAAACACTGTTGTACCAAAAACATTGGTATTTGCTCTCTCAGTACTTGGTTGTCCACCGAGTCCACCAAACATAGACCCACCAAATATTCCTCCACCACTACTGGTTGTGGTTGTAGCACCAAATGGTGAACTAAACAAAAAATGTGGTAAAAGTGAAAAATTTGACAAGAACTGATGTTCCTTCATTTTGAATTAAACATACCCAAAATAACTTTTGATTGGATTAATTGTGATGAAAAAGAACAAACAAGTTTGATTCTTTCAGGATTCTCACACAACCATGAAAATGGAAAGAAAACCTTGAATTTATTTGTTACTCGAAAAAGCCAGAGATTTCATCAAAACCATGAAAATCTGTTAAATTTTTGAATTGAAAAGTGATCCCAATTTGCATGTTTACTTTACCTATTTATATTACAAAGTTTTTTTGTCTAATTGTTACTTTTAAAAGGGGTATGATAATTTGCAACTCAGGTTTGAATTGGGATACATCTATTAGAACTTGTAAAATCCCACTAGCGCTTTAAGTAACAGTATTTCAAATTAATATTTTGTTTTGGTTATTGAAACTGAAAATGTCGTGCCATTCAAAAGGACCTTGAAAATCCATTGAAAAGTCCTTAAAACTTAAATGAAATCTTTGGGGGAACCCTGTTCTTTTGTTTACCAAAAGAAAATGAGGGAATGGCTGGTCTATTGACACAGATTCTAATCCCATTTTATACTCATTCTGCATAAGGAAAGGGTTATAAAACACACACCAAAGACCTAAAGAAAAAGAATTTTTATCTGTCAAGTCCTTAATATAACATTTAATATAAGTGTGCAATATGCTTAAAGTAAAAAATAATTGTTTCCTGCATGAACACTCACCACGATGCTTGTCCAAAACTAGTTTGACCAAATGCTGTTTGTCCAAAGGCTGGAGCCGAGCTTGTTTGGCTCTGTCCAAAGGCTGATGCTGAGCTTGCTGGGCTTTGTCCAAATCCTGCAGATGTCTGTCCAAAGAGACCACCACCAGAAGATGTTCCTGTGGACCCACCAAATGGACTGGATCCAGATGCAGGTTGACCAAATAAGCCAGAGCTAGGCTTAGACAATGACTGACCAAAAAGACCAGTTGAACCAGATGAAGAGACAGGCTGTCCAAATAACCCAGATCCTGAAGAAGCAGGCTTCTGTCCAAAAGGTCCACTTGAGCTTGATGTTAAAGTTGTCTGTCCAAAAAGTCCACTGGAACTTGTAGCAGTCTGTCCAAATAATCCAGATGCTGCTGGTTGTCCAAAAAGACCATTAGAACTGGTTGTAGAGGTTGTTTGTCCAAATAGTCCACTGGAGCTGGGAGCAGTTGTTGTTTGTCCAAACAGTCCACTGGAGCTGGTAGCAGATTTTGTTTGTCCAAACAGTCCACTAGAGCTGGAAGCAGATGTTGTTTGTCCAAACAATCCACTTGAACTTGAAGCAGTTGTTTGTCCAAACAGTCCACTTGAACTTGAAGCAGTTGTTTGTCCAAACAGTCCACTTGAACTTGAAGCAGTTGTTTTTCCAAATAGTCCACTGGAACTTGAAGCTGGAGATGACTGTCCAAAAAGCCCCGGAGATGCCGCCTGGCCAAACAAGCCACTTGATGCTGAAGGTTTTTGTAGAAACAGATTTTCAGATGTTGATGTAGTGCCAGAGCTAGATGACTGTGATGAACTTTCAGAAGGAGCAGAAACACTTGTAGATGACTGTCCAAAAGCTGTCGAAGCACTTGTAGATGTTGTTGTAGACTGTCCAAAAGGTGCTGAAGCAGTTGCAGACGCTGTGGTAGACTGTCCAAAAGAAGCTGAGGCATTAGCAGATGTTGTAGACTGTCCAAATAAACCTCCAGTAGATGACAGTGGCTTTTGTCCAAATATACCAGTTGAAGAGGTTTGACCAAAAATACTACTTGCTGGAGATAATTCTGAAGACTTTCCAAATAAACCCCCTCCAAATGTAGATGTCTGACTTCCAGTGGTGGAGGGAGCACTTGTTTCACTTTTTGTTTGTTCTGAAGCTGTTACAGCTGTACTTGTTTTAGGCTGACCAAACAAGCCAGAACCAGTTGTACTAACAGGTGTGGCCTGCTCTTCTGATGTCGTTTCTACATCTGTACCAAATATTCCAGTACTCTTTGATGAGCTTGTAGAATTTTGTCCAAACAGCCCAGTTCCACTTTTAGAGCTTTGACCAAATAATCCAGAACCTGTTGAAGAGCCAAATGCAGACTGACCAAATAATGGTGTTGATGTTCCTGAAGATGTTGGTCCGAACAAACTTCTGGCTGCTGAAGAATTAGTTGTGTTTTGTCCAAAAATCACTCCACTAACTGCTGGCTCAGCTGGCTCGGTTGTCTCTTCTTCTTCACTTTCTGTTCTTCCTTTTGGTGTTGTCTCCCCTTCCTCCTGTTCTGTTTCTTCCGATGAGATTATTGCAGGCCTACCAGCTATAAAAATTAAGACCCAAATGATCTTAACTCAGTTCATAAATTAATTAGATAATCCATGTATTGTTTAATAAGATGAACTTCAAAGAAACACAAAATTTAAACTAGAGTAAAAAAAACTGTGAGCAATTCTCACCATTTCAAAAATGCACAAGTTCTTACTTATGAACTTGAAACTTAATCTAGTGTAAGAAGAGTTGCAGATAAAACATGGGAACCCCCATCCCTCCCACACCTCAAAGAATAGCAATGTCCAATTTTTTCTGTGGGAAAACCCAAATATCATTCCGATCAAAATATTAAATATCAGGTGCACAATGGCGCTATGTGACAAAGATTCTGTTTAAGTTTCATCAAATTCCATTCAGTGGTGTATGAGGAGTTGCACATAAGAGATGGGTATCCCCTTATGTCAATGACAATGTCCTTGTTATTCTATGGGAAACCCCAAATATCATTCCGATCAAAATGCTAAATATCTCCTGTACAATGACACTATGTGACAAGGATTCTGTGTAAGTTTCATCAAATTCCATTCAGTCGTGTAGGAGGAGTTGCACATAAGAGATGGGTATCCCTTTAGGTCAATGACAAAGTCCATGTTTTCTATGGGAAACCCCAAATATTATTCCGATCAAAATGCTAAATATCTCCTGCACAATGGCACTATGTGACAAGGGTTCTATATAAGTTTCATAAAATTCCATTCAGTGGTGTAGGAGGAGTTGCACATAAGAGATGGGTATCCCTTAGGTCAATGACAAAGTCCATGTTTTTCTATGGGAAACCTCAAATATTATTCCAATCAAAATGCTAAATATCTCCTGCACAATGGCACTATGTGACAAGGATTCTTGTAAGTTTCATCAAATTCCATTCAGTGGTGTAGGAGGAGTTGCACATAAGAGATGGGTATCCCCTTAGGTCAATGACATAGTCCATGTTTTCTATGGGAAACCCCAATTATTATTCCAATCAAAATGCTAAATATCTCCTGCACAATGGCACTATAACAGACGGACTGACGGACGGACAGACACCACGATCACTATATACCCCCCCCGCGGGGGGGGGGGGGGGGGTATAATAATAATTTTCTGATGAAAAGATACAGAAACACATTTACTGCTATGATGCCACCTATCTATAATGTATTTTAGTCCATGATAATCATGCTTTCTTTACATCCATTGGCTCATCAAAAAATTCTTTGTAAATTTTTTTAGCTAATCATTCAGTTTTTATTGGTAGTGGAGCCAGAGTACCCAGTGAAATCACCCGCCTATCAGCAAAATGGTGTGTGTAATAAAGAAATTGTGAATTGAATAGTATTTAGTGACAGGTTGACTAATATTACCAAAATTAAAAAAGCATTCTGTGTCTATTTTCCTTTTTTTGTTGTGTCTAATTAGAAAACCTGAAATGTTTGTGATTAAACTCCCCTCCTACTTGACACATTTAACACATGTCCCCCAAAATAATAACTTTTTTAATTTAATTAACTTGTAGGTAGTTCAAGTAAACTTCTGTATTTATATTTGTATATCAGTTTTAAAATGTGAATTCAATCTATTGCTGATAAACATAACTTTGCATTTAAACTAAGAGCATAACTTGAAAACAACCCAAATACAAAATTGACAGATATTTGGTCTTGCTAAAGCTTACTTCAAAATTTTTACTCAATATAATAATGCTGAGAAACCAATTAAAACATCAATCAATGTTGTGCATTATGTTCAGGTTCACAACATGTAGTTGATACCATATTTGTGAAGTCATGTTATTAATAATTACATTCCAAAATTGGAAACCCAAAAAATGCTGTTTTTTTAATGCTTTTTACAACAGAAAATGTATATTATTATTGCAGGATTTAAATAAATATCTGTACATTGTCAGAAAATAAAAAGATCGCTTGCTGCAAAACAGGCGAGAAATGCTCAGCAAAGCTTTGCATTGCTAACTGTTTTTAAATTTCATACATGAAACTCCATATGTTCTAACAATATATGAATAATATATTTAACTATGAGAGCTTCAGTTTTTTTTCTGCTTTTGAATAATATCAGACGATGTAAATTTTACCTATTAAATTCTGTGAAGCAGAACTTGTAGCAGATAAAGAGACTGAACTGTTGTCCCCATCTGATGCTGTTTTAACAGCTGTTCCACCTATTGTTAGTTGTGCTGTAGACTTGGCAACATCTTTTGCAAGTCTGCTTGTTTCAGTTTCTCCATCAGCTGTAAAATAAAATTCAAATATAAGTCAGTTTTATTTCTTAATAACAGTAATTGTTGACTTCATTGTCGATTTCTAAGGCAGTAATTGTCAATGTATATTTGTTTGTTTTCCTGTTAAATCTACCGGTACATGTTAATAAGTCTTCTGCAAGCTATCCTTTAAATACTTAAAATCAGATCCCAATTAATGAAGTAGATATGTAACAAGCAATTTTTTTCTTTTTACAAAATTCCTAAAATACATTCAGGTATGCAAGCTGACTATACTTACCAGGTGGAACCCTGAAGTTACCAGAAGAATTATCTTCAGTCTTTGAGGAAACATCTGCTGGTTTCTGTCCAGTACCTGTAGACTTAGAAGAGAAGTTAAACCCAGAAGTTGTAGACTGTCCTGTTCCAAAAGATGATGCTCCTGTCTGTCCAAACTTAAATGTTGGTGACGAAGTATTTCCTGGGGTAAATTTAAAACTGCTGCTAGGTGGCACATTAGCTGCTGACTGTGTAGTACTACTATTAGCAGAAAAATTGAATCCATTTGAAGTTTTGGGAATAGCACCTCCAGCTGCATTTGTGCTGTTGCCAAATGCAAATCCAACTGATTCCTTACTAGATATTCCTACTGGAAATGGCTTACCGCTAGCCATAGTGCCGGCATCTGGTGGTTTAGATGAACCAAACAGGTTTCTGCTAGGTAGTGCTGAACCAGTTTTTGTTACATCAGGTCTAACAGAGGACAGTGGTGTAGATGTTATATTTTTCCCTGAAAAAACAAGTGTGGACTGTGAGATACTATTCACTCAGTATACCCCTGTTATTCACATTTCTTTATGTTAGTGGTCAATGGGTGACAATTTTTGTAAGTCGGTAAACAAGAAGTAGATATGCAGCAGACCTGAAACCGGTACTCCTGATATAGAACCACATGGTTTGGTCACATATAAAATTTCTAGTGGTTGTAATAAGTAGTTGCTGAGAAAACTGTTACGAAAAGTTTCATTCAGTGACCACTAATGTTGAAATTCGACAGACCTGAAATTGGTACCACATGGTAAGGTCACATATGAAATTTCAAGTGGTTGTGATAAGAAGTTGCAGAGAAAACTATTACGAAAGTTATGTTGCGGACTGAAGGATGGACAGAAGGACAGAGGTAAACCAGTATACCCATCTTTTCTCTGAAGCAAGGGTATAAATATGTGGTAATAATGGTAATCATCATAGCTGGAGTTCTGCATTACAATTAAAGGTAAAGGCAAACTAAGAGATACACATTAGTAGGCACTAAAAATAGAACCATATTTACACTACAATTTATCTTTTCCACCTTTCCACATACATATTAATGTCCACACTATTTTGACCTCAATTTTTTTTAAAAGAGAAAAATAAATTCTGTGTGTACAGTTTTCAAGTGGATAAATTGCATTTCTCAACATTAAACAAAAGAAAAAACAGGTCAACTTAAAAAATTAGGCAAGACAGACAAACTACGAATTCTGCTCACCCTCAGCCTAATCCAGAACAGGGAATAAGGAAGTGGGGTTTGAAATCAGTTAACAAAGGGAAAGATACAAAATATCAGTAGACTGCAGTGTTTTGTGAATATTTTTATTTAATACATTTTCATCATTTCAACATTTTTTCTAATTATAACCGAATATGAGCAGTCGGGTGGACAGAGAGATCAGTAAGTACAACTTACACATATAGGTACATAAATCTACTGTATTGTAACACTGCATCTGTAGTCACAAAGATTTGTAAAATGTTTTCATTACAATAACGTTTATACACATGATCTCAAGTTTGATGTTTTAACTTACCCCAGAAATCCATTATCTCTGACTTAAACTGTTCATTTTGTACAGTTTTATTATGACAACCACTACTTTCACTTTCAGTTTGCCTTGTTTACACAAAATCTTACTTTTACTTTTGTTTTAAAAATATAGGTCAGTATATTTGTTTCACTTTCATTTTAATGCACAACCACCTGATTTCAGTTTTAACAGCCACATTAAGTCTGTTCAAAATAAAGCCAATTGCCTTATGCCAAATTTATGTACTTGAATAAATATCTTTAAGAATTTAAAACATGTGGCTTTGCTTATGGTTTATTTATATACGGTTTGTCACTTGCTGTGAACTAAAAAAAATCTGTTGACTTACTACCAAAATCTCAACAAATAAGAAATTTAATAAAAAAATTGCATCAAAATCAAATAATATAAATTTAACATTTGCCAAAAAAACCCACAAAAAATTAGCCCTTTTTACCCATTTTACCTTGAAAACCATAAAAGATAGGAAATAGCTATTACACTGTACCAAACCTTTATGAAAAATCTCATGGAAAAGCTAATCAAAATCATATTAAAAATAAAATGTTTACAACAATGGTAAACATATAAATTCAGCCCTCATTACAATACTTCTGGACACTCATTTTAGGAAAAATCCCCCCACTCAAATCTCATCAAAAGTTTGTATCTTAACAAATTGTAAAATAGTTGACATGCTCCCAAAGTTCAATTAGAAATGTAAAAAAAAACAAACCTCAAAAATCACATTTAAAGTAAAGTTTGCTTCAAACAACAAATATTGCAAATAAATGTGTACTATCAGCCAATGCTCACAAGATACCCCCGCTTTCACAAAAATGTTGCATGTTTGTCAACAATGTCTAAAAATCTAAGTATTCAGTAAACAGGAAGAAGATGACCAAGGAGCATAAATCGCTTTACACCATATAGTACTATAAGACAAAGCAATATACAAAATATCAGGCTTCTGCATATTATAGTTGCTTAGAAAACTGAGACAGAAATTTTTGTCACCGACGAACAAATGAACAGACGAATGGACGAACGAACGAACAGACAAGGGTAAAACAGCAGACCCCGCTCTTCTTCGAAGTGGGGGTATAATTAGCCTGTTTTATTTAAAAATTGTCAAAAAATTCCTATCAAAATCGCTTAAATATTTTAAAGTAAAAATACTAAAAATCTATAAATTCTGAAAGCCTCTTTCAAAAGCATGTCATGAAAAACATAATGAAATAACTGCAACTGAATCAGACGAAAAAAGTATCTATAATATTTTTTTTTCATTTCTGGCCAAAACAGGTGGGGCCAATTCTATCATTTTTAACCTATATTGGTCATAGGGTCCATATTGGTAAAATGTGAAAACAATTTTTCAGTCTGATCAAATTGCAGAGCTCAGAAACATGTCTGTCTAATAATGCAAACAACGACATTGACACTCATACCATAATTTAAATGAAAATTTTCTGGATGTATAAAAACAATAATGAATTTTTTTGCCTTGCAATATTCCATACCAATGAAAATTTACTCCACGTAAAATAAGGATTTAAAACCAGACACAAACCTAACAATTTTACAGAATAGTTTCACTTTCTGTTTACCTTGCTCTGGTCATTTCACAACCTTCACTTGCTCATTTATTAATATAAGTTATTAAAAGTTATTTACTAGAATAAAAGGATGTGTATACATGTAGCTTACATTTTTCCATTGCGAGAAAATGCTTTACTTGCATGTATAATCTGCATTAAGCAGTTTCCACAAAAAGTTAAGAGATGAAGAAGTCGAGTCCAACATTGCAGTGCTTTTAAAACATTTTAACTGGAATGCCATTTATATTCTATTGAAAATCCAATTATGTTTATAGTTTTGTTTATTTCTTGCACTGGTAATAAATATTTTTTCTGATCACTGAAAAATATTCAACTGATCAAACATATTTCAAAACCAAACCTATCTGTCAACATTTATAGATCAACAAGAACAAAAAAAACAAACAAATATCACACATTTCATTGAATCAGTTTATTATTACAATCAAAGCATTAATAATTGATGACGTTACCTGCAGTGGCTGTTAATGACACAAGTTAAATTTTACTCAGTCTAACAGATAAACATCCACTTATCGTGCTTGTTGCAATTTTGAATCATCCCATATAATGAAAATCATATTAGTATAAGCATTTATTATAAAAATTAATAATTATACAGTTTACTTTATGGAAGTTTGAGAAGGAACTAAAATATTGTGGAATAACTGAAAATAACAAAACAACAAAATGGCAGCCACCAGTTTCAGCAAATAATGGGTAAAAAAAACTCTTATTTACATAGAATTAAAAAAAAATGAAAAAAGACCACACACTATACACGACCTTGTACGATAATATATTTTTGAGCTACTCTGTTTATAATTTTAATATTCAAAAAGTTACTTCCAATTTCAGCTTTACAACAGCAGGTCTGTTATAGCAAAGAAAAAACATATTTGCCTTCCCCTAAAAGCTTACAATGCTGGAATCACCAGTTTGCTTGCAGTGATATACATACACAAGGACTAGAAAACAAAAATATAATATACACATTATCTTCTTAGACACCATCAATTTAAAAAAAAAATTTTAATGGTCAAAATATTTTATCTCCAATCTGAACCAATATAAAATGTTCTAATGTCCTAAAATCCATGAACCATATACAAATTTACATTTGTGAAAAATAATGTGCTGATAAAATAAAAAAAAATTTTCTAAACCAACAATACAGTCCCCTCCCCTTGATAAAAAATGGTTGATCTCTCCTAAAAAAACAACAAATTACATACCTGCACCCAGAGAATCAGGTTCACTTTCACTAGTATCATCTTCGTTAGAGGGCATGTTATATTGAGAGCCGAAACCCTCCCCGTAATCTTCATCATTAGTCTCAGTTTCTGTTTCAGTTTCATCCTCGTCTTCTTCATCTTCTTCATAACCAGTAGAGGATGGAGGTGTGATGTCTTCAAAGCCACTACTTAAAGCTGGTGCTGGCTTAGTTTCTAAAACATAAGATAAAAGGAGAAGTGATTAATCCTGTCAGGGATGGGTGACCTACCTTGTTGAAATAGAGATAATGGTTGATAATAATGATGCTTAACATCCAGTGAGCTGTATTTCAGCTATATTCAGGACCATAAAACAAACAATAAAGTAATTCAGGAAGAAGGATGGACCAAAGGGCAGAAAATTTGACTGTTAATGGTCCTATGAGAGTAGTGGTAAGGGACTTGAAATTTAGCCTCTTACAGTGACTTGTAAAAAAGAGGATGTTGCCCATCAACTGTTATTTGATATATACAGATAAACCATACTACTGACCCTTTAAATTTAAAACAATACTTACACAAGACAAATCTCTTAATAAATTTTGGAAAAAAAGATAATTGTGTTATATTGGTTGCTTCTTTGGTAAATACCTTAGTATTCGGATGCTTGTTAAGTTTTTTATATTATTTTTGTCCAACTAGGACAAACTGCATATAATATTCCCTCCTATCAGGTTTTCCTCACGAGAGGCAATGTAACCATCAGATAACATTTTAATATGCTTACAACATCCCAATCAACAGATGTCGCCCTTTTCATAACGCAACATTTTCAGTGCAGAAAGGAGGCTTAAGAGGACTGCTGTATTTTACAAAATCAATAAAGGTATCCATTAAACATTTATGAATATTGTTTCACAAATATGACTTGTCCCAAGAAGTGCTGCAATACACTAGTGAGTCTTTTCCAAGTACTTCCGAATATATTTGTTTACAAAATGGCATTCCTGCAGTAAAGACCGGGGCCATCCCTGGTAAAGCTTTCAAACGAAAGTTAACAACAGAGGAGACCCGCCAATGTAAAAAACAATACAAGAATAACCAAGAAAGAAAATTTGTTCATTCCTGGATGCAAGGGCGAGATTGGTTGAAATACGATGAAGAAAAAAATGTGATGTTGTGCACATGGTGTATAGATGCAAATGGTCCAAAAGATATATCGTTCGTCAAAGGTTGTGAAAATTTCAAAATTTCAGCCATAAAGGATCATGAAAATTGCAAGTTTCACATCACTGTATACTATAATAAAAATTGTGAAATATTCTGGTGTTGATTAGTCGGTCCTGTAAAATGTGATTCGGTCCTGTAAATTTCCATTGCTTACAGGACCAAATGTCCTGCAAATTAAAATCCTAAATCCTTGACTGGTGAGATAGAAGGAGGTACAGACTACAACTACATTTAATATCCATTTCCAAATAGGAACTAGATCTCCTTGTAGATCTCACTTGTTGAAATTAGTAAATAAGACTGAAATTATAATAAAATCTGGATATTAACAGTTATTGTTGCCAAAATATTTTTACCTATTATTAAACAAACTCAAAATCTCTGTGTATCTCCTATAATTGTATTAAAGTTGAAATATAAAATTCAAATAGACCAAAGTTTATGTGTAGTTAATATCCATAAGCCTAATAAAATTCTTTAAAAATATCCTTTCTTTGTAACATTTTTTCATCATGAATTCTTGTTAGATGATTATAAAATATGTTAATCTGAGGATCTAGTTCAAACTTGCTGAACATCACAATGTTTGCACAAAATTAAATATCTTGGAATCAATGGCTCAAATAATGAGTTATTTTATTTAAAAAAGAAAAAAAAGTTTTCCAAGGTTCTTTAATTTATAGAAAACAGAACATGTCTTAAAACTTAGATTGTATGAAACATGTTCATGTCTGGAAACATGTTCTAACTGCTAGCACAAGTAAAAGAATGCCGGACATGTATACAGAATATTGAAAGTCAGAATTCTATAGTTCCACCTCCATCAAAAGCTCTGACGAAAAATTACCATTGGTAGTCATCACACCAAATGTAGGCTTTACTGCATTGAATCCACCTGCACCGTATCCACTGGCTATACCTGGCTGACTTCCAAAGGATGTTTTTCCACTTGACTGAAGACTTGATCCAAATCCCGACATGCCTGGCTGACCAAAATTTGACATCTACAAATAAAATATAACTTAATTTTAGCACCAACTTTTCAGAAATTGACTGGTGCATTGGTCTGAACTTAGCTATTTCTGACAAAAACGGGCCATTTCTTCCTATTTAAATTTATGAAATTGCATTGTACTGGACCAGAAATGGAAGTGACTGTTACTATAAATGAGTCTTTTGTATTCAACAAATGTTTTTTTTAACCTTAGTCATAGTAAATCATACAATACAGAGAGGTAATATAAAAAATAAAATCCAAATATCAAACAACAAAGCCATAGCTGAGGGAAAACTTAACAGCACATCAAGAAACACACAATTAAAACACAAAAAACTAAATAAGCAACAAGAAGCCCTCTGAACAAAAGGGTGATATCAAGTGTTAAGGAAGGGTGCGGGTATCCTGCTTCACTGGTGACAATTATGACGCTTGGTCAAAACTGTTTTTTGAATCATAAATTGTGAAATAATAATGTCCCTGTCCACAGTTTGGTTGACAATTTCTAAAATTTACTGTTTTTACTCAAATCAGTTAATAAAAATAGTTAGGGCTTTTCCAGAAAAAAAATGTACAGAGGGGTCGGAACTCAGCTCAAAAAATAGGGTAGTACCACAAAAATTTTAATTTTTTTAGAGGCACAAACTAGAAAATGTTTTTATGGAAAGTACCCCCCACCTATAAAATAAAATTGATATATCAATATGATTGTTTGATTATATTCGAATCCTAAAACCACAGATAGGATTAAATATACAATAATAAAGTTACCCTTAAATTTATCTGAATATTGTGATAGGTCGTTGGTATTTAACCAACGGCAAACGTCGTCAACACTCAATTTTTCAATGTTCATTTTTGAATCGTCTGCCATGTGGTAGCATATTCAGTATACTCTGGCTTTTACAACATCTGGTTAATGAGAGAGCAGAGCAATATAGAAAATCTGCAAACAATCCCATTCGGAACTTTCGTGCGTATACCATTCAAAAGTTTATGATGATCGGTTATTATCCTTGCATTCATTCCGACAAAATTGTCAGTCAAAAATTGCGCGGACATCGCCGAAAACACAGCGTTTGGCGAAAAAGAAACAAAAAATACACCAACAACCGCAATTATTTTAATGAGAATGTACCTACATCCACCAAAATAGAAATACCCTCAACCCCCAGTACCAAGGGAAAAATAAATAACCTGAGTTCCAATCCCACTTTACATTTTTAAGTGGAAAAGCCCTTAATCGTTAATTTGGTCCGACCCAAAATTGCTGTCTTCGAAACAAATGAATAATGATTATAGTCCTAATTAACTTTACCACAGAAAGACGTCTTTTAAACAATTTAAGGTAAAGAAATAACTGTGTTAGATTATACAAATAGGAAACAAACCAGTAGATAACAACGACACTACCTGTTGTGTAGTAACAAGTTGTGGTCGTCCTTGGATACCACCAGTCTGAAATCTTATGGACGTTCCAGTTAGACTCATCGCCTGCTGTTGTAGCGAAGGTCTCGTCATTTGTGACGTGGGTGCCATGAATGGCTGACCTGACTGCTGTGGAACTTTGAAGCCATTGGACATTGTCTGTTCAGTTTTCACTGGCATTACTGTAATACAAAGTTTATAAAAGTATGAAATTCTACTTTTCTTGTTAAAGTTGAGGTACCATTATAAATCCTTTCTTCCCTACTGTTGTATTATATAAGTTGAATAATAGTAAAAGATATCTTGAGAGTATGGCATTATTTAATTCAAATGAAAATATCTTATATGCAAAAAAAATTCAAACACAGCTTATTTCTTTAACTGATCATACTATTACAACTACAACCCAAAAGTTTAAAAAATTGTAAACTTGCAAACTTTTCAATTTTCATTCTATTCTAAGTAAACAGGATTAGTACTGCATAAAATGTCTCTGTGTTTTATAAGTCATTCTCTGAAATATTTCATCTATAACATTATCACTGCATTTAGTTTATATTCTGGTAGGAAGTAAGAAACCTAAGACCTCTTGAACCAGAAACTGCAATCCTTGTCAATGAAGTTGCAATTGAGACATCTTGCACTAAATGATTTTACAATACCTTTTTCAGGAGACCTGTTGGCAGCTGCTTGTCTTTCCATGGAAACTATTCTTGACATGGACAGATTCTCTAAAAAAAAATACAAAAACAAACACCATTAGATGACAATCTTCAAAAACAAGAAAAAAAAACAAATTAACAGACAACTTGACTTGACTTGGGGGAGTTTTTAACTTTCTTCACTGACAACCTAATGCCCTTGGTTGGACCAAGGTAACAGATAAAGAGAGAGGTATTGTATTTGGACCCCAGCATGTATCAATACTAATTAGACAGTATAGTAGATATGTTCCAATAGCAGGGCATAGCCAAATTGTGTCACCAAAAGAAGAATATTTATTTCAGATTGTCTAATATATTCAGTTCGAAGCACAAAATTGTGTGAAATTGTTCACCTTGGAAATAACAGAATGAAAGCTTATACACATATATGTACACATGTTTGTAATATAATTTTTAACAAACCAATAATAGCATATTTATTTATATGTTGTACTGTTCTTTCTCCCGGTGGTCCAATGGTTAGGGTAGTTAGTCATCTACTATTTACAATGGGGTCCATCAACTGAGTTTACAACAAGTTTGGTTCTCACTGCAGTCATGGTTTACACAACTGACAAGGATTGCCAGTTTTCATACTTTCCTAAAGCAGGTAAGGGGGGTTCCTCTGGGTACTCCAGGCCCCTCGCCCATAAAAACTGGATGCCATGATACAGCTGAAAAATGGCTGAAAGTTGTGTTAAAACACCATTCAAACATTCAAAAATCATTTTCCTGATTATAAATTGAATAGTTTATTCTGTGTATTACCATAATTAGCTGTGTATAATACACACTGATTTATCATACCCACCCAATCTGATGTTCTTTTAACAAGTGATTCATTCAATTGAACTTTGACCTTTATCGCTTCTTGTGTATAATACTCAACCTGACTGATCAATAAAGCAGAAAAGTAATTTAGTAATTTACACAACCGATTACAGTAACTAGGTCATGAGGATATACAAAGGTCAGGGGTTACCAGTGGCTTCCTTCTGCAAAACGGTTTAACGCTATAATTATATAAGCACAGCTTAAAAATGGATGGAATAAAAACATCATCCAAAGAAAGTACTTACCAGGTCTAGTAGATTTAATTCTTGGCACTGATCTTCTGGACAAGTGTTCCTTAAGTCTAGCCATTTTCTGAGGACTTGCTGGCTCTGCTGTTCTGCTAGTCGACAGGGAGGTTGTCTTTGATTCCAGTAGAGAATCAGCCAATGATGACAGCTCTTCACTTCTATTCATACAGAATGAACACTTTGGTCTAGAGTCACTAATCATCATTTAATGTAATACCCATATGCAAAATATTATTAGCTTATGGTTATGATAAAAAGTTCTGATATGGACACATTTTTTTTCCTAGCTCATGATGCTGTAGGATACCTAATCATTGCCTTTGTGCAGCAAACATCTGAACTCTATTTTATTTCCCCCCCCCCCCCAGTAAAAAAAAAGTTACTGTCATCAATCAAGGTCCTAAGGTTAAAGATATGTTTAAAATTTATTTATAAAATGATCCAAAGGTGCAGCAATTTGTTTTCCCTTTTGTGATCCATGATATTAATTTGCATTCTGTTGAAACAATTTCTATGGGATATGAAATTGTTTTTTTTTAAAAAGCACAATAAAACATAAGCATATAGGATAAGCACTGTAGGACCCAAGTGTTGTCAAATATATCATATGAGGTGAATCACTTATTTTTAGACACTTATTAAAAATGGTAGATTAAATAATTCATTTATTTTAAGACGATTTTGAGGAGAAAAATATTGAATTTGAGATTATTTATTGATAATTATTATTACAAAAGATACACTCTAAATGTTCAAAAAATGAAGACTGAACTAGACAAAATGATAAAAGAATTGTAAAGAAAATATTCTGTTGAAAACTGACCAAAACGATTCAACTCAAAGAGTTCATTAATTTTTTTAGTTAACCAGAAATGCAAAACACAAAGAAATCAAACAATATTTTGGTGAATAACAAACAAAAAGATACAAAGTTAAACAACTTTTAACCATTATGCTGAAAATTAGCCAAAAAAAAATGGGTGAAAATTAGCTAAGTGATATAAAAACCTTGATTCACTGAGTGTACCCTGCCATGTGGAGGTCTTGTTATAGATCCTATACAAACCTTGATTCACTGATTGTATCCTGCCATCTGGAGGTCTTGTTATAGATCCTATACAAACCTTGATTCACTGAGTGTATCCTGCCATGTGGAGGTCTTGTTATAGATCCTAAGTTGTTTTAATAGACCCTCCAAATCGTCAAGTTCTAATTTCTGGTGGAGAATTAGATTCTTGTTACTTTTTATGGTACGGTATATCAAATCTGTTGTTGGAGTACATATCCTACAAACCAAATCAAAATGTGTGTTACGTTTTATAGTATGGTATGCCAAAGATGTTGTTTGTGATAATTTTACTAAGTCAAACAGAAATATTTATTGCTTTTAATAGTAATGAACCTTTAATTAACACATATAGTTAAATTTCCTGTCAAAGGTCATGGGTCTCTGCTTCCCCCTATCCCCTTAATCAAAACTGGACTCTATAATGTAATTGAAATATTTCTGAAATAATTAAATAAGCATTAAATCCCTTTCAAACAAATAAGACAGAGTAAAAATATCCTACATGTATGTCTATAGTAAACATCAAATCACAAACCTTGTCAATTTCTTGTTCTTATTCTGGTATTCCTCCCACTGATTATTTAATACGGTATCACAGTCCCTTAGTCCCCGGTCCAATATCTGGTATTTCTGCTGTAAACTCCTGAGTCTTTCATGATTACTGGGGTCCAACTTCTTTGATCTTAACAAATGAATGTATTTGGGGTCTGTATTCCGTTGTTCTCTTATTCGGCACTCCTCTATCATGCTAAATGAATCCAACTCCAATGATTTGATGTCCTCTACTTCCTTGGTCTGTTCCTAAAAAAATTATTAATCAACATCAAAATTAATTGTTCATAAATAAAATTTAACTGCCGAAACAGAAAAACTTTCTTGTTAGTTTAGTATTATAAAATTGCTGGCCATATCTTAATTCTAATTCATTGCCAGATTTGTATTCAGTAGACATTACAGACCCTTATCTACCACTAACTTCTCAGTTACTTCCCTTTGTGTTGTGTACTTTGTGCACACTTAGGGGCTGCACGGTTTGTCTGCTTTGGACATGTTCCGGACATTCTGGCACACATCATTAACCGTGTGGTTATGGCCATGTTCATGACAGGAAATAGTTTAATCAATGATCGTTTCTTTGAGCTTGAAAAAACCTCTTTAAATCTTTATTAGAATCTCTAGCATATTTAAGGGAAATAAAACATCCCAAGTCTTAAAAAACCTAGCGATAATCGATGCACTGATACACCTTTAATATGTTGGAAGCCATCTTATAACGTCACCGTTCTGTCTGCACTACCTGTAAAATCGACACTGGCAGAACCTGTCCTGAACACTGTTCCGCTTCACTCGATTCCTGTCTGTAACATTCTGGTTGTTCTGGACAGCAATTCGTGCACTCCCAAGCATTACAGATAAAATTTGGACCCAGGTTTGTATCAGTATACTTTACTCAAAACATGACAATTAATCTAATTTTAATAGATATGTGATTCAAATGAAATGTTGCTGTTCAAAGGATACTAAATTTTGGGTTTAATTGCTTACTAATTTACTAATATCAGAACGACCTGGAAATGCTGTAATTTGTGGTTTATGTCTCCAGTACATCAATGAAAATTAATATAAATAAATGAAAATTAATTCACATTTAAGGAGTTCTATATCAATAAAATGGTTTCCAAAAAATTGCTTGAATCTGGAAGAAAAACTGACTATAGTATAGGCTATGTATTTGAATTATAAAAATCAGTAGTTGGATTTGGTCAACATGGTAAATTTTGACATTCTAAGGATTTTTGCTCTTGCCAGATTTTCACCATCTATAATAGTTTGAAAAGAAACATAAATAGATAATTACTTGCATTTTAAATAAATGTTCTTTTCTGAGCTTTGATTTTCCTTTTTTTGTGTGGCAGGCATAATACTAATAAAGTATATGCACAAAGAATGATTGAAATTTGGGTCAGATAATCTAAGTAAAAGTCTTTGGAGGGATAGAAAGGAATTTTTTCTTTAATGACATGGGGTGTGGTTCATCAATGGTTAAAGTCCATTTGACATCAAAATATGAAAAAAAAATTTAAAAACTTGGTTGTGGGTCTTTTATAAAAACCCATCAATATTAAAAATTCATGGATCAACTTAAAAAGATTAAAGAATGAAGAGTTCAAATTCCGGTCTTAGTGCCATTTACCCGCTTTTTTAAGTTTTACATTGACAACCGGTTTAAATTGAAGGAGGATTCCAAATATGCAACTTAACCATGCTAATATTAAATATAAAGAACAACTTACATACCTTAATTAAGGTTTTAACATTATCACTAAATTGGCCAATATCCTCGGTTGCCTTCTTTATTTTTTCCATTTCTTTCACATCACCAACAGTGACTCTATTGGACAAAGCTTTGCTTCGAAACCTCCTCAATTCTTCTTCAAAATGTGCCATCTGTCATAAAACAATGCAAGTCATGAAAAAACATTCTCAGTTCTCATGAAGCTAATTTTTTTTTAAATCTAAACTTTATGTTTATGTTTAAATCACTAAATGTCTAAGTACTGGGCCCCCTTTAACTTAAAACCTTTTTGTTTTGTGTTTTCCAGTTTCAAACATTTAAGCATTCACTTTCCTCTTTTGTACAATTAATAAGTCATTCACAATATATTTATTCTCTGTTATAATTTGTCTTTATAAATGTAAGTTTTTTTCCTTATTTAAGAAACATGTTTGAACGTCTATAATCATTTACAAGGTTTTTTTTTGTTTTACATTCTAACACATGTAGTTTATAACAGAAGTGTCTACTAGTAAAGATGTGATATAATATACATGTATCATTGAGGTGTTTTCATGACATCCTGTTCACTTTTCTACAAGGCCCTCTTTCTGACACTAAATTCAAAAATTGGACATCATTATTACTTAAAATGCATTTGTTGGTGTTTTTTTCCTTTTCAGCTTTAGGGGTATCATTTTACTCTATTATTTTTATACAATTAAGCCATATACAATATATTTAGTTCCATTTTAATTTCTCCCCATAAATTTTTTTTCTTTTGGTCACATTAAGTTGAAATGCCATATATAAGGTTTCCTGTGACATAGATATGTACATGTTTATTACATTTCTGATAATTTTACAAATAGTTTCCATGTCTCACCTCTTCCCTAATGCTGTGAGTATATGTGCTGTCAAGGTTGCCACCATTTACATCTGAAAATAAATATGGTTCAGTATAACTTATAAACAATGACTGCTTGATGCTACTTCCTCCATTTTTAGCATACCAAGTATAGAGGACAATCAAGTTTCAAAGTATAGTCTAGATGCAAATGATGAGGGACATTTCAGAAACAATTAAACTCTTGAGAATAGAACCTGTAATAAACAACCCATAAATTTCATATTAACTTAATACTAAACTTATAAATTTGTGTATCAGATCCCTCAGTAGTGAATTTCTATTCAACTGGACCTGCATTAAAAGAAACCTGCCCAACAAGACTGCTTTTTTGTTTGATTTGCTCTTTTTAGTGGTCTCATAAAATTAGCCATGGCGCCCTAAAATCTGAGTAAAAATATTTTGCTCAGCATTTTTCTCAATTACCATGACAACAAGGGAAAAGGAAAGATTTGATTGGATGAAATTGAGAATAAAAAAATTCTCAGCAAAGAAAATCTTTATGGGGCTGGGCCCTGTGGTTTGTTTGCACGTTTACCGTCTTGTTGAGAACTTTGTTGTGGAGCTGGAATCGACGGTTGTTCTTTCTTAGCAACTGCCAGAGCAGGTTGTGGAGCAGGTATTTGCTGCTGAATTGCTGGTTTAAATTCTTCCTTAGCAACAGGCATGCCTGGTTGTGATTGACTTTGTTTTACTGTAAAAACTGTAAAGGTTTGAAAGTGTATTATTATTTTAAAACCAGCTGATTAAATAACAGTGAGACTTTCATGGCTAGAAATAAATTAGAAATAATTATTGTATATTTTCAATGTAAGAGCATCTATAAAACATCTTCCATTGTACTAACTTGTTGGTGTCCTAAGCAAATTCTACATCACCTATTTTCTGTTTACAACTGTTTTGAACATTTGTTTCTCTAATTTTTATGTAATATTAAAAACTGCTTCATTAGTGTGGAAAAAATAGTTTTTGTCAATAGTGAATATGTGGTTCTCATCTGTAACTGTTGATTGGTTTAAACTTATAACGTCATAAACACAAATAATGACATCATAAACAAAACATCTTCCATTTATCATGTGACCATAAAATACGGGTTTCCAAGAATTTATATTTGATTTCACTAATTTGCTTTTTGAATTAGGAACAGAATCTTACATTAGTTCTCAAGGATTATTTGATTTCTCCAATCTCAATAGTTAAATCATGGAGTTGTAAGTCCTAACAAATGCTTGATCTTAGAATTCCATAATTTATCTATCTTGACTGGAGAAATCTAATAATCTACTCGTACCAATTTAAGATTCTATATTTCTTTTTATTGTGTAATGGTATAATTACTATCAGCTTAATGTTTAGTGAGTAATAAACATCTTATATAAACCATCAAGTTAATATAAAGACAAAAATGTATAATAAAATATACGTGAGCAACAAATCAAGAAAAAAGAAGTGTCACATATCAAAGACAATACATATTACACATTAAATACACAAATTAGCACACACAGGGTAATGTTTCTACATTTTTTAAATTGCAATAAAAAAACTTCTGGTACTATAATAGGTAGTGTATAATGCTGATGTTTTTGTTTACAAAATCATTTGATCAATCTGGGGGAGTATTACAAACAAGAAGTCAAAAACAGGTGTAAGTTTAATTATAGTACATCAATGCCTAATATACCCAGTAAAATAATACTGTAAGAAATAAATGAATTAATAGTATTATTAATCTCATATTTTATATATGTAGGCATTTAGTACTTTTACATATTTAAACATAATGTTTGTTTGTAAAATTAATGTTTATTTGTAAAATTGGGACAACCATGTGGGGTGAACAAAATATAAACAAGTGTGGACTGTGAGCACACTCACAAAGCGATACCCCAGCTTCGCTTTCAAGTCCTATTATCTCCCCTTAATGATATCCAATGGTCAATAAAAATCCTTCTTGCACATCTACATATAATGTACATCCTTTATGTTAAGTTTTATCAAAATCTGTGAAGTGGTTTAGGAGGAGAAGCGCTTACAAGGGATGTGGACAAACAGACATATATAATTAATAAAAAGTCCAATTATCTCCCCTAAATAATAACCGACAGCGACGAAAATTCTTCATGCACATCTACATATGATGTACTTCCTTCAAGTAAAGTTTCATAAAAATCTGTGAAGCGGTTTAGGAGGAGAAGCGCTTACAAGGGATGTGGACAAACAGACAAACAGACAGACAAATAGACAGACAGACAGGGTGATTCCTATATACCCCCCCAAAACAAGTTTGTGGGGGGTATAATTATTGAGAATTTGTTGTTCTATGTACCTGGCTTTGACTGTTCTGGTTTGGCTACTGTTGGTTGTCCAGTTGGTTGTGGTGCAGACATCCCTAATCCTGCACCAAAGTTAAATCCTGATGCATTTGGCATGGATGGAGCACCAAATGGAAACGATGTTTGACCTTGAGTACTAACAGTACTACTTTTTTCAGGAGTTTTCAATAAAGATGATAGAACAGAATTTCCTGGTGTGCTTGACGATGTAGTTGTTGTGGGTACTGTCACAGCAGAAGTTTTACCAAAATTGAAAGAGATGGGTGCTGTGGAAGTAGTATTAATGGCTGGTTTGGAAGCCAAGTTAAATCCACTTCCTGCTGCAGAATCTGATTTACTGGTTTGAGGAGTTCCTATGGTAGAAGTTATGTTAGATGAAACAGGTTTGGTCCCAAAGATTGAGGTATTTGCAGCTGGTGTTCCAAATAAACTTGGGTTTGGAGTTGTTGCCCCTGCTAAAGATGTCCCCGCAGCTGGTGTTCCAAATAAACTTGGTTTTGGGGTTGTTGCCCCTGCTAAAGATGTCCCCGCAGCTGGTGTTCCAAATAAACTTGGTTTTGGGGTTGATTCTCCTGCTAAAGATGTCCCCATTGTACCACCACCAAAAGTAAAACCTGTGACAATAAATAAACAAATAAAAAAAATCACTGTCAGAGTGTCCAACTTTGATCTGTAAATTAGTCATTTTTTTTACTTTTAAGAAGTCATTTGCATACCCCTATATATATATTTAAAATATTTTTTAACATTAACAATGACAAAATGGATCTGTAACCATTTTTTAAAAACAATAATGAACATACTATCATTGCATTCAACAGGAAAACATTATTTTGGTCTAAATGATTCTCAAGTACATAAACATTCCTTTTGTAAATATTTAAATTATCACTTAATAATCTATTCTACTATTTTCAGCCGATATACATAAAGCAAACACTTATGCTACTACACCTTAACTTAAATGCTATGAGCATTTAACATATAAATGCATGTTAAAATGTGCACCGCTGCACAATTTAAAAATGAACCAATTATGAATTATTAAAGAACACAATAAATATAACCTGTGGCTGCTGCAGTTCCAGAAGCTGGTGTTGTAGCTGCAGGTTTTGATGACACAAACTGAAAACTTGGACCGGTTGATCCAGTCGACTGTACAGCTTGTGTCACAGATGGCACACTAGCAGTGGCTGATGATTGTCTAGCACTCTCAGCAGGGAGAACAGCAGGAGGCACAGTCAAAGAAGGTGCCTCTGGGTGGGAATAAATCATGTAATATGGAATCAGATAACCATCCGATGATAAAACCAACAGGATAGGGCTCGGTGGCAGTGTCCTGTCATCAGCTGAAAGTAAATCAGTTTTTTTCCAAATAGATTAACTACAGGTAACATTGTGGACTTCTAATTGACTGATATATATTTTTTATATCCTTAAACCTGTGCATCAATATTTTATGCCTCACTTTTTGTAAATGATTTACTAAACAGATAAAGCAAATTTTCAAAAGGTGGTGGAGGGTTAAAGGATTAAACTACCTTTGTGTAATCTGACTTAGATACACTCAGTACCTACATCTATACTGTATCTTTGTAAAATTAATGTGGCACAGGTGAAGCACATAAAATTCTATCACTCAACCCACCACATAACACAGTAACCCACCCACACACACAAACACATACTTTTGCACTGTAACTTACACAATGGAATAGGAAGCTGAGAGGAGTAGTCTATAGCAACACCCATAGAGTAAGCTTCAGAATGATCTGCAGTCAGTGGTATCTCTGCTCTGGCTGCATCATCAAGGTTCCACCTCTCTATGTCATTCTGTACAATATGTAAAAAATTGTGTATTGTCAGGAACAAAATGTTTATTTGCAGTAAATGCATTCATTTTCCATTAAATATATAATTGAAAGCCTATGGAAAACTGACGAACATTTATGGACCAGACATATGTAAGGTTTGTATTATTAATCAATATTACATTATGTTTTATATTCTGTTAAAGGAAATATATAAAATGTTCACTCAAATATATATTTCCATAGATTTGTTTCCCTTTTATTTCATTATAGATAGAAAGGAATGTATTGGAAGTATTGTCCTAGTCATGTATCCTGAATATGCTTACTTTTGGTTTTTTTAGAATGTTACCAAATGTAAGCATGCAACAGTGCGTATATTGCACAGGGTGCAATACCACTTCCAAAGCATAATGCTATGGAAATGTTAGAATTATGTTCTAGTTATTTTTAAGATCACCTGTACAATAAAAGTGATATTGTTCTAATACTGTTCCTTGTATTAATAAATTGCACTTGTGCAATATATGCTGCACTTACAGCTAAGTGCAATAAAATCATAATACATTTATTAACTATCAGTTTTTTGTTTTCCAAAAATGTTATTGTCAGTAGTATCACATGGAAGTCTGAAATGCAATTTGAATTTTTTTTTTTAAGAAAAACTTGTAATCATTGTATAAGAATATGCTGATTTTATGTTTGATGTCACTATAACTTCCAGATGGTAATTATTAATATCAACTTTGCTAACAAGTGTGGACTTGAGCACGCTCACAAAGGGATACCCCCGCTTCGCTTTCAAGTCCAATTATCTTTCCTAAATGATATCTGAGGTCCATAAAAATCCTTCATGAATATCTACATATAATGGACTTCCTTTATGCTAAGTTTCATTAAATTTCATCAAGCGGTTTAGGAGGAGTTGCGCTTACAAGGGATGTGGACAGACAGACAGACAGGGTGATTCCTATATACACCCCCCAAATAAGTTTGCGGGGGGTATAATAAATATTATCATTGGGAAATTGAAAACTGTACAAATCATGTACAAATTACCTTATTATCAAAGTGCTTTCCCAAAACTGCTATTTCTATAGCAGTGCTAGATGTTACTGCAATCAACTCCCTGCAAAATATATTTCATTATCAAACATTATTTTTACAGTTTATGATGTCCAGCAAATAAAATATATTGATATAATGAGTTATACATTTAAACAAGGAAAAGACATGACATAAAAACATTATCCAAATATTTCCTATTTAATGTTTTTATGTAAATAAAATATCCAATTACATTTAAAAATCATAAACCATTATTTATCTATATGACAAAAATATGCTGGAGTTCTTATACTTCCTAAGATCATACAATTCTCAGGTTGTAAACCAATTTTTTTAGTAGTGAGCAATTAAATTTTACATAATCAGCTATAAAGCCACAAACTAGTTTAAAAAATTGAAATATATGCAAAGAAAGTAGTCATAAAATTAAATGTTACAGTATTACATCCCAGATATGTTGACAGTGTATTTATAGTTCCTGCCAGATGATGAATGCTGAAAACGATGCGTTTTGACTGATTACACACATGCACAGGAATGTCCTACAAAATGTGTATTTGTTTCTGAAAATGATGGATTTACAGTTGCAACTTAATCATGTTTGTTTCATGCAAAGTGTAGTTTTACCAATTTGGGATATATGAAAACTTGATTTTCTTCCGTCTTTCCTCTCCTCCTCCAAAACAAGGATCTTCAAAAGGTGTATACTTTGGAGCAGTATCTTTCTACAAATAGCATAAAAGTTAATCAACCAGAAATATCATACAATTCCCTTAACTTGATGGATTAATTGTTTTAAAAAAATAAGGATATCAACAGACAATGATGTTTACAAAACAAACAAGAAGTTGAATGTATCTTGCTAATCAACAATTTTCTTAAGACATTGTTTTCTGTCATCTTGCCATTCCTGACAAGTATAAGATTTGTTTTGTTTTTTTTTAATAAAAAAACACCAAATATAATCTGAAATAATATATTGGTAAGAAATACAGTGTAGTCACAAGACAGTTTTTATTCTTTCCAACTAAATAATTGTCATTACAATGCATTGTAGAGAAAAGCTGCTTTACATCTATTGAAAATGAACTTACTGCACCAGTAATCAAAATGACATTCGGTTGGTCTCCCGGTTGGCCATCTTCAGCCAAGTATGCCACCAAAAAACTGAAGGTGGAAAGCCATTCAATACCAACAACTAAAAATAAACATTTATGATAATATATGCTCAAGGCTAGGCTACAGCTTTGAACAGAAATATGTGTCACAATGAATATGTCAAGCGCTAAACAATTTATACATAGTAAACAGATCTTTCTTACATGGATAAAACCTGGCTTAGGTAGAAAATACATATTTTCATTCTGTATCAAGTGCACAAACTATCTGAAACTAATTTTGAAGTTAAAATAAAAAATCAGTAAAAGAAAAGAACATGTGAAAACAAATACATATAGTAGGTTCTGAGGATTATATTTCTATGTACTGACACTGACTCAATATATAATTAACTTAATTTACTTAACTGTTGGGTTTGACAATTGAAGTAAATCCTTAATTTTACTGTTGCAAATTTTGTTTTGATTCCGATTACTCATTTTCTATTTTCATTCTGATACCTGTGTTTTGAATATGAATCTATAATTGCCAGACGACATTTAACTTGTTTGTTTGTCCATTTCCTAGCTATTTTTCTTTCACAGACATTTTACCCTGTCAATTTTCTAGTCTAGCATCAATCAAGAAAAATATATGATATTAGAACATGTATTCCTTGTATGGTACAAATAATTACCTCTGTGTTGCCCCTGTAATATATCAGGACACACCCAATCTTTCCTCCTGACTAGAGACTGATCATACTGTGCTAACATGCCATCATCTTGTCCCACAACTAATTGTTTTCCTTTTGGACTCCAACATACTGTAAACATTATCATTCATTGTAAGTTTTAATACACTGCTGCAATACCTCAACTTATACTTAGAGCATATAACGAAGGCATGCTGTTTTGTTTAAATGAAATTAAGTTATACTTGGTTTCCATTTTTATTGGAGGAAGTAGCAGAAGTACCAGGTGAAAACCCCAGACTTTTGGTAGGAAAACTGGCAATCCTCATCAATTAAAGTTAGAGTCAAGCACCTTAGTTTTGATGAGCACCTGATCGATAGAAGATAACTAACTACCTGATCAACAGGAGATAACTAACTAAATGATCAATAGAAGATAACTAACTACCTGATCAATAGAAGATAACTAACTACCTGATCAATAGAAGATAACTAACTACCTGATTAATAGAAGATAACTAACTACCTGATCAATAGAAGATAACTAACTACCTGATCAATAGAAGATAACTAACTACCTGATCAATAGAAGGTAACTAACTACCTGATCAACAGGAGATAACTAACTACCTGATCAATAGAAGATAACTAACTACCTGATCAATAGAAGATAACTAACTACCTGATCAATAGAAGGTAACTAACTACCTGATCAACAGGAGATAACTAACTACCTGATCAACAGGAGATAACTAACTAAATGATCAATAGAAGGTAACTAACTACCTGATCAATAGAAGATAACTAACTACCTGATCAATAGAAGATAACTAACTACCTGATCAATAGAAGATAACTAACTACCTGATCAATAGAAGATAACTAACTACCTGATCAATAGAAGATAACTAACTATCTGATCAATAGAAGATAACTAACTACCTGATCAATAGAAGATAACTAACTACCTGATCAATAGAAGATAACTAACTACCTGATCAACAGGAGATAACTAACTACCTGATCAACAGGAGATAACTAACTAAATGATCAATAGAAGATAACTAACTACCTGATCAATAGAAGATAACTAACTACCTGATCAATAGAAGATAACTAACTACCTGATCAATAGAAGATAACTAACTACCTGATCAATAGAAGATAACTAACTACCTGATCAATAGAAGATAACTAACTACCTGATCAATAGAAGATAACTAACTACCTGATCAATAGAAGATAACTAACTACCTGATCAATAGAAGATAACTAACTACCTGATCAATAGAAGATAACTAACTACCTGATCAATTGAAGATAACTAACTACCTGATCAATAGAACATAACTAACTACCTGATCAATAGAAGATAACTTACTAACTGATCAATAGAAGATAACTAACTACCTGATCAATAGAAGATAACTTACTACCTGATCAATAGAAGATAACTAACTACCTGATCAATAGAAGGTAACTAACTACCTGATCAATAGAAGATAACTAACTACCTGATCAATAGAAGATAACTAACTACCTGATCAATAGAAGATAACTAACTACATGTACCTGATCAACAGGAGATAACTAACTACCTGATCAATAGAAGATAACTAACTACCTGATCAATAGAAGATAACTAACTACCTGATCAATAGAAGATAACTAACTACCTGATCAATAGAAGATAACTAACTACCTGATCAATAGAAGATAACTAACTACCTGATCAATAGAAGATAACTAACTACCTGATCAATAGAAGATAACTAACTACATGTACCTGATCAACAGGAGATAACTAACTACCTGATCAATAGAAGATAACTAACTACATGTACCTGATCAACAGGAGATAACTAACTACCTGATCAATAGAAGATAACTAACTACCTGATCAATAGAAGATAACTAACAACCTGATCAATAGAAGATAACTAACTACCTGATCAATAGAACATAACTAACTACCTGATCAATAGAAGATAACTTACTACCTGATCAATAGAAGATAACTAACTACCTGATCAATAGAAGATAACTAACTACCTGATCAATAGAAGATAACTAACTACCTGATCAATAGAAGATAACTAACTACCTGATCAATAGAAGATAACTAACTACCTGATCAATAGAACATAACTAACTACCTGATCAATAGAAGATAACTAACTACCTGATCAATAGAAGATAACTACCTGATCAATAGAAGATAACTTACTACCTGATCAATAGAAGATAACTAACTACCTGATCAATAGAAGGTAACTAACTACCTGATCAATAGAAGATAACTAACTACCTGATCAATAGAAGATAACTAACTACCTGATCAATAGAAGATAACTAACTACATGTACCTGATCAACAGGAGATAACTAACTACCTGATCAATAGAAGATAACTAACTACCTGATCAATAGAAGATAACTAACTACCTGATCAATAGAAGATAACTAACTACCTGATTAATAGAAGATAACTAACTACCTGATCAATAGAAGATAACTAACTACCTGATCAATAGAAGATAACTAACTACCTGATCAATAGAAGGTAACTAACTACCTGATCAACAGGAGATAACTAACTACCTGATCAATAGAAGATAACTAACTACCTGATCAATAGAAGATAACTAACTACCTGATCAATAGAAGGTAACTAACTACCTGATCAACAGGAGATAACTAACTACCTGATCAACAGGAGATAACTAACTAAATGATCAATAGAAGGTAACTAACTACCTGATCAATAGAAGATAACTAACTACCTGATCAATAGAAGATAACTAACTACCTGATCAATAGAAGATAACTAACTACCTGATCAATAGAAGATAACTAACTATCTGATCAATAGAAGATAACTAACTACCTGATCAATAGAAGATAACTAACTACCTGATCAATAGAAGATAACTAACTACCTGATCAACAGGAGATAACTAACTACCTGATCAACAGGAGATAACTAACTAAATGATCAATAGAAGATAACTAACTACCTGATCAATAGAAGATAACTAACTACCTGATCAATAGAAGATAACTAACTACCTGATCAATAGAAGATAACTAACTACCTGATCAATAGAAGATAACTAACTACCTGATCAATAGAAGATAACTAACTACCTGATCAATAGAAGATAACTAACTACCTGATCAATAGAAGATAACTAACTACCTGATCAATAGAAGATAACTAACTACCTGATCAATAGAAGATAACTAACTACCTGATCAATTGAAGATAACTAACTACCTGATCAATAGAACATAACTAACTACCTGATCAATAGAAGATAACTTACTAACTGATCAATAGAAGATAACTAACTACCTGATCAATAGAAGATAACTTACTACCTGATCAATAGAAGATAACTAACTACCTGATCAATAGAAGGTAACTAACTACCTGATCAATAGAAGATAACTAACTACCTGATCAATAGAAGATAACTAACTACCTGATCAATAGAAGATAACTAACTACCTGATCAATAGAAGATAACTAACTACATGTACCTGATCAACAGGAGATAACTAACTACCTGATCAATAGAAGATAACTAACTACCTGATCAATAGAAGATAACTAACTACCTGATCAATAGAAGATAACTAACTACCTGATCAATAGAAGATAACTAACTACCTGATCAATAGAAGATAACTAACTACCTGATCAATAGAAGATAACTAACTACCTGATCAATAGAAGATAACTAACTACATGTACCTGATCAACAGGAGATAACTAACTACCTGATCAATAGAAGATAACTAACTACATGTACCTGATCAACAGGAGATAACTAACTACCTGATCAATAGAAGATAACTAACTACCTGATCAATAGAAGATAACTAACAACCTGATCAATAGAAGATAACTAACTACCTGATCAATAGAACATAACTAACTACCTGATCAATAGAAGATAACTTACTACCTGATCAATAGAAGATAACTAACTACCTGATCAATAGAAGATAACTAACTACCTGATCAATAGAACATAACTAACTACCTGATCAATAGAAGATAACTAACTACCTGATCAATAGAAGATAACTAACTACCTGATCAATAGAACATAACTAACTACCTGATCAATAGAAGATAACTAACTACCTGATCAATAGAAGATAACTACCTGATCAATAGAAGATAACTTACTACCTGATCAATAGAAGATAACTAACTACCTGATCAATAGAAGGTAACTAACTACCTGATCAATAGAAGATAACTAACTACCTGATCAATAGAAGATAACTAACTACCTGATCAATAGAAGATAACTAACTACATGTACCTGATCAACAGGAGATAACTAACTACCTGATCAATAGAAGATAACTAACTACCTGATCAATAGAAGATAACTAACTACCTGATCAATAGAAGATAACTAACTACCTGATCAATAGAAGATAACTTACTAACTGATCAATAGAAGATAACTAACTACCTGATCAATAGAAGATAACTAACTACCTGATCAATAGAACATAACTAACTACCTGATCAATAACAGGTTAACTTACTAACTGATCAATAGAAGATAACTAACTACCTGATCAATAGAAGATAACTTACTAACTGATCAATAGAAATTAACTAACTACCTGATCAATAGGAGATAACTTACTAACTGATCAATAGGAGATAACTTACTAACTGATCAATAGAAGATAACTAACTACCTGATCAATTGAAGATAACTAACTACCTGATCAATAGAAGATGACTAACTACCTGATCAATAGAAGATAACTAACTACCTGATCAATAGAAGATAACTAACTACCTGATCAATAGAAGATAACTAACTACATGATCAATAGAAGATAACTACCTGATCAATAGAAGATAACTAACTACCTGATCAATAGAAGATAACTAACTACCTGATCAATAGAATAAAACTAACTACCTGATCAATAGAAGATAACTAACTACCTGATCAATAGAATATAACTTACTAACTGATCAATAGAAGATAACTAACTACCTGATCAATAGAAGATAACTACCTGATCGATAGAAGATAACTAACTACCTGATCAATAGAAGATAACTAACTACCTGATCAATAGAAGATAACTAACTACTTGATCAATAGAAGATAACTAACTACCTGATCAATAGAAGATAACTAACTACCTGATCAATAGAAGATAACTAACTACCTGATCAATAGAAGATAACTACCTGATCAATAGAAGATAACTAACTACCTGATCAATAGAAGAAAACTAACTACCTGATCAATAGAAGATAACTTACTAACTGATCAATAGAAGATAACTAACTACCTGATCAATAGAAGATAACTACCTGATCAATAGAAGATAACTAACTACCTGATCAATAGAAGATAACTAAGTACCTGATCAATAGAAGAAAACTAACTACCTGATCAATAGAAGATAACTAACTACCTGATCAATAAAGGATAACTTACTAACTGATCAATAGCAGGGGCTGCTCTGGCTTCTAAAAAGCTGGTGCCAAAAAAATCGCCAACTGCAATTTTCCGTCGCCAGTTTTGTAAAAGTGTCGCCATATTAGAAATTACTAGATCACTATATGACATGGCGAAATTCTTTAACATTATGTGACATATTCTGTAACGTCAGATGAAATCCAAGTTTGCCGGACTCTTAATTCAATTTTTCTAAAGTTTGGTCTCGAGAAGCCCGTACACTAATTGTATTTTAATCATGAAAAGATGTGTGAGTGATTTCTTGTTGGCAGAAAACCAAAATTTTACAGTAATTTATTAGAAACATCTATTCCCATGAATGAACATAAAACCGGAAATACTGAAAATAGAACTACGCATGTGTAAGAGTTTTCTAATTACGAAATTAAGAGGGACATCTGGTCCGGAAATCACTCAACAAATACGTCAGTTTTCATACCTGTATTTTATTAATTACATTATAAAAAAAATATTACTACAAAAATATGTTTGTTTTGTTATTTTTATAAATTAATTATCAGCATCAATTGTTTTATTACACGTCTACTCAAATGTGATGCAGGTAAAGCTGCTTTTCATCAGACAACTTTGTTGATTCATTTGTTGCCGATTTCCGTTTAATAACTCCAAATAACACACATGTCACTGGATACTACACAATACACGTGTATTTAGGACCATGGAAGCAGACAAAGGATCTTTAATGATGCCATCGCCCATTACCGTAAATTTAAAACATGCATGCATCGTTTAACACTATAAAACCTTGGCGCCAAAAAAATCGCCAGACGCAATATTTTGTCGCCAAATGAAAAAAAAAAACAATTGGCGACATTGGCAAAGCCCAGCGCGGCCCCTGAATAGAAGATAACTAACTACCTGATCAACAGAAGATAACTAACTACCTGATCAATAGAAGATAACTTACTAACTGATCAATAGAAGATAACTAACTACCTGATCAATAGAACATAACTAACTACTGATCAATAGAAGATAACTAACTACCTGATCAATAGAAGATAACTAACTACCTGATCAATAGAACATAACTAACTACTGATCAATAGAAGATAACTAACTACCTGATCAATAGAAGATAACTAACTACCTGATCAATAGAAGATAACTAACTACCTGATCAATAGAAGATAACTAACTACCTGATCAATAGAAGATAACTAACTACCTGATCAATAGAACATAACTAACTACCTGATCAATAGAAGATAACTAACTACCTGATCAATAGAAGATAACTAACTACCTGATCAATAGAAGATAACAAACTACCTGATCAATAGAAGATAACTAACTACCTGATCAATAGAAGATAACTAACTACCTGATCAATAGAAGATAACTAACTACCTGATCAATAGAAGATAACTAACTACCTTAAGGTAACCGACCCATAATTGACCATGTGATCATATTTGGTGTCCCGGATGTCCATTGTTTGTCAGTGGAGCAGACCTCGGTAATGTTCGGCAAACATCGGAACTACTATTTGAACCACTAAATTTTTTTCTCAAAACTGTTAACATTGACTCAAAGTAAATACTTTGTATCATTAATTAGTAATATATTGAGTAAATAAATTTGCATTTCTTGGTCTAAAAATAAAATTAAACGGTGACTTCAATTATGGGTCGGATACCTTAACCACTCAACCACAGAGGTCTGCCACATCTTACTATTGAAATAAGGTAGGTAAGAAATTTAGTACTTGTGTTAAAATTGGCCATCTTTCCATTTAAAGTGCATAATTGGGAATAAAATTTCATTGGGGCAACAAAAAAAAGATAGACACTACACCTATACAGCCTCACATTTTTATTTTTAAATCTTTTATGTCAGCAGTTGCATGAGGCATTGAAGATTGCTCCTGTGAAAATAATATTAGTTTGTAAAGTTTAACTTTAGTAAAGTCACTAGAATACTTAACAGAATAATCTAATTATTTTGTTCAACAGGCGAAACATACAAGTGAACAACATTTATTTGCCTTCAAGTGGAGTCAGATGACAGACTGCAAAGTGTAACTCAATTGTGACACCCTACAAAATATCAACATAATATGTTGGTGCAGCCAAACCTGGGTATAAAGGGCAGCCAAGGAAACAGAACAGGTGTCCATAATGATCATGTGTCCTTTATGGATTAAAATAACATGCTTTATATCTTACCAGCATTCACTTAAGTAAGAAAAAGAAAATATTGAATACAATGAACTTATTTTATAATGTAAACTAAAAGGATAGATTTTTTACAGAAAATAATTCAGAAGAAGATAGGAAATCGTACCACAGGTGGCTTTAGCGTGGGCAGGTAGGGAAGCCTTTATGGTTAGGTTGTCAGCAACCTCAAATATCTGGATACTACCATCCTCCATTACACAAACCAACATTGATGGTTGTTCTGGATTCCAAGCTAAATCTGCTAATCCACATGACAATCTGATTTTCAAAAATGGTTTGGCTTGATTGCCCTGCAATAATAAGATTTACATTTATGTTTATCATACATTTATTTTTGATAGGCCCATAGCGAGTAAGATGACAGCAACTGAAGGGAACATTTGTATTGTGAAATTATCATAAAGCATTGAAAAAACTGATACTGCATCAAAATCAGCAGTGTACCAGTATATTATTATCGTACGCTGCTGATTTTGATGCAGTATTAGTTTTTTCCATGCTTTATGATAGTTTCATATGCTAATATACTATATTATTATCTGTTTTGGGTTATTTTAACAGAATTTTGTGTGCTTCTTAAAGGTACCATGTTTATTAAATTTGTATAAAAAAAGTTATTATTTATAGATAGTTATTATTTATATTTTTGATAATTTTGCAGCGATAAATTATTGTTGCTTTAGACTTTTCATTTATTCACAATTTGTATTTGCCATTGAAACAAAATTTTAGGAAAATTACAATAAAGCAACAAATAAAATCTCCACTTTTGTGATCATTTCTATTAATGATTGATTTGATGCTTGCTTTACAATATTCAGGGCGAGCACAAGTTACAAACAATTAATCAACTGAAAAAGAGAGTGCGATGATACACAGGAAACACAATTTAGACTGCCACTGGAAAAGTATGGAGTTTTGGTTAGGGGAAGAAAATTTAGCAATTTGTAGCAGCTACAATGAGCCTACTTTTTTTTATAAAATATACAAATGGGGTCTTTATTGTGCAAGGAGCATGGCATTCTCCAAACAAGTAACCCACTATGGTCTGCAGCCAGGCTTTCTGTATTATGACCTGACAACTCCCCTATCTGTCACCTGGGGATGGGCTGGGGTGCTCTGTGGGTAGCACACTGGAACCCTCCCAGAATGGTCCCAGTGATTGGTAATCACTAATGAATTGTCAATTATTGTTTTACGGTCAGGATGTTTCCTAAATGGTTAAAAGCGTGAAAAACTAAAGATAAATGAGCCTTTGAAGCCATGTTTGCCAAATGTACATGTAGACAACACAGGACAAATCTTTATTTACATACATGTAGACATTATTCATATCTAACATTCCAGAGTGAACATTTTCCTATCATGACTTTCAGGAATGTATTTCTACCATAAGACTTTGGTAAAGTTGATTTGATCACAAAATAGCAAAATGTCTTAATTGTCATGCAAAATAATTTACTGTGAAACAAGTTTCAGTTTCTGACCAATCAAAAACTGCAATATAATCTTACCTGACTGACAAAGCTTCTAACATCATATATATAGACCTGTGACAAATCTGCACTCTCAACCACACATGCTAAATTTAAATCATCAGAGCTTAAAGCCAAAAATGATGGAGAGGTTGGTAACTCTACAGATGCCTGGCAGGGATAGTCTTTGATAATCACTTTAGTTCTGTCTTTGGGATGATCGTTGTCTATTTTACTGAGCTCGGAGGTCTTAATTACTTTAAATCCTATAACAAACAGAAATAACACTTACCGTTATTATTGTTTTTATCTAACAAAAAAATATGCATCTTTTATGTTCATTCATGCACAATCCTCACTCCATCATTTGCAGGTTTATTCATATTTACCGTTTATTATATTTTGATGAATATTCAACAAATCTAACTGGATAATAGAAACATTTTTTGGAGTAAGAATTTTTCTGCATCCATACCAACATCATTACATATGATAGAGAAATGCTGATCAATATAAGAAATTAATCCTCTGATTAGAGCATTTTTAATATCTTAATACTTACCAATGACAAATGAAATATTCATTAAAATGAAGATTTTGTCAAGAAAAAAAAATCTAGTAATCTAATTATATCTATTAACTTATAATGGTAAGTTTTAATTATTTTGATAATATGCTAACAATTGGAATAAAGATATGTCTATTTAGTCTTAAGGAATGCTTGATAAAAATGCAACTAAATCAATTTCGAGAAAAGCATACAAATCAAGCATATATATGTGATGTGTATGTGAAATCCATATACATTTGTTTTGTGTACAGTGTATAACTAAAAACAAAGCTTTGAAATGTACAGATTGATTGCACTGAAAACTGACTAGCTTTCATAACCAGAAAGTTACTAATGTTTTTAAGTTGATAGGTTAGAGCTATAGTTTATCCAAATGACATGTCATACATACACAAGTTATGTGTCTATCATATGTCTATTAGCTACAGCTATCATATGTCTATTAGCTACAGAAAGTATTGCCTAAGGATTAGAGGATTACATGTCCCTTAAAGAACAATAAAATCATTCTATGATTCAAGATGCCACAAAAGCTGGTGATGAACACACTTGATACTGATTTTTACAGAATATTTAGATAGGGAATTCTTGTTTTTTTTCCTATATATACTGAGTCATGTTCAGTTTTAAAAATGTAAAATATGGGAATATTTTTACATTTTTTTCTAATCGTAGTTAATTTCACTTCCTGTGTGATAGATACTAATGATTTCCTACAGTGATTCATTTACCTTTATTTGTACCCACAAAAAATATCCCATATTTTGATGAAGCTGCAATCAACTGTGGACTTTTCTCTTCAACTGGTGACGTTCCCTCACTAATCTGAAATCTGCACAGTCGCTGATATCTAAAGTCCTAAAATACATATTTCAATATTTAATGAATGTTTTTATTCATACATAATAAAAAAAAGGTTCTTGAGAACCTAAAATCCCAAACCCACAAATTGGTAAAATATATTAATAATTTTTACACACAAAAAATCATGTAACCTGGAATCTCCATGCATGCAACTATTGCAACCTGGGTTCTACATGCATGTAACCTATGTAACCTGTATTCCCCATGCATGTAACCATTGTAACTTGAACTCTAAATGCATGTAACAATGTAAGCTGAATTCTACATGCATGTAATCATTGTAACCTGAGTACTACATTAATACATTCATCTAACCATTGTAAACTAGATTCTATATGCATTCCGCATGCATGAAGCCTATGTAACCTGGATTCCACATCCATGTAACCTGGATTCTTCATGCATGTAACCATTGTAACCTAGATTCTACATTCATGGAGCCCATGTAACCTGGATTGCCCATGCATGTACAAGTAACCTGGATTTTACATGCATGTTACGCATTTAACCTGTACTCCAAGCATTTAACCATTGTAACCTTGGTTCTTCATGCATGCATGTAACCATTGTAACTTGAATTCTAATTTAACCAATGTACGGTAACCTGTATTTCCTATGCATAAAATTTTTGGATTTTTTTTATGAAATCGTAGTCGCGAATCACTATGGACACTTTGATATCCGAAGTAGTTGCACAAATACAGTAATCATCCATAGTCAATATTGATATCTTTCGACAGTGACCTTTTTTATCGGTTTCATATTATCGATTATTATTGATACCTGACTGATGATAATAATTGCAGTTATTCCTGTCTCTGTGTAGTAGTCTACATATGGAAACATTGAGAACCCGAAAAGGATGTGTTGCATCTTGGTAAGGCATCGTATAGGATTCTTACTACAGAATGGTTGTTCAGTATGCAAATTGGCACAATTTTATTAAATTATGGCACCAGCAATTATAATTAGCCTGGTAGTCGGTGAATCTGGTTTGGGATTTTGAAATCAGCAATAATGTAATATGATAAAGTACAGCAAATGGGTAGCAAGACAACTCGGCCCAGGGCAACTCGGGCCGATCTTTGAGACAAGTCGGCCAGGTTCAGAGGACAACTCAGACCACAGTAAGACAAGTCGGCCCGATAGAGGACAACTCGGACCATCCATCAAATGTTTGAACTTTTTTCATCTGATTTTACAAGTAAATCTTGAATTTTTTTATAAGTAATTTATGTGATGTCTTTTTTATTGGTCAGTGTCTTTTGTTGTCAGGTTCAGCTGTTTCAGTAAATAAAAATAATAAAATTTATTTTATATACCTTTTATTGCATTTATTACATTAACAATTAACAGTAACAATAATATTCAGACGAGATGTTTGACATAGAAAAGTAATAGCACTATAAATACAAGAGCACAATTACAATAATTACAGCACTATTCTGTTTCTAAACACCGGAGCAATATAAATTGCCGCACATCTTCAGAAGCCGCCGTGCTGTTATCTTGTTACTGGCGTAGTCGGACCACAACTGTGCTATCTTGCCCTTTTGTGTCATGAAAGTATCATCACGCTGTACCATTGTGGAGAATGGCAGAAGAACACTGTTTGCAGTTGAATGACATTTTCCAAAGCCGCTCCTAAATTACTTCTCATTTAAAATCACACAAGCTCAATTGCAGTCATTAAAATTTTTTGATCTACCGTAATGACATGTAACTAAGCTAATCAGTTTCTAATAATTAAATTGTTGTTAAATAATTTGATTTGATTTCATTAATGTCCTTAAGACTTAATTAATTTTAATTATATTCTTGAATTATTTACCAATTGACGACTTTCCAATTTAAAAAAACGCCACCTAGTGTCCACTTCCGGTACTAATATGATAAAGTACAGCAAATGGGTAGCAAGTTTGTCCTGTTGAAACCTTTTGAAATGGACAATTGTCTTTCATAAATTTTCACGCTTCAGTTGAATGACAGGTGTCAATATCAGAGTGAGGAAGGTTATTAAAACCGCCTGTTGTGTAAACGTGATCGTTAATTAATTAACCAATGTTCATTACCCTATTTACCTGATGCTAATTGGAGGTAGAACCCCAGCTGTTTTATAGCTTGAATAAACTATCTTACCAGTGACATCCATGTTGTATTCAAACTCACCTGTTGCCTATGGCTATAGTAACATCTACTAATAAGGTTAATTAGATGAAAAATTTAATTGGCATAGACTAACAATCAAAATCTTTATTTCAATATCATAGTCTTTTAGTAATGATAGCCGTAGTTTTTTTAACAGGAAGTAAGAGGGGAGATAAATCATGTAAAACTGGAAATGGGTCAATTCAAACAGTATCCAGTTAACTATTCCTAAAGAGTTGTATTAACATTAATGTATAATTTACTATTTATGTTCAATTATTCAAAATATCAGTTGAAATAATTTTTTCTGTAGTATGATAGTAAATTATTTTATTACCATATTTATTTATTTAAATTATATTTCCTCTATCGGGCCGACTTGTCTTGCTGCAGTCCGAGTTGTCTTTTTAACCGGGCCGACTTGTCTCGAATATCGGACCGAGTTGTCCGGCATTCGGCAAATGGACCGACCCACTACTTGGGGTGAATTGACTCTATACAGCCGAGATGGTCTCCGCTATCACCACTCGGTGACGTGCTGGGCTGATATGTGAATGTGAATCGAGCACTGGGAACCCTCCATGAGTTATCATATATGGCAAGAAATCAGTCCAGATAATTTAAAGGGGGCTTGTTTTGTAACCGGTTACAAAACAGTTACATAAAAAAAGTACTATTACATAATAGTTACAGTACTATTACATAATAGTTACATAATTATGCCTTCATTTCTTAAAATGGTTACAAATTGGTTACATCACAGTTACATATATTTTAATCGTATCTTCATTTTTTAAAATGGTTACAAATTGGTTACATCACAGTTACATATAATAGTTACATAATTGCTCATTTGATTTTTTATGCCTTCATTTTTTTAAATGGTTACAAATTGGTTACATCACAGTTACATATAATAGTTACATAATTGCTCATTTGATTTTTTATGCCTTCATTTTTTAAAATGGTTACAAATTGGTTACATCATAGTTACATATATTTTAATCATACCTTCATATTTTAAAATGGTTACAAATTGGTTACATCACAGTTACATATATTTTAATCATACCTTTATTTTTTAAAATGGTTACAAATTGGTTACATCTGTAGTCTCTTACCTCCAATGTTATAAAAAGGGTATAGTTAGTTATAATTTTCTACATAAATGACATAAATTAACAATACTAGTCATTTAAAATTAATATAGTTAATAAAATAAATTAATAAAAAAATTTAAGACAAAATAAAAATGTAAGCTATTCAGTTCTTTGATCTTCAGGATCATAAATATAAGAGTGTGATTGCTTCATAATAAATTATGTAATAAGTGATGCAGGTAGCACACCTGAGGTGAATAGGTCATAAATGTTCTTGTAGCTGACACCTTAATATAGCAATCTGTATAATAAAGCTAATTATTAGGCCTTTGATTTCAGGTCATAAACAGAAATTAAAAAAACATTACCCTTTCTAGTTTTTTAGTCTTACATAAAAATTATTGGCTGACGAATCCAACAATTTGTTTTCCAAGGATATAAATAGAAGGACACCATTTTCGGTTCATTATTAGATTAAGTGAATCTTTCCCATTCTTACCATAGGTTATTAAGGCTCTTATCACAGAAATTTATACAGTAAGTTGTTTACATACTTAATTTTAGTAAAATTAAAAGTGAAAGCATCTAGAATTTGGTTAATACAGTCTCTAAATGATCTGTCATGCAAATATTTTATACAATAAATAAAGCCCCTATAATAAGTTAGTGTGTTCATAACATTTACAGAAACTTGGTGGAATTTTCAATGTAATTCAATATATTAGGTCAAGTTTTTATTATTGACTGATTGAAAGGTTGCCCCAGCACCAAATAGGTACATGGTTTTATAGATGTGGTTTTAAGCTTTGTTTGCACAGCAGGCCAATACAGCAAGCTTCAGATCAATAACTATAGGCCAATACAGAAATCATCATGTAATACTCGAAAAATAATTATTTATGTTGTAACAAAAAAAATCAACAATAATAAAGTATTGACCGCTATTTTGAATGTCTGGTGAGCCAATATGGACTATACTTAACATCAACAATTTTTGTGTTTTGTGTGGCATATCATTAATGGTTATAATTCCATTTTATAATACTGTGACATGTTCATCAAATGTATGAAAATAGTGAAAATAATTGTAAAGAAATTCTCGTATATGACAGCTATGTCTGATAATAGCAAAATAAATTGTATAGACAAAGACATGTAAGGTGATCCTGTACAAAACCTTAAGAATTTACGAAGCATCGTCTTGTCTATCTCTCGTACTCCATACTCCAAAACTGAAGAGTATCAAATTATATGTGTGCCATATAAAAATTTGTTCCAAGACTGTTACATGCATGTTTCTATTGCAAATTTCAACATGTAATAAACATTGATAAATTAACATAAAAGCCTGAAACTGCCTGTTTACAGACTTGAACCTTTCCTTGATCATTTAAAAAAATCATATATTATAAGGATTGGTATATTTACAAATATAGCAGGAGTAGCATGCCATTATTTGGCCCATTTATCCCCAAATTGAACTTTAAATGAAGAGGATGAAACAATCAAATGACCCACATGTCTAACTTGTTTAAGCAACTTTAAATACAATATATATAATTATTGCGATTCTTGCAATAGTTCCTAATCATGTTTATTTAAGATTTTCCCAAAAATTTATAGGTAAGAACCTTTTTCGATTTTCTATGTCCTTGCATGCTCCTCCTTGTGAAGGGGGTAAAAATATTATGTCACACAGTCATATAAAATATGAATAGAAATCACAAAAAATATTAATAACAAATTATTTGTAAGACTTCCTTCAAGTACAAAAGATGAAGCCTCTTTATCTGACTTCAGAGGAAAATTAACATTTCAAATTATCTCTCTTGGATAAAAAGTAATTTAAACAATATCCAGTTCCCAAACAGAACTGTTGAGAATGCTATTAAACTGTCCTAAAAACTGTATAACTCTCGTAGCTGCGGGGTAACTGCAACACCTTACCACAGGTATGCCCCACTGGTCTTCTTAGTAGACCGTCCAAAGTGACAAATTCAACATATATTTTGCTGGATTCACCAAGTATTAAGTCTGATCCAAGTATTAAGTCTGTAAGGTGATATTACATGTGGAAAACTGAATTTTATTCTCGTAAACTACATACATAGTTACAGAGATGAGAAAATAAAATATACATGTTTTATATAAACAAGGGTATTATATTAATGAATAACATTACTTAGGAGTCACCTTCACTGTAATAATTTTACTAAATCTTATCAGTTATTCTTGTACAATTTTTTTCAGAGGTAAAATAGATGTAACCAATTTGTAACCCTTTTATAAAATGAATTAAGAAAAATATAGATGTAACCAATTTGTAACCCTTTTATAAAATAAAGTAAGAAAAATATAGATGTAACCAATTTGTAACCCTTTTATAAAATGAAGTAAGAAAAATATAGATGTAACCAATTTGTAACCCTTTTATAAATGAAGACAGAAAAATATTTGTAACTGATTTGTAACCCTTTTATAAAATGAAGACAGAAAAATACTTGTAACTGATTTGTAACCCTTTTATAAAATGAATTAAGAAAAATATAGATGTAACCAATTTGTAACCCTTTTATAAAATGAAGTAAGAAAAATATAGACGTAACCAATTTGTAACCCTTTTATAAAATGAAGACAGAAAAATATTTGTAACTGATTTGTAACCCTTTTATAAAATGAAGTCAGAAAAATATTTGTAACTGATTTGTAACCCTTTTATAAAATGAAGTCAGAAAAATATAGATGTAACCAATTTGTAACCCTTTTATAAAATGAAGACAGAAAAATATTTGTAACTGATTTGTAACCCTTTTATAAAATGAAGTAAGAAAAATATAGATGTAACCAATTTGTAACCCTTTTATAAAATGAAGACAGAAAAATATTTGTAACTGATTTGTAACCCTTTTATAAAATGAAGACAGAAAAATATTTGTAACTGATTTGTAACCCTTTTATTAAATGAATTAAGAAAAATATAGATGTAACCAATTTGTAACCCTTTTATAAAATGAAGTAAGAAAAATATAGATGTAACCAATTTGTAACCCTTTTATAAAATGAAGACAGAAAAATATTTGTAACTGATTTGTAAGCCTTTTATAAAATGAGGACAGAAAAATATTTGTAACTGATTTGTAACCCTTTTATAAAATGAAGACAGAAAAATATTTGTAACTGATTTGTAACCCTTTTATAAAATGAATTAAGAAAAATATAGATGTAACCAATTTGTAACCCTTTTATAAAATGAAGTAAGAAAAATATAGACGTAACCAATTTGTAACCCTTTTATAAAATGAAGACAGAAAAATATTTGTAACTGATTTGTAAGCCTTTTATAAAATGAAGTCAGAAAAATATTTGTAACTGATTTGTAACCCTTTTATAAAATGAAGTAAGAAAAATATTTGTAACTGATATGTAACCCTTTTATAAAATGAAGTCAGAAAAATATAGATGTAACCAATTTGTAACCCTTTTATTAAATGAAGTAAGAAAAATATTTGTAACTGATTTGTAACCCTTTTATAAAATGAGGACAGAAAATATAGATGTAACCAATTTGTAACCCTTTTATAAAATGAAGACAGAAAAATATTTGTAACTGATTTGTAACCCTTTTATAAAATGAAGTAAGAAAAATATTTGTAACTGATATGTAACCCTTTTATAAAATGAAGTCAGAAAAATATTTGTAACTGATATGTAACCCTTTTATAAAATGAAGTCAGAAAAATATAGATGTAACCAATTTGTAACCCTTTTATAAAATGAAGACAGAAAAATATTTGTAACTGATTTGTAACCCTTTTATAAAATGAAGACAGAAAAATATTTGTAACTGATTTGTAACCCTTTTATAAAATGAATTAAGAAAAATATAGATGTAACCAATTTGTAACCCTTTTATAAAATGAAGTAAGAAAAATATAGATGTAACCAATTTGTAACCCTTTTATAAAATGAAGACAGAAAAATATTTGTAACTGATTTGTAAGCCTTTTATAAAATGAAGTCAGAAAAATATTTGTAACTGATTTGTAACCCTTTTATAAAATGAAGTAAGAAAAATATTTGTAACTGATATGTAACCCTTTTATAAAATGAAGTCAGAAAAATATAGATGTAACCAATTTGTAACCCTTTTATAAAATGAAGTAAGAAAAATATTTGTAACTGATTTGTAACCCTTTTATAAAATGAGGACAGAAAATATAGATGTAACCAATTTGTAACCCTTTTATAAAATGAAGACAGAAAAATATTTGTAACTGATTTGTAACCCTTTTATAAAATGAAGTAAGAAAAATAGATGTAACCAATTTGTAACCCAAAGTCAGAAAAATATAGATGTAACCAATTTGTAACCCTTTTATAAAATGAATTAAGAAAAATATAGATGTAACCAATTTGTAACCCTTTTATAAAATGAAGACAGAAAAATATAGATGTAACCAATTTGTAACCCTTTTATAAAATGAAGTCAGAAAAATATCTGTAACTGATTTGTAACCCTTTTATAAAATGAAGTCATAAAATATTTGTAACCGTTTTATTGAATGAAGTCAGAGAAATATTGATGTAACCAATTTGTAACTGTTTTAAAAAATGCAGGCATACAAATATGTGTAAGCAATTGTTACCCCTTTTAAGAAATGAAGGCAAAGACCAAGGCAAAGAAATATGCAACTACTGAGTATCAAACACATATGACCTTACTTTGTATTCGTTTTATACAGGATTTGTAACTGGTTACAAAACAAGCCCCCCAAAAATTGTCTGGACTGTTTTCTTGCCATATCTATGAGTTATGGTCCCAGCAAAAAACGGTAGAGTAAAAACAATAATAATAAGATATACAGATAAAGAATTGTTATTAGCCATAGCTCAGAATCCAATTAATTCCAGCAGGAAATATACCTTAACATCTCTTTCGGGAGGGGGTTCTTCGGCAGAAGCCATATTACTTGAATTTAAACTTTCGATTTGATTTTCGCGAAATTGCAAAATAATTTTTCGGTGTAATTGGAATGCACGTACTCTCGTCTATATTTTAAATGACTGCAAACGTTTAAACGAGATTGATTATTATATCATTCGAAGATGACTTTTTCGTTAAATTTCAATTATAATTCCAAAGAATAACCGAAAGACGTTGTCAGGAAAAATTAACTCATGCGCAACACTAACTTCCCAAAAATTCCAAATTCAGTCCAAGAAAGGTAAATAAGAAGGTAAATTTCGGTTTTAGCAGAATATTGTACACTTATTACAACACATGTCTATAACAAAAATTATATTTAATTAAATTTGGCAAATGAAAGTTAATTAATATGTCCATCTTTTTAGTTGGGAAAAGTAAACTCTATCTCGGACTCGGTATCTGTGACTGTGTAGAGTACCGTTCAAATGTACTGGCACTGCCTCCCTTTTAATAGAAGTAGTACTGCGTACTTTAGACCGTTCCCAGAGCTCAGCAATCCTAAGGTGCTTTTGCATGACGCCCCCTTGTTAGGTTTTTGGTGGTAAAAAGGGGGGATGGGTTGTCTGGTTACAATGTTAATGCCATTGACAATGGAAGCCAACACTTATGAAAATTAAAAAAAACGAACAAACAAAACAGGATGCTTTCCTGACATATAATACAACTTGTACCTGTTGTCCACCCACTTCTTCCTGTCAGACTTAAAAAAGTTGTCACTTCTTCCTATACTATAGTGTTGACCTATCATGAGCCCTGTACTAGTGCATGTCTTCTTCTTCCATATACAGGGCTCACCACACTGGGCGAAGTGGGCGACAAAGTCACCCTACAAGGACCTGAAGTCGCCCTAAGGAGCCTCAAAAGCGAAGTCGAAGTCGTCCTGTCATTTCCCTTAAGTCGCCCGATGGTTCACATAAGATACTTGTAAATCTGGTCCAAATACTTCACCCAGTCTACCAATTTATCAGTTAAGTGAGTAATTCCAATAAAGACCGGCAAACAATATGCATATTTAACGTAGTTTCAAACGATTTACGTCTTTCAAATGTATTACGCGCCATTTGTTTATTTACCGGATGTGACTAATTACCGGAAGTGAACAACGAAAAAAAGTAATGTACAATGGCCCATAATGAAAAATCTTAAATTATTGACAAACAAACACTTTTAATTGGTTTCAAACTTCAGTTCTTTCAAAGAGTATTGTACTTTAACAATTTTCTTATATAAGTATATGAGCTCCACTTAAAAGAATAAAGATGTATGCTAATTATTGACATCATGATAAGTTCTGTAGATTGGTGTCCCATGAAGCAATTTGTATCAGCACAACTTTGTCCAAGTGGAAGTGTGTAGAACAGAAGAATTATTTCTGGGTTTAATGTAATGTTATTCTATCTATCTTCTTTGGAAATTTGCTCAGATAAATATGGCATGTTCATATTATTATTAATATTATGATACAAGAACTCATGAATGAAGTTTATGTCTACAAATCATATACAAATATTTTGTTGATCTATTTTTATTTGTGAATACTTTGTACGGCTGCAAGTACTAAAGTAGATAGAAAAATAGTCCATATATCTGGTTTCTTTTTTTAATTTATTAATGATAAAGCCAAAAGATTATGTGCTGTTTGATATTGCATACCATGAATAATAATGAAAAAGAAAGAAAAAAAACTGAATCTAAGTGTGTTATGGTTTTAAAACACAAGAGAAATACTCCTGGAAATTGATGTAAATAATGAACAATGTATGTAACTACTGCGAAATTAATTATATTTGTACGGTCCCCCTGACTTCTCCCTAGTGTCTCCTGAAGTCTCCCTATTAGGGCCTGACTTCTTCCTGTTTGGCTACCAGGGAGAAGTCACTTCTCCCTACTTTTTTAGAGTGTGGTGACCCCTGCATATAGGGGAGTGGTCTCCTGAAGGAGTGTGTAAAACATCCCGGAACTTGTGCCCAAGTACAAAAAAGTGGACTTAAGCAGTCTGTGGAATAAGAATTTATGAGTAAAGGCCATTTGGGCCTACAACATGAAGGAACTTACAGGCCCGAAGACGGATTTGAAGGACCAAAAAATTTATTGTGAAATTTGATAAAAAGCAAATCAAGTTTTCGACAGGAATTACAGATTCGTAATACTTCCCTCATCAAGTCGGTGTGCAATCTTTGTCCCAAATTATTAACATTCATGACATTTGTACCGTTTGTTAAATCTGCAATCCCAATTGAGCTAAAGGACTGGTTATCGTTTGTTTTAAAAATATTCGAAATTCTTAATACATTGATTTATGTGTTATTTTTATTTTGCAAAGATGTACATGTGAAAATCTTGTTTACTGTTATTCATCATGATGATCAGCTGCAGCAGCACAGGCAGCCATGGAATATTAACGGTTTACATCACGAAAATTGTTTAATACACCATTAAAAACAGTAGCAAGAAATTTATTATTGTTGGACATATTTACAATGCGTTAATTATATAATTAAATTCAGATGAGAGCAGATTTAATGTGCATTTATGATAATAGTACGAAATATTTATTTGTTCAACACATTTACAATAAATGGTTATGACACATAATCACGTGCACATAATGTAATGAATACAGCAATATGATCGTTCACCTAGCCAGCTTGATCGCGTAAGAATATATGAACAGAATTATATTTTAATTCAAATGCAAATAACAAAAGTATTACATTGCGAAATACAAAACATACTGTTTTTCACCTGAAAAATAATCAAAACAATATTACAGATAGAAAGTACTTACTTCGGTAAATGCAAACATTGAACTATATTATCGCGCAATAGCTCAGTAAACCGTACCTGAAATTAGTTATAACCCCACGTGTGATACAATGCAATGATTTGAGTTATGATAACACGCCACTCGGGCGTTCTTCCTGTTGATGTTTAGAGGCCCGAGTCGGGTTTTACATGCCTCGGGCGTCTGGCAATGTGGCTTATTTCGCACACTGCTTAAGTTAAAACTTACATTTAAAGTATGAGCATAAAAATGTTACTATTTTTGATCTAGATTACATATAAATAAAAACATATATACTAGTACAGTTGTACACTGGTAAATTTATTGTCTGTATGTCACTGGAGATTCTTCAAATGTTAGATAGACCACTTTTGAAGGATTCCAGGGATGATACTATACCTATGGATTCAGGTAAATTATTTCAATCTGTTATTGTTCTGGGCAAAAAAGAGTATTTATATACATCCTTGTTTGTTGATAATTGCCTAAATTTATGTTCCCCACGAGTACGCCTGTCAGATCTAGTTAACATATCTTTTGGAACCTCTACTAACCCCCAGTTAATTTTGAATAGTAAAGTTAATCTTGATTTTTTGTGCCTACTTTCCAAACTTTCCCATTTTAATGTATTTAACATGTCTGTGACTCCCCCTGGAGACCTGATGTGAGTAGTGTTAGAGCATTAAGCTCTACTCCTGAATGTTAGTAGAAATCAATACTTGGCAGTAATATCATTCATGAGCAACTATCGCTGATATTGGATTACAAAATAACCCCACAAAACTCAATACTCAGGGAAATACTTTTTATTCATGGGGTATCAATTTTCGTGGTTTTCGTGGAGGCCTTGGACCACGAAATTTAAAATCCAACAAAGAATAAAACTTCATTAACCAATGGGAACTTAGGAACAACGATCTCAAAATGTCCGAGATCGGACATTTATTTGTTAATGTAATATATGATTTTGTGGTTCGATCAATTACTAATGTTCAGCTCAAAATCCATCTTAATGATTATGTTACAGGTTTTATGTTGGAATTGTGTTTTTATTAAATGTAGGTATTATTTAATTGTAAAGCGTACAAAGAAACATCGACTTCCGGGCAAGGTGGGGATATATGAGGTGTTCAAACAAATTATTATCGGAATTATGAGTTTGGTTGCTCCTTTGAACATAAATTAAAATAACAAATAAAATATTTAAAAGATAAGCTATACTTTATCTTTATTAGTGCATATCAATGACACTGTATATCAAATGGATGTTGTGATAATACCGATCGTGGCACAAATGACATTAAATTACACCTTTGTATTTATTGCTACTCAACACATGAAGTGAAAAATGCCCTTTGGCTAGGAATGCTTCTATAGAGAATTAAATAGACTCAAAGTAGTGTTTATTGCAATTAATCAATTAATTAATACATTACTGTGTTTATAATTAGCTATTGAATTCCGCGTTGTTAATTTTACATTCGTTACCACGCGCGTAAACAACATCATGTAATGAAACTGTTTTGTCTTCTTTATATGTTGATGTTTATTATCAACAGTGAACATGATTCTGCTGTAATCATTTATTTTGATTGCTACCTCACTTTTTGCATTTTCCTAAACCGTCAGTCCACGAATTTAAGAACCCACGAACATGTAAAATTTCACCAAACCACGAAAATTGATACCCACGAATTTAAGTACTTTCACAGTAGCAATGAACTAGAATAAAAAGCCAAGGATAAGTAGTCATGATTATATCAAACAGAATCAAAGTTGGCAAGTAATAACAAAAAGTTTCTCAATAGAGCTGGCTAGAAAAGATTTAAATTAGCTAGTTGAAAATCAAAACCACTGTCTAAATAAATAACAAGAAAAAACTTGTTGCTTGCAAGACAATCATTTCAATAATGCAATTTTTCTGTGCAAGTCAAAAATCCCTGTATTTTCCCAGTCTACTGCCAAATAATTTTAAAACCACTGGCCAACCACTAACACCTATATAAATCTGCAAATAAACCCAAAATAGTATTTATAATTTGAGTTTAAAAAAAGGTTTGTTTTTTTTTAATTTGGTTTTGAAAGTAATATACTAGAAGGAAATTGACCCCTTGTAGTTTGATAGCAAGATATGCAGAAAACAAGAAAAAAATTGTTGTGGATTAAATAACAAAGTATTCGAATGTGTATTATGATCTTCTGTTCCTTCTGGATGTGTTAGCAACTTTTTTTTATATAAAACCATCCACAGTGAGTGTTCTTTCTAGCCCTTTGCTTGGAGTGTGTGTGTGTGTGTGTGTGTGGGGGGGGGGGGGGGGGGGGGAATCTCACTCATAGGTGTATATATGGTCAATATAAATATTTTGGGGGGGGGGGGAGGAGGTTTGTTTTGTATTTTTTGTTGTTTATAGTGATTTGTCTGTTTTCTTGTATCTGCTAAGTTTTTATAAAAGTTGCTTTTCTATGCCAATGTCAGCTGCAATTTCAGCCCTGTAAGGTATCTACAAATGCTACTATATTTCATTAAAAACTGGTCTTTGTATATTATATACATGTGGCAACAAGTGCAGTTCATGCACTTTATGGTGAAAAAAACAATGCTTATAAACAAATATCACCAATGCTATTTTTATTGTGTTACCAAACAGAAACTTTTCAAAATCCTGCAACTGTTTTGCAGTTTGATACTGTTGATGGCCAGTAGTTAACTGACACTCAGTTGGCCAATATTTGCTGGCCAGCATGACAATGTTTTTTTTAAGTGATTAGTGTTTAAATGCCACGTTTGTACAGCTAGGTATAACAGCTAACATGTGTATCCCAGCTTATGCAAAAAAATCCCAGATTAAATAACAGAAAATCCAAGCTTTTGCCACGAACTTTAATTTCATACAAATATGACACTTCATGTATTTTATTTGTGTTAAGTCATTATTCGTGAACTGTATTGCATGATGACATGGAAATAATTCATTTACAAGCAAGGAAGGAGGTTATAAGTCCATTTCTAAAGCGTACATGTGTGAACCACCATACTTGTAACTTCTATTATTTTTCTTTTATTATCTGTAACACATTTTGACCTTAACTTCAACAAGCATCAGCCTTCAAACAACTTCCCTGTACCCCTGAAATAAACTTTGTCATCTGGACAGAATTAATTTTAGAAGATACTATAATTATAATGTTTATGTAGCTTCAAATTTTGCCTGTTTTCAGTTAATACTATTAAACCTTACATGTGTACATTATGTACATGTGAGTTCTGTTTTACTTCTTATTAATTTTTAATATAAATAAAATTACACAACAATCCTACTATACAGCTAGAAACAGGATGTGCTTATCTTCCCAGTACACCTGATAATCTTTCATTCATGTTAATTTTTGTTAACCACTCAGTTTGTTTATGCAACATGTCATTATGTATGCAGCATGATCATATATTTTAATTTCTTTCAAATACATGTACTCTATATAATAACTGAGCAACGGTGTCCATTTGAAAACCTACATGTAACTTGGTATTTTAGCCATGCCCCCAGTGCGTGACTGATTGACGATGTTGATGACATTGACTATACACATATTTTTCCACAAACAACAAGTGACAACAATTTGTAAATCTTAACATGTTAAATATTGTCCTTCTTATTTCTTGTTATAATATTGAATTTAAAATATATGGGGGGGGGGGGGGGAGATCTTTTCTGTTAGTATGTTTTGGGCATTTTTACATGTCTGTAAACTAATTTTTTTAATAACCCAACCATTAGCTATTATCTGTTTTCTTAAAAATTGACATTGTTGTTAACTGTTATAATGACAATAAAACCCTGTTTGTTGTTAACTGTTTTGCAGATATTTTTTTTCTGTTTTTCCCTCTTAATTTGTCAATAATTCTGCTTGGTTTTTTTGGTTTTTTCGATTTTTTACTTCACTGTAGTCTGTTTTCTGTTTTATCATGTAAATTGTTGTTATCTGTTATCATTATTTTAAATTTACTGTTATCTGGAAAAATTAAAAAATTGTTGACCTGTTATTAATGGACTCCCACTCCCCCCTCCCCCCCCCCACACACACACACAAACACACATCTTATGAAATTGTTGGTTACATGTAGATTATAGGTGACTTTTTTCAGTTTGCTCTGGACATAACCACTTCACAGTTTATTGGTGTAATCTGACCCAAAATCTAACCAACAATTGAAAACAATCCTTATAATAATTTGTACTTCAGTAGAGTTAATTATAGTTGCATATGTATACCTGTATCTTATTAATATGTGCATATATATATCAATAAAATTGTGTGCATCACTGCAGATATTAAAATCCTGGTGCCAAAGATTATTAGGTGCACATCATGTAATAGTTCACTTAACAGGACTGATAAAAAGCTTTACCATTTTGTTTTTAAAGGATTTACTATTAATTTCCAAAAGTTTAATAGTACTTGTTAAGTGACATTTGTACAAATTTAAAAAAACCATTACAAATATTGAACTTTTTGGCAGGTAATCACAGGTACTAAACAATAATTTTTTATTGATGTCAGATAATTAGTTTAATAGATAACAAGTAAAATGTTAACTTCTCATTTGTTGATTAGCCATCACTATTTTTTAATAGTCTTTAATTTAATTACTTGACTTGACTTTGTGTACTTATCAACAAAACTATAAGGCTATATATTTGATCAGTGATTCCCCTTGTTAAATATAGTTTCATATAGTCAAGTTGTTACATACTTTTATCAGTGTAATCAATTTATTATGGTTTATTCACGTTTCTCCAACATTGTCACTTCGAATAAAATAACAACCAATTAAGATAGGGGATTAAGAGGCGTTCAAAGGGAGTGGTTAAGGATTATCATACAGATAATATTAAATACAGATTTTAGATAAAATGATCGATAATTAAACTTTTGCTCTTTTTTATTGTTATGTTTTTTGTTAGTTTCTTCATCGTTATTATTATTGTGATTTTTAAAAAATTTTATAATATTTTATGCATAGCAATACTATAGTATAACTAGCACTTGCAGAATAAATTTCAACACATTAATTAACAAAAACATTTATGTCGACGTTACATGAGAAAGATAACGAAGGTTTGAATGCGCAGTCCAGTGTGCCGTTAACGTATACATTATCCCATTTAAATTTCATGGGATAACTAGCGATCGCTTTATGAAATGGCACCCAGTACTGAGATATTCCCTATTGTACATTGAGTCGGTTGTCAATTTTTATCTATTTCTTTTGCTCTGGTCTGATGCCACCTGAATCTGGTTTGGCTCTGTATTTGTCTGTGACTTATTTTGAATTTGTATCAGCTGAAAAATATTGTGGTGAGCGTGCATGCCAGTTTCTTTGGCTTTTTTTGCGCTATCCTTAAAAGTGGTTGGCGATACGTGGTCCTTCAGTTGTGGAATGGTTCTATGGGGTGTTTTTTTTTTTGTTCGCCGTCTTCGTCTGCTTGTAATAATCGTTGTCAACATGGTCAAGTTGTATACTTCTGTGGTTATACTTTTTTAATATTGATTTGAATGTAATATATTTATTTTTAATTATTTCGTAATTATAGACAAAACATAAATGTTTTTTTTATATTTCTGTAGATGATATTTCCTTTTATGTAAAACGAATGCAAAATATTGAGTTAAAACACAAAACTTACAACCTATTGAAGTTTTTTAAACAGGTATATGTTACAGGTAAATATCTACGCGATTATCCTTCAGATGCCCCTTAATCCCCACACTAAATTGAGTGTTGTTTTAATTAATTATGAAATGTTGGAGAAACGTGAACACACCTTTGTTATTAACTCTTGCCACATCCAGGTACTTTGAGTCGGTTGTCAATTTTTCTCTATTTCTTTTGCTCTTGTCTGATGCCACCTGAATCTGGTCTGGCTCTGTATTTGTCTGCGACTTATTTCGAATATGTATCAGCTGAAAAATATTGTGGTGAGCGTGTATGCCAGTTTCTTTGGCTTTTTTGCGCTATCCTTAGAAGTGGTTGGTGATACGTGGTCCTTCAGTTGTGGAATGGTTCTATGGGGTGTTTTTTTTTGTTCGCCGTCTTCGTCTGCTTGTAATAATTGTTTGTCAACATGTTCAAGTTGTATACTTCTGTGGTTATACTTTTTAATATTGATTTGAATGTAATATATTCATTTTTAATTATTTCGTAATTATAGACAAAACATTAATGTTTTTTTTATAATTCTGTAGATGATTTTTCCTTTTATGTAAAACGAATGCAAAATATTGAGTTAAGACACAAAACTTACAACCTATTGAAGTTTATTAAACAGGTATATGTTACAGGTAAATATCAACACGATAATCCTTCAGATGCCCCTTAATCCCCACACTAAATTGAGTGTTGTTTTAATTAATTATGAAATGTTGGAGAAATGTGAACACACCTTTATTATTAACTCTTGCCACATCCAGGTACCCTTTTATTACAGTGTTTTCTGAAGAAGTAAGAAAAATGGCTCCCTTGGGAGAACAATTAGAGAATAATATAGTTTACACAAATAATTCAATAATAACAATAATAACAAGTGGTAGAATGGATTTTATATCCCTCTTTAATATGTATGTTGAATGGCAAATATCTTCAAATTAGAATATGGTTAATTTCTTTAACTTGGTACTACATTGTATATATTAATCCATAATGTGTGTACGGTCACTGCTTGGGAACTAGCACTGTAGAGTGCTAAAGATTATAGATCAGTTTGAGAAGGGGACCTGATCGTAATACTTGGCTAGTGAAGATGCTGTGCTTCAGATCGCTAAATATGTATATCAACATACTGAACATGTACTGTTTTGGTACTTTGATCCACCTGGACAATAAAATCATTGACAGCAATACCAGATAGGGGTGGGTGGGTCTTTAAACTGACTGTTATATACTAGTATGATGTTTAGGTTATAATTATATTTAACCAAAATAGATTTTAAACCTTCATTTATTATTTATATAATATTATAAATATTTAGATGACAAGAATAATTTTAAAGTAAACAATCAAATTCTTTTATCATTTGTGTAGGTTTGTCAAAGATCATCACTCACCATGGCAGCTGGGGGTATGGAGCCTATGGATTTAGAAGGCACCCCCTCCCCTATTGATGAACAGGACAGCAAATATGGTTGTTTGGCAAACTTTAAAATTGACAAGAAAATAGGAAAAGGACAATTTTCTGAAGTCTATCGGGCCATAAATAAAATTGATGGAAGTGTTGTCGCCTTAAAGAAAGTACAGGTCAGTTAATTTTCTGCAACTAATTTGCATGTATGCTTTGCTTTGTTCTTCCTTTCTGCGAAGCATCTGGGGACATACAGTTTGTCTGTCCATTTGCAGCACTTTGTCGATGCATCTCCTATGAAACTGATAGACTGCCAAATGATCATGAGATTTAGTAGATTAATTGTAATGATGTGTAGATGTGACTACTCTTGCCATTTTGATTCGTCAAATTTCATAGAAGACATTTCAGCAATATAATACAATAGTGGATACTGTAGACACATCTTATCTTATGTATGCCTTTTAACATCCAATCTTCATTTTTATAAAACATTTATTTAAATATAATTATAAATGTACTGTTTAAATTTAGTTTTTTGTCTTGCCAGCCACTGGAGGCGAGTCATATGTATGGGAATCCGGCTGCGGCGGCGGTCTAAACACTTGGACATCTTGCTTCATATTTTTGTAAGCCTAAGCCCTAGGTCCATCAAATGTGGTCCATTGGTAGCTTATGATTAGTACTTGCAGTAAGTCACCTGTCACCTGACCTTGGCCTAAATTTCATGGTCCAGCGACTATGTTAAAGTCTTTGGATTAACGCAGTTCCTCTGTAACTATGCATGGTAGGATGATAATACTTGGAATAAAGGTTAATGATAAATAGTACATGACTGTCTGGTAGGTGTAATCTGACCTTAACCTCAATTTCACGGTCCAGCGACTATGTTTTAAGTTTTTGTATTAGGGCAGTTCCTCTGTAGCCATGCATGGTAGGATAACAATATTTGGTATATAGGTTGCTGCTTCTTAACAATAAAAATTTACACTTAATCTGTTGCAGATATTTGAAATGATGGATGCCAAAGCCAGGCAAGACTGTATTAAAGAAATTGGCCTCCTGAAGGTAAATGCATTCTAGTACCAGGTCTTAAAATAAAAAATAATGTATGAGTTTTTTTTAGGATTATTTCTTTAGAAACCATTATTTTGTTGTGTTTGACTTTGTGTCAAAAGAATAAGTTGTTTTTGCATATTTATTTTTTGGTTTACAAGTGAAAAATTCACTGTGTGGCATAATATATATATACTAGAATACTTACAAAGGGCAAGTTTGATTTTAATTGGTGCCAATTGCAATTAATTTAAAGACCACTAATTCCATACATGTATACCAAACATGAAAATAGTGCTACTTGTAATTTTTTTCTGTTCTGTTTAATGTAACCATAACACTTATAAATGGCTACTTTCTTTTATTATAAAAACTTCTCTCTTGTTTGGCATTTGAGATGGTTTTATTAGATAGGTTTAACTTTATATTGAGAGGAAAGTGACAAAGCTATCCTTTAACCTAGTCAGTGTTGTCCTTTTAGGTTATTGCACAATGTGAACCTCTTGTTTTATTGGTATAGTATATTTTTGACATGGTGAGTTTATTTTGTATTGAAAATTGCAGCCATTTTGGTTGTTAAAAATTCTAGCACTTTGATTTCCAGCTTCCAATATTTACCACAATTTGAATAGCTCGAACCTCATTTGACAAGGGCCCCATGCGGGATCCGGGTGGCTAAAAGAATAGACCGCAGTCACGCTAGCTTGTCGTAAAAGGCGACTAAATAGCGCCCAGTACCCTGACCGGCGTGTCAGGTCGGTTTGCCTAAAGACCGACTGGGATGTGTGCCCCAGGTGGTTGAATGGGGTACCCCTGGCAAGCTGGGGTTGTCAGGCCATAATACGGAAAACCTGACGGCAAACCATATTAGTGCACCGTGTTGGGAAAAATGCCACGTTCCTCGCACGTTAAAGAACGCTGCTGTAGTATTCGCTATGAGTAGGGATTTCGATCCCACTACAGGAGGCTAAATTGCCCGACCCTATCCATCCTCCCATTTGCCAGTGGCAATCTAAAATCCGTTACCCCTATTTTTCCTTGTGTCCCATCCCATTTTCATTCATCATCATTTCATGTTCATTTTATCATCCATTTCATGTTCATCGCCTGAATATAGCTGAAATATTGCTGCTCGGGCGTTAAACACCATTAATCAATCAATCATTTGACAAGAATTGCATATTTTTCAAGGGGCATCGGTGGCCGAGTGGTTAAGGTAGTTCGTCTACTATTGATCACCTTGCCTGTCAACACTGAGATTGCGGGTTTGATTCTCACTTCAGGGTGTACTTGACTCCAATCTTAATTGATTGCCAGTTTTCCTACCACAGGTCGGGGTTTCCCTCCGGATACTCAGGGTACTCTGGCTTCCTCCCCCAATTAAAACTGGATGGCACGATATAGCTGAAAAATTGCTGAAAGTGGCGTTAAAACACCATTCAAACATACAAACATATTTTAAATGCTGAATTTCCGTTTTTGTTAGGTACTCTGATGTATATTTTAATGTTTAATATATAATATTAATTTCTTTCAGCAACTGAATCATCCAAATGTTATCAAGTACCTTTCCTCGTTTATTGAGAATAATGAATTGAATATTGTACTGGAACTGGCCGATGCTGGTGACCTGTCCAGAATGATCAAAGTGAGTATCAGTATACATTTGCATAAAAACTGTCAATAACTTTCGCATCTAGTGGGAAAAATTATTCTAGCAATCCATGCTTTGAATGAGATGTAAATTCAATTTTCAAGGTTTAAACATCCTGCCGGTTGTTGATTTGAAAATTTTACTATTGATAGGAAAGTGGACCAATTTGTTCCTCACACAGAATGGCAAATCATGTTACTTAGAATAAGATATTATCTTTTGCTTTTAATAGCCATAATATAAGATTGTTTTGTTTTGTTTGTTAGAATGGTGTTTGACAGCACTTTCAGCAATTTTTCAAGCAGCAGTAACTGGAGCACCTGGCTCCCAGTAATCACCTGTTTTTGAGATCAACTGTGGAATATCATTGATGCCTACAAAATTGCTATTATGGAATGTAAAAATTTTTTAACATAGTTTTACCCTGTTATAAAAATATATGACATTTAATTGTGTGGCAGATACTTTATCGTGATAAACTTATACTTAATTTGTTTGGTTTGTTTTTTTTTTCATTAGCATTTCAAGAAACAGAACAGATTAATTCCAGAAAAATCTATATGGAAATATTTCATACAGATATGCAGTGCACTGCAGCATATGCATTCTAAGAGAATAATGCACAGAGGTTGGTCCTGTTACATTTAGTGTTGGGTCATCAGTTTAAAGTCAAAATAAACTATCTGTTAATAACAAGATTCACTTTGTTTATGCTAAACCCCTCAACTATCAATTTCATAATTGGTTTATAACAAAAATTAAAAACACTCAATTCTTCAATGTTCATTCTGTCATGTGGTTGCATTTTCGGTATACTCGGGGTTTTACAACATCTGGTAAATGAGAGAGCAGAGCAATATAGAAAATCTGCAACCAGTCCCATTCGGAACTTTCAGGTGTAAACCATTCAAAAGTTTATGGTGATCAGTTATTCCCTTTGCATTAATTCCGACAAAATCGTCAAAAATTGCTTGGACGTCGCCGAAAGCAATTTGTTTGGCGAAATAGAAACATAAAAACACCAACAACCACAATTAATTTAATAAGAACGTACCTACACCCACCTAGATAGAAACACCCTCAACCCCCACTACCAAGGAAAAAAAACCTGCGTTCCGACCAAGGGTCCGGAAACGGTCATATTTACCGGACATGAACGAAATTTACACTAAAATGACCGACTAAGATTTGCTCAAATCAGACATCTAAAAAGTAATATTTTACTTGCAATAATCATTTGTTGGATTTAATTCCTTCAATTTCTGCTATGTAGAAGTATTTGTATTAAAAATCAACCCTAAGGCTATTTCTTGTCATTGACATGTGTTTATTATCACCTACCGGTGATTATGTAATAAGGTCAACAGGTGACAGATCCGTTTCATCCATATCGTAACATACTATTGCAACAACATTTTGAAGCAACAGAGATTGAATATATTAGATTGTTTCTATATCACATTGCTAAGAAAATATGACAACTTTACAGTACCCGTGCAACTTTAATGAGAAACACGTGCGGTCAAAATTGTATACTACGCAAGGAAGTACATAAATAATAAAAACGTGTAAAAAGCATCCATCACAGAATAACGCATAAATTCACATCGGGTCCGAACTTGTGGCAATTAGGTGACAACTTCCTATTTCCGGTTAATCAAAAACTAGCCGGGATATTCATTACAACAACGTTGTTGGCCATTATTTTGTTGCATAGACAAAATGTCATCTTATAATAAAGACTTTATAGGCAGGAGAATTTATCTCTACATATATTTTCTTTTTCAAACTATGCATACATCGTAGGAGCCATCCCTAATTCCATTGACAACCAGCTTATTCACAGTATCTTGGCGAAACGACCCAATGTGCAAACATAGATTTTGTACAAAACGACCCCAGACCAATATTCACTACCATGGAATTATGTATTTCTTAATGGAAAAAATGACCGAAATGGGCAAGGAAAACTTCCGGACCCTTGGTTTTGACCCCCTGTACATTTTTTCCTGCAAAAGCCCTAATTAATATCAATTAATTTAAACATATTTATCGCCATAAACACTGGATCTGATACAAGTTATGAAAACTAATATTATCCTCTCCATATAACACAATGAATGCTACATATACATTGTACATGCCTTACTATTAATTATTGGATTAAACACTAACTGATCATTTTTCATTTATGACCAATCATTTCAAAACTCTAATTCCATTGTTAAGTACCTATATTGTAATTTCCCTTGTTTTTGTTTTGATGTTTTTATTAGTAATAAATATAACTTTTGAAAAAAAAAGTAGAATTTCAAATAACAGTTATATTTAAGGATTGGTTTCAATTGCTGGTCAGATTATTGGATACAGACGACTTTGGTTTTTTTTTACGCCAATAAAATGTGAAGCGGTATATGTACAGCGTAAACACGCCCAAAGTCGTCTATATCCAAAAAAATAACCAGCAATAATAAAAATAATATTTAACCAAAAATCAAACAATATAAGCAATTAACCCCCCACCCCCCTCGCACCCTGTCTGTCTGCCTGTCCAGATCCCTTGTAAGCGCTTCTCCTCCTAAACCGCCTGACAGATTTTGATGAAACTTTCCATGAAGGCAGTACATCATATGTAGAAATGCATGAAGAGTTTTCGTCGCTGTCGGTTATTATTCAGGGGAGATAATTGGACTTAGACTTTTTAAATATAATATTCAGTGGTAGACCTCGTAAGTGCAGCTTCCTCCTAAGACGCTTGACAGATTTTAATGAAACTTAACATGAAGGAAGTAAATCACATGTAGATATGCATGAAGAATTTTCGTTCCTGTCGGATATTATTCAGGGGAGCTAATTGGACTTGAATGCGAAGCGGGGGTATCCCTTTGTGAGCGTGCTCACAGTTCACACTTGTTTGCAGAGAAATTCATGTTTAGTCAATGTCTTCAATACATATAATTATGATGTCAACAATCAGTCATGTCCTGAAATACCAAGTTAGGTTATACGAAATGGACAATGTTGCTCGGCTATTGAGTATTTAAAGTAAATTAAACTATTATAGTTTGTAATAAGTTTATTATACCTAGCTATTGAAATAAAGAAATTGCTCCAAAGAGACTATTGACTATAAATATGGGTTGTAAATATTTGTCATGAGATGTTAGGTTACATGATTATTTCCCCTGTGAATTCCTCATTATAGGAATTTTGCTTTTACTTATTGCTTGGCACAAATGTATGATTTTAAATTCTTTACTTTGTTGGTTGTGGTCTAACATATAAAAATGTTTATACTCCAATATATGTTAAATAAAATATTACAGATGCCAAGGTTATCAATTTCACTACACATCTATCAAATAGGAAATCTTGAAGACATGAATTATATTTTCACAAGATTTAGTTAAGTTGTTAATACATTACAATTTTTTATGACATAGTTTACATGTAATTAACATCATTCTGTAATGTGCAATCTTAATACGGCATTATTTTCAAATTTCAGACATTAAGCCAGCTAATGTGTTTATAACAGGACAGGGTGTAGTCAAGTTGGGAGATCTTGGGCTTGGTAGATTTTTTAGTTCAAAAACAACAGCTGCTCATTCCTTGGGTAAGTAAAGTCAGTTTTAAGAAATAATGTACCAAATGAAATTTGATTTTTTTGTTTGAAATTTGTTCCACTTTCCAGTGACAGGAAAGTTAAGTACACAGTGATAACCCAAGCTTCTTCAGAAAATCTGGTAATCCTTGTCAATTAAGGTTGGAGTCGAGCAAACATTGCAAAGTCGAACTCAATTTTGCAACATCATTGTTGACACAACAGTTAGAAAAGTCACCATAAACCACTCTGCTATCAAGACCATAGAAAAAATATATGTGTGATTATTTATCTACTAGACACTGTCAGATTTCTCCCCTTTTGTAATCAGTAAAAATGAAAACTCATACATATATGATATGTGGTTCATCTCTCTGTGGGATATTCAACAGTTGGACAAGTTACTGTCATTGATTTCATGTACAACAAGACTGGTTATAACTATAGTCTATTAGAACATTCTTTTGTTATACCTCCTGCAAACTTGTTTGGGTGGGTATATAGGAATTACCCTGTCTGTCTGTCCGTCTGTCCACATCCCTTGTAAGTGCAACTCCTCCTAAACCGCTTGATGAAATTTAATGAAACATAGCTTAAAGGAAGTACATTATATGTAGATGTGCATGAAGGATTTTTATTGACCTTGGATATCATTAAGGGAGATAATTAGACTTGAAAAGCCAAAAAGGGGCAGGAGGGGGGGGGGGGGGGGGTAATCCCTTTGTGAGCATGCTCACAGTCCTCTCTTCTTTTTATTTGTTTTGGCATTTTAAGAAGTTATATTTGCTTTCTGCCTGTACATTTTTATGTCTAGGTCAACTATATCTGCATCTTGAAATGGATATAACTCGTACTTATTTGGATCAAGTTTGTTTATGATTCAAATGCAATGACTTTCTAATCCGATATGTGAAATCGTATAATCTCCACTCTGTTAAAAATACTGTCATTTCATTGGTTACTGTATGCCTTTTTAATTATTGTATCCTGCCTTAATGAAAAGGATTTTCTACCCATCCTGAAATTTTATTGTATTCTCTCTCCATGTGACTTGTATCTTGCACCATTTCTTACATCTAAGTCTAAGTTCTAAGTTTTGGTTTTTGCAGCTCTGATATTTTGTATGTTTATTACAGTTGGCACCCCATATTATATGTCTCCAGAGAGAATCCATGAAACAGGTTATAATTTCAAGTCAGATATGTGGTCTCTGGGATGTTTACTTTATGAAGTAAGTTGATAGCATTCACAATGTACTGAACATTCAAATATAGCTACAGTTCATTCCTATATAACCCTTTGTTTTGCGTCTTTTTTCAGCCATTTCATACCAAATCCTAACTAAGCACATTTAATAAGTAAATTGTTATTGGAAATGGAATTCTTTTAAAATAAATAAACACAATAAATTTAAAAATCATTCAAAATCTAAACGTCAAATCCAACTTTAAACTACCAAGATAGTTGTTCAAAGATCAATTATTAATAATGGGCATATTTTGGAAACACTTCATTTATGCAATTAGCTTTAATAACACTTCTTCTACAAATGACTTCCATGATTGATAAGGGACTTTAAATTTCAAAAGTTAATGATTTCAAACTTTACATGCAATGTGTCCTTGTACATCAATAAAATCTATTTTATAAGTTAACTTACCAGATATATGTACCTTCAAATATCAACTGATAAGATTTAGCTTTTGGTATGACATCTATAACGTTAACATGTTTTCTTTTGTAGATGGCAGCACTCCAGTCTCCATTTTATGGAGATAAGATGAATTTATACTCATTATGTAAGAAAATTGACCAGTGTGATTACCCCCCTTTGCCATCAGATGTGTATTCTGATGAGGTGAGTAATCTCCCCTTATCAAATTTATACTGATCATCTGACTCTTTTTAGAGAGAATCATTTAAAAGATGTTTATTTCTAAGCACATCAGTGGTGAAAAATTTTGTGACTTATCCTATGTAGCATTCTGTTAAATTTTAGTGTTGGTAAATTTCCATTTATATATTTATAAAGAAAGTCTAAATTAAAACCAGTTTAGTTTTAGTGATTTATGACAAACACCTATCCTATTTATAGAGATTTATTTATATTAAAAATATTTTATTTGCATACTATCAAAGCATGATGAGATTGGGCACAAGTTATTACAACATTATAAAAGCCCTTTCTCTACAATTTACAACAAACATTAAGATGACAGCAACATAATTGTAAATAGAAACAAAGTGACAAAATGACAAATGACCTAATACAAACAATTTTGATGTAAAATGTTCGGTTAGTTTAAGTGAAACATTTAGGTTTGTATTATTTCCTGTATAGCAATAATAAAACAAATTAAGCTTACAACAATAAGAACTAATAGAAAAAAGAAAGAAAAAAAAACATGCAAGGAATAAGAGGCGTAATAAGACCTGCTGAAGTTAGTCGAAACGGTGGTTACTTTTAATATAGTTATGGACGGCACTGAAAATATCAACGTTTTGATCTACATTTAAACTATCTCTACCATATAATATAATATGTAATGAAATTTCTCCGTATATTTGAAGTATTATGAATAAATTATGTCTGATTGAAAGAGGACATTCCATGAAAAAATTATAGGCATTCTCACATGGATAACCGCATAAACACTTCGCATCATTTCTTAAGTTACATCGAAATAGATCAAAATTTAATGCGCTAAAATTGTGTCGCAGTATGAAGTATATTCATTTTCCTAGTTCCAGTATGAAACCGTTTAGGTATATATAGAATATGTCTGAGCTGTAAGTGCTCTTTTAAATTGTGAAAACATATGAATATTTCGTAAATCAATGTTCAGTTTATTCGGAAACATTCTAAGTGTCGACGGAAAAAAAGAATTATTAGTTTTTGTAAGTCTATATCGTGGAATACTGAAGTTATCATTATTTCTAAGGGAATAGTGTGAAATTACCGAAATTTTCGGTGGTAAGATATCGGTTAGGTATGGAGGACAATTTTCATTTACAACATTATACATCAAACATAGGCATCGTCTATTTCGTCTGTCTATCAACTTCTCCCACCCTGTTTCTAAATATAGTGATTCGCAACTTGCTTAACATGGGAGACCGGTTACTATTCTGGCTGCTTCTAACTGTATTTTTTCTAGTTTTTCTGAAAGTTTATTCCTGCAACCATTCCACAGCTCACAACTATACTCCATAATCGGTCTAATGAATGTTAGATATATCTTACTTAGAGAATCAAGCTTTAGTATATATTTTAATTCTCTAAGCATAGATATCTTAGGAGAAACACTTTTGCATACATTATCAATGTGACAATGCCACTTACAGTCGTCACTTAGAGTAATTCCCAAGTGTTTGTGCTGCTCACGTATACCAAGTTGGTTATTTTGAAACATTAAACTTATGTCTCCTTTATCAACAGCATTTCCGAATAACAAAACGTCAGTTTTAGTTGGATTGAACTTTATCAACCATTTTTTTGACCATATATCTAATTCTGTATAGATCTCTGTTTACTACACTTTCTAAAGTTTCACTTGATTCGGAACTGTACATAAGAGACGTGTCATCTGCAAAGAGTCTTGTGATTGACTCAATAGAATCAGCTATATCATTAATATATATTAAAAACAAGAGAGGCCTTAATAAAGAACCCTGCGGAACTCCTGCCTTAACATTTCCAAAACTGGAGTATTTGTTATTTATTGTGACACATTGTCTTCTATCAGAAACATAATCTTTAAACCATACTAGTAATTGACCATCAATTCCATACGCTTTAAGTTTACGTATAAGCCCCTTATGCCATACTCGATCGAATGCTTTGGAAATGTCAAAGAAAACTAAACACATGAAGTTTTTTTCCTCAAAGTTTAGAAGAATATTTTAGTAAATTTCGATTAATTGATGAGTTGTGGAATGGCCAGGGGTGAATCCAGACTTGTATTTGTATAACAGATTATTAGACAATAAATAATTAAAAACATGTTTGAAAACAATTCTTTCAAAAACTTTCCCTATAGACGATAATAGAGCAACAGGTCTATAGTTAGATGGCAGTTGTTTCTCGCCGGACTTAAATAAAGGTATAACAACAGATCTTTTCCAATTGGTTGGAAACCTTCCTTGTTGTAAAGACAAATTAAAAATCACCGATAAAGGCTTTTTCACAGACTTAGCAGTGTAACGTAGCATATGGTGACTAACTTTATCCAGCCCAGAGGCTTTACCAAGTTTTAGTATCTGTGAAATGTCTAAAACTTCATCTTCGTTTATTGTTATATTCAAGAGTCTATTATTAGTACGTGATTGAAATTGGGGGGTGTCTATTTTGTTGTCGTCGATGTCGGATATTGAACAAAAGTAGTCATTCAGAACTTCCGCTTTATTGTTGTCATTACAAGCTAATCTATTATTACAAGGATTCAAAACAGGCGATATTGTACTATTTTTTGTATTTTTTGCAGTATTCCTTGGAACTATGTTTAGATATACTGTCAATTACGTCATTAACATTATCGAAAAAAGATAGTCGTGCATGTTTTTTCCTATTGTTTACTTTATTTCTTTGATGTTTAAATTTTGCTAGGTCAGTCGGTCTTTTCATCCGTCTAGCTTTTTTGTGAAGCCGGTCACGTATACGTATTTCTCTACGTAATTCTGAGTCAAACCACGGTTTATCATTTGGACGAATAGTTACGGTTTTTGTTGGAATACAGAATTTTGCATTTTCAAGAAATTTATTTGTAAAAAAAATACAGATTTCAGATATATCTGTATAATTTGTGAAAGCAGTATCCCAATCGACTGTTCTTTTAAATTGTTCATCTTGACGAAATCGGCTTGTTTATAAAGCCATACCTCGCGGGTATATGTATTCCATAAAAAAAAATGGAATATCTATACCTGCAACAATAGCGTAATGATCACTCAGTGAGCTTTCGGTAACAATAACCGATGAGTCGAGGCAAGTACACGAATCGCTATTAGCATTATAACGTCAATGATACTTTGCCTCGTGTACATACTCTAGTGGGTTCATTAATAACATTGACTAGATTAAAATTTAAAATGATATCATTAAGAATATGACGTCTTTCTACTGCCAAATCAACGTTTAAGTCCCCAATAATGCATAAGTATGGTGATAGGTCAAGTGCTTCATTTATCCCGTTTTTCAAATTTGTCCAATAAGGTTCTACACAGCCTTCTGGTCTATACGTTGTACAAATGTGTAAAAGAAAATTGGGTAATTCTATTCCTATCCAAACATTTTCCCCTCCCACAAATTCAAGCTGTGGTTTTCTTTTCACACTTAGACATGTAGAAGCATATATAAGAATACCACCCCCTGCAAAATTACGATCTGCTCTAAAAGGTTCTAAAAACCCTTGAATGCAAATATCTTTTGTGTCAATTTTATCATCTAGGTGTGTTTCAGTTACAGATATAATATGGTATTCAGATGCTAAGTTCTCTAATAAATGCAGTTTGTTTCTAATACTTCTAATGTTAAGATGACAAAAATGATAAATCGGAGGACGAACTTATAGATGAGGGACCCGGGTTACTTTCGACATCTTGGCAAATTACAAACAATATCATCATCAACAAAAGAACTAGTACTTTTAGAGTATGCCTGCAAGAAACAGAGAATAACTGTTGCAGCGAACGCAGTTACGGTTACAACTCATGTCATCAAGCATTTTCAATATAAATCCTAAATAACATTTTTGGAAAGATATGATGAGCTTATGCCGACACAAACAACTATGACATTTTGCGTTAAAAAATCCAATCGAAATTCTGTATGTCATAACATCACCCATTATCAAAAATATTCATGGCTGAATAAGATAAAAATACTCGATTGGACAATCCACCAACCGTTCGATAACTTCTGCAGGTTATAATGATAAATACAGGTAAAGACAAGTAAACTACATACAAAAAGAAACATATGTACACAATAAACATACACGGTACATGTATCATTTCAATACCGCACACAAAAACAATGGTAAAAAAAAACTCTGTCAATAAGTGTATCCTAAACATAAAATAAGCAATACAGCAACGTTCAATAATTTAGGTGGTGATGAAAAAGAAACTTGTGATAAAAATATCGGCTCCAGGTTTTGCTACAAAAATCAAATGAGAATGAGAAAAGAAATCGAGAAATTCGGAAACAATAGTTACTCGCGTGTTTTATTTATTTAATGTCTGATGGATCCAAAAACCATTGAGCAAAGGCAGTCCATAAGAAATATTTTTGTTAATTTAATTTGGGGAAAACTATGCAAACTTAAGAACTCAATGCTAAAAAATTATAATTCTGTAGTATACAATATATGTATATAGGAAATAAATAATTTGTTTGTACAAGCTTTAAAAAACTAATATTTCTTGACATTTTATATATATATGTCATATTTTACTTATCCTGCAACATTAAATTATAACATTCATTATAATATTTTGTTTCAGCTGAGAAATGTTGTAGCATTATGTATTAATCCTATTCCGGACCAGAGACCTGATATTACATATGTATTTAATGTAGCTCAAATGATGTTTGACCACTACAGTCAACCCGCCTTAAATCAATCACCAGTAGATCCCATTCAACAACAACAACTACAATTTCAGCTTCAACAACAACAACAAATGCAACAACAACAGATTTAAGAACAGAATTATGTTGCGTAACACCAATATTAATGTGATCTTAAACAATTGCTGTGATCTAACAACTTGACCATATGTTGTAAAATTACTCATAGAATTATTTTGAATGTTATTCCCCTCGCGCACAATTCTTCCTGTATTCCTGATAGATTTATGGTTACATATTAAAAGATCAACATTTTACCATTAAATCCTATTTTTTAATATATTGGTCAACAGTCAAATGATTATTTGAGTCAGTTACAATCATTGGTTATTTATTTTTTGCACTTGTTGGATGTGCAAATATAAAATTCCAAAATAGAGTCAGACTTGTCTCAATGGGCCAATCAAAGGGAAAAATGAAGTAGGATCACATGATGAGAAATGTACATGTTGCTTAATACCAGTTTGATACATAAAACATGCAATGTGACACAAAATAAGGAGGTCACAAGTTATTGTTAAAGAGAGGGGTTTTCTGACTGTTGTTCCTGTTTATTTAGTTTTTGCACGTAATAATCATTGTTAAAGACAAATGGAAGTCCTAGTTGATGTTTTTATAAAACAGAATGTAAAATTCCAAGCTCTCTAGATGTACCTAAATGTGGTGTATTGCCAAAAGTATGTCTCTTTTTGTATTTATTGAAATGGTCATGCGTGGAAAATCATCCTATGTATTTTTGTCATCTCATGCATACACATTTTCATTTTCACTATTGAAATATCTCAAGTTTATTTATTTATTATGTTGAACTACAGGTCTAGAGCATTTTTAACTCTGACAATATTATAATAGATGTACTATCTTTGCTCCACATAGATTTATGGACCAGATATTTTCTAAAAAGAAAAGTATTAAGATACAGGTATTGGTTTATGATCTTTTGTGCCACTTTAGCAATTTTTCAGATATTTTGTGACATCCAGTTTGTGGGATGGGACAGTACCCATTGGGTACATAGATGTCAATTGTTGTCATATAAGCTAAATGTAAAAAGTATGTAAGACTGAAGTTATTTAAAAGGGAGACAAACATAAAGTATTATATTTATCTGTATACTAAATGTGATAAAATAAACATATTTAAACTGTAGCTAATGAATAAAATAATATGTTATATCTAATAACAGATTTTGTTGAATCAGTTGTGTCTATTTTATTTTAACAATAATTTATGTGTACATTATGTATTTAGTGTGTACATATGGGCATTAATATCTAATATATATTATATATATACATGTACATTCTTTTCTATAGATCAATGTTATTGTCTCGCCTGGGAGCAAAGTCGCTGGAGGCGAGACATATGTATGGGTTTCCGCCGGCGGCGGCGTAAACACTTCACATCTTGCTTCATATATTTGTAAGCCCAAGCCCTAGGTCCATCAAATTTGGAACAGAGGTAGCTTATGATGAGTACTTATTAGTCAGTCACCTGTCTTCTGACCTTGACCTCAATTTCACGGTACAGTGACTACGTTAAAGTTTTTTGGTTACGGCAGTTCCTCTGTAACTACGCATGGTAGGATGACAATATTTGGTGTATAGGTTACTGATGAGTACATGACTGTCTGGTAGGTGTCACCTGACCTTGACCTCAATTTCACTGTCCAGCGACTATGTTAAATTTTTTCGGTTACGACAGTTCCTCTGTAACCACGCATGGTAGGATGACAATATTTGGTATATAGGTTGCTGATGACTAGTACATGACTGTCTGGTAGGTGTCACCTGACCTTGACCTCAATTTCACGGTCCAGCGACTATGTTAAAGTTTTTGTATTGGGACAGTTCCTCTGTAACTATGCATGGTATGGTGACAATATTTGGTATACAGGCCGCTGCTGATATTTAATGCTATTCACATAATGCTTATGACAAAATTTATTTTCGTTACTGATGCGGAATGCAGTCGAGACCTTTTTCTGTGTCCACACTTATATTCCGTAAGTACACAAAAACTTTACAGGAATTTATTTTTAGATAATTAATTGCAATTATTATTTGTGGATTTCTTAGAACAAATAACCTGAATAATATTATTTAAATTGTCTGCAAATTTATATATGACTGTACTTTCTACAATTGTAAGGGGTTTACAAATAATATTAATTTTATAACGAAATCTTACCAAAATATATTATGATTTATACTTGAGGATGTACATAATTGTTTGTACATTTCTTAATTTCTTAATTACTAGACTTGAAATAATGTTTTAATACTTCATATATATCATATTTAAAATTAGGAATTTAGAATTCCAGAATTTAATCATTCACACTATGTGAGTTAGATTGAACTTAGTTATAAATAAACACAATAAATTCTCCATTTTTCTTGATTCAAATGAATCAGTCATAGAACTATAAACTATTGGAATTTATGACCCATAACTGATCCACTTTTGATTATAATCATTCATTGGTCCCATGCTACTCATGGTATAGAAAATCATAAACTCAGAATCAGCTGATCCAATCATATGTTGTCATTACAACTAATTCAAAACTTGCCTAGCATTTTATTATTCCTGGTTTTGCCAGATTTTGGCAATATGTCTTTTAATGACAATACTATTCATTAATTAAATTTTGTGGATACAAATTTCTTGTGTTTTGAAAAAAAAAGTTTGAAAATACATAATTCTGTGGTTTTAATTTTTACTCCTGCTCCAATGGTCGCAATGGTAGCAAGCAAGAAATAGTATTTGGTTAGGTAGTGAACATGGAGATTGGACTGTATCCATGAAATCTACAAAAATTTGTATCCCAAATATAATGTATCCATAGTAATGATGTTGACCTTTGAACTGCTGTAGTTTCTGACTGTTACTGTTTGTTTTGTATAGATGTTTTAATTATTGTTATTGATCAAATAATAACTAATAATTTATGAATGTTAATTATGAAACATGTATTTTATTGTCCATTGTTATTGTAGAAATCATAAATAATTTATCAAAACCTCTATTTGTTTATGTGTAGCTAACATTGTAGTTATCATGTGTTATGTCTTAAGTTTAGTTATTTGATCTGAAACTTCTGGTTTTCATAATGTGTTAAAAAAATTGTTATCAGTGGTAGATGGTAGATTTAGTATTTAGCATTACTGAGGGGGATCACATGTATTGGTCAAGGGGATGGGTGATGTATGAACATATATTGTTAAGTGCTATTTCTATATTACAGATATGAGGGTACTTTTTATTTTTACCCATAATGCATCATTTTTAATTGTCATGTGCAAAATCAGGGGCAGGTTTTGAAAAGAACCACCACCCATCAGACTTAATTACATGTGCATTCAGGACCCCCATAAAAAACATTTTGCCTAAGTACTAAATGTAAGATATAATGGAGCCATGTCTTATATTTCTGACCATAATTATATCTGAAAATAAGAAGTGAATAAACTTGTATGGTTTTTCTACGGTCATCAAATTTAGGTAATCATTTTAAATTTTGAATTCTATAGCAATATTTCTTACAAAATGTGTTGCTCATGCTTATACATGTATGACACATTCTGAGCATGTATCACTATTTTTGTAGTGAATGTAACCAAATTTCATTACTTTCTGCAAATCATTGAATAATCGATTAGTAGAATCAAAACCTATATGTATATTTTTTTAATGCTGTTAAAAAAATAACAAACATATGTTAAAACAAATTGAAGACATTTGGTATCTAATTTACCATGCTTTTGCCAATATGTCTAAGTACTTAGTCTGCCATGTCATATACTGTCAGTGAACATGTATACCAACATTTAATTGTTGAATTCAAATACTTCAATTAGCTAAATGCAGGATAAATTCTTGTCTATTGAAGTCTATTTACAGGTATTGTGTGCTCTAAATTTGATCATTTATATTGGTTTCTAGTATTATATGTTTAAACTATTTATTGTTGTGTCTACAATCTACATTTTTATGATCTTGAATTCCATATAAAGTCCGTCCATTTTTTATACCCAGCATTTTCTACAATTATTCTCTTTTTTTCTTGTTTTGATACCTATTTACATTTTTTATTTTCCTGTTGTACACCTCTGTACATGTAAGTGTGACATAGTTTTCCTAGGATACTAGGTATGTCAGGGCTATGTAAACCAGATTGCAGAAATGGACCCAGATTTGCTGGGTTGTCCAGCTCCATATGGCCTGTAAAGAAGGGGAGGGAGCTTGAACTTGAGTTGACTAGGAAAGTAGTTTTTAATAGATAATTCAAAATAATACAGTTGGGAATTTTTTTGAAATATTTGGGGTTTGCAACACCATTGATTGTAAAGTTCACTATTGTAAAGTAATATATTTGACTAGGTGTCTTACCTTTTAAGCCTTATTAGTATTCTTATGTACAATGTTAACTACATCTGTGCACAAATCTGCATTATTTTGAACAAATCTTCACATTGAGTTAGCAATAAAATTGTCTATTTATATGTAGTCTTTCAAAATAATTAAAATACCAGTGAATACTAATTGTATTGACAAGTGGGAGTACAGCTGTACCTATTTTGTTAATTTTAGCATAGTACTATTGAACTTCACACATCTCACCTTGTTAGAATAGAACCTTGTTATTTTAATGTCAGAACAAATGTAAACATTTACAGTATTTTGTTTTAACCTTATATATTAACTTAACTTGATATTTGGAACAGATCCATCAAGTTTTTTAAGCAAAAGTAAAGGGAAGACTTCTAGACTATATATAGTGTTGTTTCCTGCAAGAACAATTGTTTTATTTTAAAATTTTACTAAATGTGGAAACCCCCTTAGGAGCGTTTTAAGACTTGCTTGAATCATGCTTCCTTCAAAACAGTAATTATTACACTGTGACCTTTTGACCTTAAGTTATTGACATAATAAAACATGGTACACCAATTATCTGGTTTCATGTCAAATAACCTCTCAGCTCACATGTAATGTGAAGTGTTTTGTGTCTTGTTGACAAAAGCCTGGTATCATGACTTATCTGTGATGTTTGACTATTTCACTTTGCAGAACAACAGGTAGTGGGTACATTCTGTTATAAAGTTCTTTGTCCTAGACTGTGCTGTGCTGAAATTGCTTATTTGTTAAGTTTGAAAACATTTAACATTCCTGTAAAATTTTAATTATTTATTGTAAATTGTGATAATGTACATAGTACATTGAAGAATAATGACTTAATATATCACAAAGATTTTGTGCAATTCTGTATATAGGACACTGCATTAGATGTGAATAAAGACATTGTTTTATGTTTGTGTATTACTTTCTGAAGAAACAAAACCACATCAGCATTACATAAATTTTTAAACTAACAAAGAAACAAGTAAGTGAGTAGTGGAGCACTATTTTTCCTCATTGGAATGCCAATTATTTTTTGGAAAACGACCACCATACATGACACATACTGTTTCAACTATCATTTTAGTTGATATCTTCTTTAGTTTACTTGTTAGAATCCGAGTGAGATTTTAAGAAGTAGGACTTATCGCAGAGTACTGGTATCTGAACATTCCTCAATTTGTCTAGAAACAATGTATTTCTGTAAGCAAATGTTTACTTGGATATAGAGGAATATTAATGAGTAGTGATTGTATCTTGCTTACCAATGACATTGTGCTTAAAACAACAATAATTGTATGATGACAATGTGGTTACATTATTTAACCTGAAGTTGCATAAAGAAGAAAATCCAAGAGTTCTATGCATTTCAAGATTGTGAATAACCAGATTTCATAAACTATAAAAGTTTAATATCCACATCTGATAACACCATTTGACATAAAGGTATATATGCTATACATGTAGTAAACTCCATTTACTGTGAACTAATTTAGTGAAGGTCAAGAAATTCATTCTTAAGTAGTGTTGGACCATTTAGGATAGATGAGAACATTAATAAGTGTAAAAACTGGGTCAAAAATAAGTCTGGCTTCATGTTCTTGTTGAGGGAAGTTGGCTCCCTCAAGTAGATGTCTCTGCCTCTTCTGCCAATAAAATTGTATACTCTCTTGCACAAAATTGCTGAAAATATTCCATGTGATCAATCATGGTTTGTATGCATTACTGATTACTGTTGTAGAATAAAAAAATAAGAGTTCTTAGATAAAAAATAAATGTTTATTGCACTTATACATAAAGGTTAGGTTAGGAATAAAATACATATAAAAATTGAAATATCACAGAAATTAATGATCATCACAGTTTACAAAGTTTGCTATCAAATCGGACTACTTGTTCTTCTAATGGAACTTCTTTTTTCCAAACTGGTGGGATAATACATTGCGGTTCACCATTTTTTGGTCTCCAGACCAGCATCTGAGCACTGTTAGCATTAGGTGGCATTAAAGAACACCTTGGAATTGGTATGTTATTTTCCAAAACTGTAGGTTGCTTAGGAACAACAGAACCAACCAGCTTAGCGCGGCTACCAAGAGGTTTTTTTGGATCAACGTTAATTTCCAGTTTCATATTCCAACGCACCGTTTTTATGATGTAGGCGCTATGGTTACTCATGTTCCATGCTACTAGCCAGACGTAAAAACTCTGGTCTCGGATGATATGTGTTAGATTTGGTTCTGTTTGGTTACGGTTGGATGGGTTTCTCCAGGTAACATGTGGATGAAAGTTGTCATTCATTGCTATGGTTGCCGATTGGTACATTTTACAAGGACCTTCAAAAACAACTGTCTCGTTTCGAGAACCATACCAGGGATAATGATGACCATCACAATCACTTATCATAGACTGCTGACCACTAGTCAATTCTGGAAACTCCCAACTTGTACTAAAATAAATTGTATTTTGTAATATAAATAAATCATATCCGTATTTCAAGAAATAAAGATACAATACTATTCCAAAATAAGGAATATGACTATACCGTACTGGACATATCATTTTTATAAATGTCTGTCGTATTAAAATATAAGGATAAATTAACTTCTTTTCAAAATCCAAATTGTTGGCTCTATCTACTGGACTGAGCTTTGTACTAAAAATGATTTAAGTTTGCAATTTTCATCGAATATTATAATCAGGTTTAATATCGCTATGTGCCATCTTGTTAAAATCCCCAAACCATGTATGTCAACGGTTTAAGTGGATATCTTCATCTAGACCAATTAAATTATATCAGATTGCATCTAAAAATTGTCCTTCTCTATTCAACTTCATGTTGTTTCTAAGTTTTAATGTCTGGCCGAGGAAATAAAACCCTGAATCTTATCAATTACTCAACTGATAAAGTTACATTAAAAAAATAAACTTACTATCCTTCGTCCCCGTAAGTGTTGTGGAACATCATATCGGTACAAGCTTGTATCCAGCCTACTTTCCATTTTTGTTGATCTACCATTGGAGCCATTTCTATTGTAGCACTAACCCTGTAAAAATGTAAATTAATATATATAACGCTAGTATTTATCATACAATGTGTGTATATCGTTATAGTCACGAGTTATGAGATATAAATGGCACGCCAAATCTGTGTATATAAGTTCGAACTTTTAGTTTTTAGTGCCACTTTTGGAAGAATTGTTTCCATTGTAACTAGTATGTGATGTTATGTATATTACTCCTTTCATAGTAAGACTCAAAAACAATAAATGGGGGTGAATAAAATTAATTAACTGGTAACTGAAAAAGCAGTTAAGTGCTGTGACAATTAACAGCAAACAGGCTTTTTATTTTCATTACAACAGTAAACAACAATGTCATTTTTGTAGAAAACAGATAAATGGTTGAAAAACAATAATAGTTGCATTGTTAAACAACATTTAGCAGAAGTGCATCCTCCCAAGACACGGGTTCTGAGTCATGAAGCGAACGTGGACTCAGAACCCTTTACTTGGAAGGATGGCAGAAGTGTAAAAATGTCCAAAAAACATTAACAGAAAAGATCCTGCTCCCTCATGGAAATGCTAGTTGTAAAGCTTATTTTAAAGTCCGTATCGTTGCACGCTTGTGTGGGCCAAACTCGTTGTTCAATATTAAAAAAACCTCCGAAACCCAACTTTTTTATTCTATGTTTATCCTTACATAGCAGAAAGTAAAGGGTTAATATACTTTGAATTTGAATAAGTACATGTTTTTGTAAAAGAATTTAAATGGTTATATCTTCAACGGCGAAATATGATGTGTTGAGAAAGTTGTGTGTTAAATTTCCATTGAAAAATTTAAGTTTAACTTAGTATGTCATATTACATAGTATCAACTTGTACAAGATCGCTTAAGACCAAGAAGTACATATATCCTGATGTGTATGCCCCAAAGACCAATAAGGTATGTAATATGTCCAGTGGATCGTAAGGATCGATATTTTGTTGTAATCAAAATGTTTACACACAGGAAATCTTCCAGTGAAAAGTGTACACGTATATTTGAAGTTATTTACATGTATATGCATATTAAATGTAGATATTTAGTACTTGTTGAAAAATAAGCAAAATATATAAGACGGGCCTCTTTTATTAAAGCACGGGGTGTAACTAAGGATACTTTTAGGTACAGGTCTGATTTGCAAACCCGCCCTATTCATAAATATTGGAATCTAATCATATATTGAATGTTTAAACCAGACCTATTCATCATCCTCCCAAGTCAGGGGTTCTGAGTCCGAGTTCGCTCCATCGTCGATGGAGCGAACACGGACTCAGAACCTCCGACTTGGGAGGTTGCCTATTTATATATTTTCTTATTGTGAATCCACATTGTCAAAACAGTCCATTCTGTACCAAAATGTTTATAAAACAAAGGCAGTACATAAAAATTAAAGCGCCATCTTAGGACATAAAATGTATTTATTTTCTTGTCTTTTAGAGTTTCTTCTCCCATTCTTGATTTCCTCTCTTGGCGGCTCAATGACAGAGAATCGCACCTATTCTGATATTACGTGGGCATTCTATTCAACACATTAACACCTATTTACTATCACTGTATGACACTTGTTTTATTGGGGTTTATTTAACATCATACAGGCATTTCGTTTAATCAAGTGTTAATTTGTAGATGAGAATTTGGGGGCATTTAGCTGCCTTTTTATATATTTTGGATAGGTAAAAAGGAGACCCCCTTTCTGGTCGTACATCAGTATTACCCTATATATACTATACTAAGTTATCCCCCTATCCCTCGTTAATTAAAGAAATATTATCATTTAAAAAAAACATGCTGCTATTGTCACAAATTGACGGACAATAGGCGGAATTTATGTGACATTAGCAACAATTAACTTCAATAAATTTCATATTATATTCAGTGTGTATATTTTCTTTCTTTTTTAACATAAAAACTGATTACGACAGGTATATACTTCTTAATTGCAGGTTTTTATTCTAAAAGGTTCTCCGAGGGTTGACGGTGCTAAAAACCAATTTTTCTATCATCATAAATTTGACCATCCTCACAAGTCAGGGTTTCTGTGTCCACCTTTCGTGGACACATGTGGACACAGAAACCCTGACTTGAGGATGAAATTTGACGGATCAAAACGCTGATATTGCCATTTCTTAATGGATAATTTTGTTGCTAATGACATAACTTGACAAATAGCCATTTGCCCATTTGCTCATGTGATAATCTGATAAACGTATTTGATGCTATTATATGTAAATTTCCCAACTTAAATATAATGAAAAACAAGTTTATTTAAAAGTGGTTTAGTGTCATGAGTAATGCTTAACAAGGGAAATTTTATATTTTGTTTCGAACGAAATTTATTGTCGGAATGAAAATATGAACGAACTTCTATTTTGTTAACTTTTGGTGATGAATAGGTTCACATATTACAAATACTACATGCAAACTTTAATGTTTCATTGTCTTTTTTTAATATAGGACATTATCATAGTTTACTTATAATGTAAAAATCTAGATATGCAATTATACATTTTAATGTGCTTTTTAAAATATACTTCTTGCTAATTGTAGACTTTCTAGACTACTTGCGAAGTTAAATATTGTGGTTATATTTAAGAAATTTCATCACGAAAATATACCGATATAAACGAGTGTAAAAAAGTGATTTTTTTGTAGGACAATTCTATTCAGTACGGATTGTCGTATTTTGAAATAATATTTATATTAACCTGAAATTAGGTGTCCTGTATTTGAGAACAGACTGTGAAGTTTCATCCAAGACCGTAGGCTGTTTTTCAATTCTTGCATTTAAGTTTAAAACACGAATCCTCTGGTGGATTTCTCTCAAGTTGTTAATTCCAATCGCGGTCTCATTCAACCAAGCTGATGACCGATTACCCATTCCCCTTTCTTCCATCTGTTCCGTGAAAGGGAATCCGTAAGTTTTTTCTTCATGCAACTATTCCGCTAATGTTTGCGTTTGTATTTCGCGGTCCCGAAATTCCTGCGAATTAATTATGACGTCATAATTAAAAGTATTTGTTTTATGTTAAATTCTACAGAAAACTTTCGCTAGAATAAATATTCATATATATTAACGTATTATTATGTTTTTCCTAAATTAGTGTAAAAATTTATCGCTAATTTTGAGCGTTGTCATAACAACTGCACTTTTATAAAACTATTAATAGGATATGTTACCCACAATTCCTATTTAAGGGAATCCCCGGAAACTGGTGTTCTATCTGAGCTTGGCCTTGCTTGCTTGTTGGTTTGGTGGAAATGCTGTAAGGAACGTGTTTGTCTAGCTAATAATGTCAGCAATACAGAAACGGAAAAGACGAGGCAATGCCTCAAGGAGAGAAGTTAATCCAGAGGAAAAACTTAAGAAAGCAATCGATTCGTTCATGAAAACTGTTTCCACGATCGATGACGAACTGACTCAACATTGTGGATTGTGTGCCGACGCAAATTCACCACTAGGAAATTTAAGACCTCTGATGAAAGCTTTAGAAATATCGTGTCATGGAGTGCCATGGATACTTGGTACCATTGTCGTGTTAGTAACGACACACATTCCTGAACATTTTGAGATTGCTGTTAATCTTTTGATAGGTATTACACTATTTGGGGTGAAATGTTTATCTCCCTTTAGTCCAAAGTTGATGAACAAGTGGTAATATTTATTTATAAAGTCTGTGCATATATAACAGTTAAAAGCTCTATAGAGTTTTTAAAACTTGACATACAAAAATACACAAGCTTTAGCACATGCAAGGGCAAGACAGAAAAATTACAGGCACTTAGGGTCAGGATAATTTTTTGTATGAAATATAAAATGCAAGTAAATGAGTTTACAGTGTGTATTCACTCGTTTGGTAACTAGTCAGTCGTGTCTCATAGCAAAATATTGCCTTCAGAAAAATAACAAATTTCATTTTACAATTCTACATTCTACAACAAGGCATGAATCTTATCAAAGTTCCAAAAATAGCACTAGTTTTATTTACTGGTATCCCCACGTTTTATTAAAAAGTATACAGTTCCTAGTGTCTAGTCAGGAATAAGCTATGTCTGTTTAATGTTCTTTTGATAACTACCAATTAACATTACTATGTTGTATCATATTTTATTAAAAAATTATTGGCTTTTTACTAGTATTCCATAAAAAAATTATCCTAACCCCAAGTGCCTGTGAGAAAAATGCCAAAACAAAGCCCTAAAGTAAAGTGGTATGAAACCTGCCAACACAGACAAAAAAGCAAATAAAGAGAATAATCAGATTTTACATTGCAACAAGCCATTCAGGGTTCTCAGAGTTTTTATGTAGTGAATGTAATTAAACACAGACACGAATGTCAATAAATACATTACGTGCAGCATGTAATAAAAACAGCAATAATTTTTGAAAGTTCTCAATAATGATGGATCTTAAACATGAAACTGATAAAAAAAAAATGGTGACACTGTCGAATGATTACATGCTTGAACTGATTATATATTCAACTTATTGCCTGGAATGATTCACCCCTACTCTGCTACAAGTAGTACTAGTAGGACTAAATAGCTGCCCTTGCCAAAAAAAGAGTACGACTATTCAACTTCGTTCCAGACATCCAATAACTGAGCTGAACAATTTTAATAAATTACATTGTAAATTACAAAATACATTGGAAACTGGCAGTCTTTGTCAATTAAGATTGAAGTCGAGTGCAGCCTGCTCGCAGTGAGACTCGAACCCTCAATCTCAGTGTTTACAGACCACATGATCAATAGTAGACAAACTACCTTAACCACTCAACCATTGAGACCCCTGTTTTACAATGTATATTCTGTGCAGCACACAAAACATCTCAACTGTGTCTTATACATGTGATTTTTCATAAAAGCAATGTATCTACATGTAAATATACAAAATAGTGAATTTTAACTTAGTTGAAAACTTCGTTCTTCATATAGATTTGTTTCTTATAGACTATATACATAAATTGAATCAATTCAGCTGAAGGTTTTGTTATTTTTATATCACTGGTTTTTTTTTATTTCAGTTCTTTTAGGAGATTTGATCATTGTTGCTCTAGTCAAGCTTCTATGTCAACGACAACGACCAGTACACAATAAAAATGACATGTTTGCTACTGTTTCAATTGACCATTATTCCTTCCCATCAGGCCATGCATCAAGGGCAGCCATGTTGGCCTATTTCTTTGCAGAAAGGGTATTTACAGATGCAGCAACTAAAGGTCTTATCAGTTTATGGGCAATGTTTGTGTGCATGTCACGTGTGCTGCTTGGACGACATCATGTGTTTGATGTACTATTCGGAATTTTCATAGGAATATGTGAATTTAAACTGTTAAACCTTTATTGGTTACCTCAGCAACTCTGTTTAGATATTTTAGAACCATTTTTTGGACATTTTCATTTATAACTTTTTTATAAGAATGTTTATGCAATGGAACATTTTGTTTTGTTTACATGTACAGTGTTTTTGAAAACATTTTTGACCATTGTATAGTTTTAGTTCATTTTTGTTATCCATTCTTGTGAGTACCTTCCATTAAATTGCATGTTCAGGTAGCCAGTTTTTATTCAGCAAATTGAAAGTATTATGGTCTTAACATTGTAAATGTATTCCATCTTCAATGTAATTGTAAAATGTTTGTCAAAAAGACCCCTACAATATATTGCTTAAATAATTTTCATAAATGTTTAACACAGATTTGCATATATAGCATGTAAATAGTTGTAGAAGATAAACCAAATACAGAACTCACACCAGTTTCATAAAGCAATCACTAATTAATGTGCTTGTTATCCCATGCAATTTAAATGGGATAACATGCACGTTAAGCTAACGATCGCTTTATGAAACGGCACCCAGATCACCAAAATACCACAGTTTTTAGGGAACAATTTTAATCTTGAACTTTGGTATTATAGTCACTGAGTATGTAATATGACACTTAAATAAGGTCTAGTAAAGTAATTATGTAAATAGTTTACTAAAAGTTGAATTATTTTACTGAGTGCAGTGTACATAATAAAATGAAATATTTGTCAGCTTACAAAACATGGCTACTAATGAAGTTTTGTCCTCTTTTAAGCACAATTGAGCTGTTTCATTTCCAGAATTTATCATTTTCACTTCAAATAACTATTTATATTTTTATATACCAAGTAGTATTACTATAACATCCTTGCTTTATACAATATACTGAATATGAAGGTACTGTTAACCTTGTTTATTTGTGCACCATTCAATTTTCCTTAATTTTCTTGAGAGAGAAAATACTGTAACAAAAAACGAAAGTTGTGAACTAAATAATCATTGAAAGAAATTGTTGTAAAATTGTGAAGGCATCCATGAATAGGTAGTGTTAGTTACAGAATTAAGATTGCTTGTAGTGATAGTCAGGTTTTAAAAAATGGTTATTTTTTAATTTTTTATTTGTTTTTATCTTTTGCAAATTAAATGACAATTATAACAAACACCATCAGGTGCTGATTAAGTTTTGATAGATCTGGCCCCAGAGCCATAAAACCTACTTGAGTAAAAAAGTTTTGCTCAGCATGAAAATTTACTCAACTACCATGACAACAAGGGAAAAGGAAAGATTTGATTGGATGAAATTAAGAATAAAAAAGTTCTCAGCAAAGAAAATGTTATGGTGCTGGGCCCTGATCATTTCAAGCTCTTTTTAGTAGTGTAAGCTTTGTTTTCTGTTTTAGAACACAAGTTATGAATGCAATCTTGTTATTGTCTGTAAAGAGGGGGTTTAGCCAGGGGCAATATTATTGGACTTTTTCTGTCAAATTATTGTAAAAACTATTGCTTGTATGCAAACCTTTATAGGGAATGGCTTATTTTGATATTCTATACTGTAATGGATGATGGCTTAATGTGTGTGCATATTTTAGAAATTTTATTATTTTCCATATATTTCCAGTGGAAGTGTCTTAAGTGTTTTAGTTCTGTATGTCTCTTCACTCTCTTCAGTTTTGATAGAAGCAATAGATTAAATCTGTTCATACCTGTTAAAAAATATATTTATTTGAGAGTTATACAGCATATGATTTCTAAAAGAAACTCATTAATCATTTCACAAAACCACCTGTAAAGATTTAGTTTGTATTAAATGTATGTATGTGTGTGACGTAAAATGTATGTGTGCGGTAAAAAGAGGCTGTGTAACAGTGTGCATTACTATGCAATTATTTTTTTATACCCCCACTCGTAAGAGAGGGGGATAAATTGCAATCACCTTGTCTGTCTGTTTTGTCTGTTCAGTGCAAACTTTTTGTAACAGATTTCTCTGCATCTACTAAAGGGATTGATTTCAAATTTGGTGCACAGCTTTCGCATGACGAGTTGTACCGTGCCTTTCCTTACCAGGTCTGTCAGTTACCTCCTTCCTGTTTTCCAAGCCGACAGACTGTTTCCAGGGTTAAAATAGGAAAAATTTTTTGAACAGATTTCTCAGCCTCTACTAAAAGGATTGGTTTTAAATTTGCATGATGAGTTGTACCATGCCTCCCCTTTCCGGGTCAGTCAGTTATCTCTTCCTGTTTTCCAAACCGAAAAATGGTAGAGTGGGGGTATACTTATCATGACTTAGTGCTGGTCCATGTTAAATTTAAATATCTTGTAAATTTTTCAATATCAGAACAACCAGGCCACAGAGCCTTAAAGCCTTTCCGAGTAAAAAGATTTGCTTGGCTGTGATTTTTATTTATAACCCTGGGAACAGTGGAAATTTGAAATTTGACCAGATGAATTTGAGAACAGAAATAATTCTCAGCTTAGAATTGTATATAGCCAAAGGACCTGGAAATTGTATTATTTCAAGATCAGACTTTTGGAAAGTTGAAAAAAAATGTTCTGACATTTAGTTAAGTCATTAAAAACTTTATTATTGTATTGGACTTAATATGTTTGAACCAGACATTAAAGCAAAATTTGTATGACCAGTCCTTTCAAGATGATTGTTTATTATCTGACTCAGTGCAAATGAAATTCTTTAAAAGTAGAATCCCATGAATAATAATGAATCTACAGTCATCAAACTTACATTGTGCCATGTGAAAGTGAACAAAAGGTCAAATACACAAATATTTATAAACATGTTTTTGTTGTAGAAGTGTATTATTATTTTATATCATAGCACGGGGTTGTATACATGTATTTGTGTAGAATAATCGTCACATAAGGTAAATGTTCTGGTAATGTATCGGTAATATTTAGTAATCTGTTATTAATGAAATTCAAAGCAATGTTAATCATAAGCAGCTAATTTAAGAAGTTTATACAATGTACTGATGTTTTTTAGTTATAAAAATGTAATAATTGTGTGTTGTTTCAAGCCAGACACTTATAATAAATTATGAACAGTATTGTTTTATGGTCAGTTATCATGTTTTAGATTTGACACAAGATTTGTTTTGAATGTGTAAAAATACAACACATTTTTTTGTCATTTTGGATACTCTGTCTTATACCTTATAACCTGTAAGACTATGTGGACACAAGGACTACGGCTTATTTTCTCTTGTTCTTATACTATTAAACAATTCATACATTTACCTTGAGGTTTATATTTATCATTATAAAGTATATAGGATGAAAGTTAAAACACACAACTTAAATGCATTTTGTCTTCATCTTTTTGCTTTATCAAATATGGTTATCAGTGACTTTTTTATTGGGCTACCCCTAAAACAGTCTAGAAACATACAACGTTTATGGGATACATCAGTCATAGTGCATGTAAGAAATTGATATTTATAACAGTTAATCCTTAAACAACATTTAGTTATTTTTCAGTATTTTTATGCTCCCGTGATGACATGTCGGGGGCAATAAGTTTTACTCATGTCTGTACAAATTTCCGTCAAGCTTTTCTCAGATACCATACATGAGAACAATTTGAAATTTGGCAGGGTGGTTCATTATCACAAGTTGTACGTCCTAAGCGACTTTCAGACCTGTCGCACAAACAACTTCCTGTTTGGGACTTTCTAGCAGGGCATCTGTGTCCCATGGACACATTCTTCGATATTTTTTTAAGTTGAGACAATATTGCATTTTTCATCACAGGTCTATGGATAAAAAACCAGACTAGTGCTATATAATACACATAGAGATATTATCCTGAAAATTGGGTAGGAGCATGATGAACAAAAAAAAATTAACATAAATATTTAAAAATTGATATGTAATTTGTTTATTACTGGTAGTGTGTGTAAAAGTCAGTTGTAAAAATCAACTGTATATTTTAAAGAAATTTCTACAAATTAATTTTCTAAATTTATTTTTCTTTGATAATTGAGAAGAGAGAACAAATCTTACCGTTAAAGTGTGTATAAATCTACTTACAAGATAAAATGATTGTAGCAAATTTGTTAATATTTAACATAACTTTTTCTAGCCAATTTTTATTTGGATTGTGTACATTTAGTTTAAATTGTTGTATATCAATCAATAATTTTTTCAACCATTATTCTCAGGGTTTTAGTTGAAATCGTATAAATGAAATCCATGATTGATTATAATAGATATTGTCTCTGATTTTGAAATTGATTTATCTATGTTAAAACCTTTTTATACAGTTTGTGCCATTAGACATGCCCAAAATAGTATTAATTAAGAAATACTTCAAATTTCTGAACAGATTATATGAAATAATATGGTTTGGGTCTGTTTACGCCTAATAAACCGCGAAGCGGTTTCTGAATGGTGTAAACAGACCCAAACCATATTATATCGTATAATCTGTTCAAAAATTTGAAATATTCCTTATAATTTAATTTTAACTATAAATCTTATCAATTTTTGCGGTAAAAGCGTCGATGATGTCGTGGAACTATTTGAATTTTAACGGCGTTAGAATAGGTCATAGGTCACGCAAGTTATTTATTATAATATGGTTTGCCCGATTTGAATTGACCAATCAGATTTCAGCTTACAAAGCAAATTAAATTATATATTAATGTTTGGGAAGTCCAAGTCTTATAAACAAGACAGTACACGAAGATAGACAGAAATAATAATCAAAATGTGCCTGGGGTTTCAAACTTCCAAACTGCTATTATGATAATGTTTGACTATGAGATGATGCGGAGGTAAAGATTTAGACAGTTCAGTAGTCAAGAAAAATTGATCTCAAAAGGAAATTAAATTCTTCATTTTTGCAGATAAAACATGAGATGTGATGTACACCATAGTTGTTGTCATAATGTATATATTAGCAAGTATATGTATATATAGTATCATTGACCAGTACAAACATGTATACTAAAAGTATGTTTTTTGCATCACAAATCAAAACTGCTTAGAGTGTGGTAAAGCTTATGCTCCCTTTGTAGATCTAAAATAATGCTAAATGAGATTAACAATTATTTTCCACAGTTAATCAATGTTGAAATCTGGCAGTTTCTTCATTTTGGTAGGGTATTTTGCATTGTAAATTTGACATTATTTTCAATGGATGTGTAACTTAGCAGCTGTCAAATTTTTCTTCAAAATCTTTTGTGTTATTTCATTTGCAGTCTTGGCAGTAAAAGTCTCACTGTTTGTCCAAATACCATTAAATGTCATAAAAGCAGACAAACTTTTGTGAGCAACACAGTCCCTTTAGAAACAAAAATGGCTGACATACTGTAGAAAATTCCTGTAGCAAAAGTAAATGACAATAAGGGACGTAAACAACAAAGGCATATTATGGAATATAGACATGTTATCATGGAAAAAATTTTGTCTATTGTATTTTTGTGATACCAATGTACAATATTGAGCAAAAAACTGAGCTCATGGGGGTGCCACTTTTATATGACATGTTTGTTACTCAAGTGGTACATGTATTTATTTTCAAAGTAATTAAAATTGTTTTGTTTTAGAATGTGCCTTTTTAAGTTTTGTTTCAAACTTACGTTCTATAGATAGATCATTAGTCAGGTCATACCGGTATTTATTGTCATGTTAAAAGCATCAGAAGATATGTCTGTTATAACTTTAAATGATAAGCAGGGATTCATAAATGAGTTACCGGTGTTTTTATTATACACTTGTATCAAGTAGAAAATTGAACATGAACAGGTTAAAGAATTGCAGAGTTGTCTTTCCAAATTATGATATTTACCTCCCTTTGATGATTATTATACATGACTACTCAAGATAAAACTAGCTTATTAAAGTTGCTTCATTGATACATTTTATCACATTATATTGATACTAAATAGACCATTTGCTTGTAAATTTCTTGTACCAATTTGACTAAATTAGAGTTATTTCCCTTTGGCTTTGGGATTACCAGTATTAATGTTTGAGGTTTTTACAAGCACAAAGGAACGATGTATACTCTCAAAGTAAATTAACAAAAACAACTCTCAGCAAAAAATTTGTGTAAATAGTCATTTTTTATAAAATGGTTGCCAGTTATGATCAATATGACAAGTCACAGGATGAGATCAATAATATCTATCACAAGTGGAAAGGTGAGACAAGAAAATCTCAAACCCAAGGGCAAAGATATTTTGACCATCTCGGCATTAGACAAGCATATATCTTTGCCCACGGGCTTGAGAATTTTTTTAATCAGCTTTACACCAGTGATTTGATATTTTTTTCTCACCAGAGTTTCAGAATTTTTAGGCATTTCTTCATTATGCTTGGTAGCAATTTAAGTATGTGTAACTTGACGTCAATTATGTCACAATAAGCTATCTCGCCCAGTAAGACAGAAAAATCTCACCAACTGGAAGTTACAAGATATTTCTATACATGGATTAGAAATATTTGTCTTCATTCCTTGTATGAAGGCAGAGGAACAGCTTGTTAGGGGGTAATTCTGAAATGTCTAATTTTAGAGTCTTGTTGGTACAGAAAATGTATTTGGCAAAACATATATTACAGAAGCAAGTAACTGCTATTTCACAAAAAAATCTGAATTGTGATAATGGATGTAAGACATGTATTTAGAAAGACAGCTGCATTACTAGTATTAGAAAAAAGAATTTGTCATTGAAATTAAATTTATTGATACAGTGAATTGTCTAAACATTTTTTATATTGTTATAATGTAGAACAAATGTGTACACTACCAGAAATTAGCTTTGTAAATAATGCTAGAAAAGAATATTTCTAAAAAAAAAATGTAATAAAAAGGTCTACAAATGTATTAGCTGTTTGTTTTATATTGTTGCCAATTTGTGCTTGGATGGGTAAACTTTTATTTCTGCCAAATGTCTACAAGATTGAGTCAATGGTTGGAAAAAATAAACTTTTTTATACCCCTGCTCGACAGAGTCGGGGGTATATAGTGGTCCTCATGTCCGTCCGTCCGTCTGTCGGTCCGTGCGTTCGTCCGTCCACATTTGGTTTCCGGATGATAATTCAAAAAGTTTACATCCGATTTGAATGAAACTTTGGGATATTGTTATATATCAGGTTGGTAAGAAGCCTATTGATTTTGGGGGAAATCCGTCAAATTTCAAGGTCACAGTCCACGAAAAACGTTGGAAATTTTAACAAAAAAGTTGTTTCCGGACAATAACTCAAAAAGTTTACATCTGATTTGAATGAATCTTTGGGATATTGTCATATATCAGGTTGGTAAGAAGCCTATTGATTTTGGGGGAAATACGTCAAATTTCAAGGTCACAGTCCACGAAAAATGTTAGAAATTTTTACAAAAAAGTTGTTTCCGGACAATAACTCAAAAAGTTTGTATTCAATTTGAATGAAACTTTGGGATATTGTTATATATCAGGTTTGTAAAAAGCCTTTTGATTTTGGGGGAAATGGGTTAAAATTCAAGGTCACAGTCCACGAAAAACGTTAGAAATTTTTACAAAAAAGTTGTTTCCGGACAAAAACTCGAAAAGTTTGCATCCGATTTTAATGAAACTGTAAAATATTGTTATATATTTTATTGGTAAGAAGCCTATTGATTTTGGTGGAAATCTATCAAATTTCAAGGTCACAGTCCACGAAAAACGTTAGAAATTGTTACAAAATGCGGGGGTATTAGTGATCGCTAGATCGACTTTGTCTAGTTTATGTTGTTATACCCTGACCTCGAAGAAGAGGGGGTATGCTGTTTAATCGTTGTCTCTCCATCTGTTCATCTGGAACAAAAATTTCCGTCGCAGTTTATACGAGTACATGTGTAGCATGTTAAAGCTTGATATTTTGTATATTGCTTTAACCTATGGTGTATAGTGATTTTATGTTCATTGATCATCTACTTCCTGTTTACCGAATACTTAGATTTTTACACATAGTTGACATACATGCAAAATTTTGGGGAAAGCGGGGGTATCCCTAGTGAGCATTAGCTCACAGTCCACACTTGATTTATTATTGCCCAACACAGGGAATTATGTCCTTGTCATGTGAAACCAACACATTACACCATTGGTAACAATTAGTTGTATTGCTCAAGGAAGCTCTTGTTTTTGTGCCTATAACTGGTTTTTTTCTCTCAGTATAATAGTCATGGTTACACTTTCTAGGCTACCTCATGCCCAAACATTTTGTTCACGTCTGGCAGTAACTTTAGTTTTATTATTATACCCCCCTCAACCTAGTTTGGGGGGTATATAGGAATCACCCTGTCTGTCTGTCTGTCCGTCTGTCCACATCCCTTGTAAGCGCTTCTCCTCCTAAACTGCTTGACAGATTTTGATGAAACTACATGAAGGAAGTACATCATATGTAGATGTGCATGAAGAATTTTCGTCGCTGTCGGTTTTATTCAGGGGAGATAATTGGACTTGAAGCGAAGCGGGGGTATCCCTTTGTGAGCTTGCTCACAGTCCACACTTGTTTAATATGTCACCTTGCATTAAATGATTCTAACAATTCTTATTTACTTTATTAGCACAGGTGACCCAAAGTTATAATTTATGACAAAAGTAAAGATTTTATTTTTCGAATTGTGTGCATTTTCCCTTTTTGTCTGACAACATTTCAGCAGCATATGGAGTATACATCTGCCTATGAATAAGGTAGTCAAGAGCATGTATTTCCTATCCAGATTCCATGATAGAGAGTGTCAGACAGCAGAAAAGCTTCTTAATAAGGGCTTCACAATGGCAAGATTGAAGTCACCAATTAGAAAATTTAAACGTTGCCATAATTATCTAGTTCACCATTGTGAAATATATGTTTCACAAATGACCATTGATTTTATGCCCTGCCGCAGTATTATGCGATGCCGTCCATATGGATGAGTGTATGTCCATCTGTCTGTATGTAACCCTGTGGTTTTCAGATGATAACTTGTTTAAACTTTGCACAGCCGTTAAGTACAGATCAAGTTCGATTTTCAGCACAATCCATTTTGTAATTTTTGATTTGGGCCAATTTAAAGTTTTTTTGTCATTAGTTGGGGGTTTCCAAATGATAACAGATTTTGTTTAAACTTTGCCAAGCTGTTAAGTTCTATAAACTGAAGATCAAGTTTAATTTTCAGAACAATCAAATTTGTAGTTTGCCACTAAGGCCAATTCAAATTTTTTTGGTCAACATTTGGTGGGTTTCAGATAACTTTAAAATGTGTCAACAGATTTTGTTAAAACTTTGCACAGTTGTTCAATACTATAAATAAAGATTAATTTCAATATTCCGCACAATCAAATATGTATTTTTTTACTTGGGCCAATTCAATTTTTTTGTTTGGTCAACAGTTGATGCTTTCCAAATGATAACTAGAAAACATGTCAACTGCTTTTCTTAAAACATTGCCCAGCTGTTACGTACTATAATATTACGATTAAGTTCAATTTTTAGCACAATCCCTTTATTGTTATTGAATAAGGCCAATTGAAAAAAATGCTAATTATTTTTTTTAAAAAGATTACTTGAAAAACAGATCGATTTTGTTAAAACTTTGCACAGCTGTTATGTACTATAAAATGAAAATAAAGCTGAATTTTTAGCACAATCTCATTTGTAGTTTCAGTTGGGCCAATTTAAAATTATTTTTATAGGTCCAAGGTCAAGGTAAAAATTGTCTTTTGAGATGGACTGTTATTATGCACAGCTGTTCCAATAGGCTGATTTGTAATTCAGAAAAATGTGTTAATGAACATTAAGGTATCCGACCCATAATTGAAGTCTGTTTAAATTTTTATTTTTCGACTAAGAAATACAGCTTTATTAAATCAATGTATTACTAATTAATGATACAAATTTAATAAATTGTTTTACTTTGAATCAATGTAACAGTTTTGAGCAAAAAAAAAGTTACTCAAATACTATTTCCGATGTTTGCCAAACTTAACTGAGGACATCTGGGACACCAGATATGATCATGTGGTCCAGATACCTTAAATACAATGCAATATGGTATCATTTTATGTCCCATTGGCCTTATTTTTTCTGTTCATTGTAGCAACTTTCCTTCCTAACTGGATTATAACTGCCCAGGATATGCATTATAACAGAATTTTAACCCAAGTATTAAAATGGGCAACACACATGAAACAGGAGTTGCTGACTTTCAAACCACCTGGACTCATCCTCATTTTTGGGGGGTTTTGCATGGTGCGTGTTAATTTTTTTTTACCCTTCCATTGTTCAACAGTAGTTTTGTATGTCTTTCACTCATCATTTCTGGTATACTCCTCTATACTTTCAGTTTTTGTTGTTGGCATTGGCCATTACTTTCATTATTTAAAAGATCTGCAACACAACTTGTCCCAAAAAAAATAACTTACTTAGATTTTTATGGGGTGTTAGTTAACAGTCTAGTTTTTATGTAGCCAGTAATTGGAACACTGCCATATTTGCATTCTGATTACATACAACAGGATGCAGATGACAGACCTATAACACAAAATCGGTACAATTTAAAAAAAAAATAAAATTTGCACTTTTGCTAAAATTGAAGCAATTATACTCAAGAATTTGTGTATGTGTTGCCATCTCAGGTACAAGTGAGATAAAATATAAATGAGAACTACCTATGCAAGGTTGACCCATCTTAAGATGAGAACATATAGTAAAATTTCCATCCTGGAAAATACTATTTTATTTTGGAAACTCAGAAAATTAAGTATTTTTCAATTGAGCATATTTCATCAGAAAAATGAAGCTTATCTGTCAGTCATCAAAAGATTTTGTATATTTTGTAAGGTCATCTATCTTCGTTTAAATCAACACAATTATTATTTGTACAGAGATATTTATGTGTTCTTATGTTCCAATATTATCACTTCAAAACAAATTGGCAAATCACAGTGCCTTCTCCAGATGCTCTATTTTTTTTCCAGAAAACTGGTGTTCTTAGGAAAACATATGTATTTGTTTGTTTGGGGCTTTATGGCATTTTCTCCCATTTTTTGTTCAATTTTATCATGGTGTCAAGCCTTTTTGGGATTGAAGCCTTAGTACAGGTTGATAGGCTTGACCTTGGCAGACAAAATGGCAGTTAAGGCATTATATGACCACCATGCATTTTAATTACTGTTGTTTTTAATTTATCACAAATAAATGTACAGTAACATAGGATGTAAAAGATGAGAGCACTTTAACATATTTTTGTAATGTCTATTTTTATCAATGGTATTAGGTTTCCATTGGTTCTGCAGCACGAACTGTGGTCCTAACCACATCAAAATCCAACTTTTTCTGAGTCGTTTTCAACACTGCTGTTGTACCTTTCTTGTATCTGTAGACTCCTTGCCTGTGAAATAAAATGAAAAACAAAATCATTTAAAAAGTATATTCACAACAAAACTGAATTCGAAAGTCGACAAGGGCTGTTTAAAAAATTTTTAAGACATTTTTGTAGCTCTCAACTTATTTTTAATACACCACCAAAAAAATATGTGTGTTTTTGGAGTGATTGTATATGAGTAAGCCAATTTTTCCATCGCATTTTTTATGATTTATGAATTATGGTAGTTGACTATCTATTAATGATCAATTGTGTGTAAACACTTATGTTGCAAGTTTGAATGATTGCCAGTTTAAATGACAAAGTTCTGTGTTTAAATTGAGCATATAAAAGTTATGGCTAAGAAACTGGTTATCTGTTTAAAAAAAAGTGCTCTTTGTTTCTGTACTGATTTCACTACATTGTTGATCACCAACATTATCTTTGTTATATGGTGATTACGTGATCACTGAGGGTGCAATGAAATTGCCTTTTCCTTTGTGAGACTATGTTTCATTAAGTAAATTAAAAGCAAAATTTATTTCTGGGATATTAGGCAAAGACGTCTTTATAAGTAATGCATGCCAATAGGTAACACACTCTACGCACCAGTTATTTCCCTTCACAGCTAAAAGTTAAGCAGAAATGAATGTTTTGTAAAAGTAAGCTGGACTGAAATGAGATTAGAATATAAAATCATTTTTTGTAGATGTTATTCACATACATGTACTGTAACAGAAGTGAAATAACCCTCCCAAAAACTGAGATACTTTACCTTTGTCCTTTAAGATTAGCTTCATCATAAGGTCTGAGATACTCTACTTTATCTTTTGTAATGATACAAAGATCAACATTACTTCCTGATCCCAAATCGTTAAAAATACCACCAGCTATAGCATTCCTTACTAACTTCATGGCCGCTTCTTTCTATGAAAGAAAAAATACAGATTATCATGTTTGTACATAATGAAAATATACTAATAAGAATTTGATTTTAAAAAATTTAGATGTAATAAATGGTTTCAGTTTTAATTTGGGTACATAGGTTGTGGTTCATTAATGATCATAACCCTAATATATAAAACAAACTTTCTGGGTCTAATTTTACCTCCCTTACACATTGTAATGAAACAGCCTCCATAAAGTGTTGAAGATAAAATTTTTTTTTTAAAGATTCAGACAATAAAAAAATGTTTAGAAAAGATTTGTTGCACATATAATTAGTAGCTGATAAGCTTAAGAAGTATGGTATCATTTAAAAAAATAAATCTGCAAATATCCTAGAAAACTTTATTCCAAAATGTGGGGTATTCAGATAGGATGGGGGAGTTTCATGTCATTGAGAACAAGTTATCTCTTAATATAAGCCACATAAAATAAGCAAGCTCCTAGTTGCTTAAAACTAAGCATTGAACAAATTCAGAAATAGAAAAATACACTTGCCTCCATATTAGGTTTAAATCCATCTTCAAAGACAGCCATGGCAGCAAGGGAACCAGATCCTATAAACAGAATATTAAAGAAATAAGGATACAGATCTCTTCAAGTAAAACATCAATCAATCAATCAATCAATCAATCAATCAATCAATTTCTTCAAGTAGATTAGTGATCATTGCAAACTCAAACATGTACAAGTTGCACATGTGAAGAGATAAATTTGTCAAGCCAGACTTTGACATGCTTTTAAAAAGCTTTACCTGTAATATATATTTTACATTCTCTTGTAATAATATATTTTAAATCTTTATCAACAAAGACAAAAAGAAATATATAAAAACCACAAAAATAATTTAATCTGTTAACTAATGCAATCAAAATATTGACAATCAATGACCTAACACAAGCACTAGCATTAAACAATGGCAATTGCATTACAACACAGGTAGTGTACATGTACTAATATGCAATCCAAATAAATAATATTATATTCATAAAACACTTATAAACCTTATACAGTTTACTAAGTATACTTATAGAAGTTTGCGAAGGAATTGTGTCAAAATCATACAAAAATATCAAAACACCAAAATGTAGCATTTTATTGAATTCAATTGGCTGTAAAAACTTCATGTCTGTTGTTATATAATCCACATCTTTGTATTCAAATATGAAAACAAAAAAAAAATACTGAAAAGTAACTGTCCATGCAATAAAATTGAGGAAGGCCACATCCTTAAACATTTAGAAAGTCTGAAGTCTGAAATGGCCCGGTTGCGAGCAAATGCCTTAACAAATAGGGAATGGTTTACAATTTGTTGGAGGAAGGTTTTGGGTTTGTGTAAAAAATTTAGGAAGAGGTGATTACACAAAATAGGTAGTCATCTGCAAATGTTCTGAAAAATGACTAAATTCTGAAGTCTGGAAAATTAGGAAAAAAATTCTGAAACACTTCCATAATAGCAGGTGCACAACTTCAATACATATGAAATATTTCTGTGAAGTTTTAGAGATCTGGGTTGAAAACTGTAGGAGGAGTTGATTACACAAAATTGGTACCAGATTTTCCCCACCTCCACCATACTATAACCCAGGTTTGCACTTTGTGCAACCTGGCCAAAAATTATATCGAGGTCTGTATTAATTCTTTTTAGAGACAATGATCATATATATAGTGTGGATCAGTCATATGCAGCCTGATACAATGACAAATAAAACTAACTAGATGCTTCTAAGAGCCTGTATCGCTCACCTGACTTACAAAAACACTTTTTAAGACTTTTCTTGCAAATTTTGATATTAAATGCTAAAAAGTTTATGTGAAGATGCTGTTTCTATGAATGTTGCCATGTTGAATTTAGTAGAGTTTCTGGGAAGAAGCAGTTTTTATGTTTTTTCATAGGTTAGTATGTTAAGTGATGTTCTATGGTGGCAGAAATCTTGTATTTTGGATCAAAACAAAAAACTCAAAATTGGTAGAGGACCGTACAATATCACATATCCTAAAATCTGCAAGTGGTTTGTGAGAAAACGAATTTTGAAATCTCAGCCAGTCAGAACGTACAGTATTTGCAGATCTGGCAGCCATGTTGAATTTCCTATCGGTCGAAACATACTCAAAATAATAAGATTACTATCTAAGATTCACTTCTGCATTGTTTGGTTAAATTGTGTGGACCTAAGTTTCAGAGAAAAAGCTGTTTGTATGGTCTTCCCATAGGGACCTATGTTAAGCTGTGTTCCACCATGGTGGCCATCTTGGAATTTGGATCGCCAGAAAAAACTCAAATTTTGTAGAGAATCATCTAAGGTACATTTGTGCAATATTTTAAATCAATCTGCCAAGCAGTTTATGAGAAGATTTTTGAATTTCAGCCAATCAGAACGCATTAATGGCCCTTGAACCCATGTTGAAAATAGCAATTGGCTCGAAAAACCCAAAACAATAAGAAAATTATCAAACCTTCATAATTTGGCTTCATTGTGTGGAACAGTTTCAGAGAAGAAGTTGTTTGTATGTTTTTCCCATAGGGTTCTATGTTAAACTATGTCCTGCGATGGCGGCCATCTTGGAATTTGGATCGTCACACAAAACTCAAACTTTACGTTAGAAACACTTAATGCATCAGGGTTTGGCCGGATGAGGCGGGTGGTCGTCGGCGTGGGGATCGTATAAGAGGGGGACTACTGTACTCTCCATTGTTTTAGATTCCATTGTCTCTGACTTCCAATCAGAACGCCAGAAACAAGAACGTTACACAAGAACGCTGTTATGCTTTCATAGCAACGTTCTTGTTTCTGTCGTTTTTATTGGATGACACAGCAATTACAGATGTGTGCGCGTGAGCTCATCTGTACTGGGTCATCTGTACCAGAAATCGTCCATTTACGGAAGAAAAATAAATCTTATGAATTAACAATCTATCATTGTAATCATGAAAGTCAAAGTTGATCTCAGACACTTCCTAATTTTGTGACAAACAGTTTCTACGTTGACAATGTCTTATAATAAATTCATACCCATAGTTACATATGGTAGTTTGTCTGTTGAACCATGAGGATACACACTGTAAAGGTGTGGTCCTGTATTGTCCACACCCCCCAATACTAAGGCAGCACTTATGTGTCCATGGTACCTGAAAATGAAAATCAAATTTAATGCTGAGATCTGTTTAACATATAACATAGAAAGTGATGTATTCCTTAAAATTGAACTTCTTGTACAACACAATTTCTGTACAAATACTTTTTGTCTGCAATAATTTTGAAGAATTATACTTGTTCTTATGCCCTCATATGTACATGTACCTGTCTGTTATTTGATTTTCATTAACCATGTTTATTTCAGAAATAATTGGAGCAGGAATATATTCAGATTTTTACCATTGGTTGGCTCTTTATGCCAAATACTTTGTGATTTATAAAAAATGTGGGCATAATGTGGTAAAATCTTTATATACATGTATTCTTGCCCCAATGAATTATTTCCATTCTAGTAGGACATATATTTATTAACTTTTATCAATAAAGTAACTTTTGAGTTGCAGGACTTTTTGTCAATTTTGGACACAAATTTAATTATGACATCGTTAAAATATGTAAAAAATCCTACTATGACATTACCATAAAGAGCGTTGATCCTTTATGACATTGATTAAGAGTATTATACTCCTTTTACCACTGGTGTGGACTCAAAGCATTTTAGTCACATTATATTAGATATATTACTTGTGAGGTTTGTGCTTATTTTATTGACTGAATTTTGAGGTTTGTGTTTCATTTTTCTTTTATTATAGCAGACCAAATGAAACCTTTCCTGAGTATAAGCTGGTGTTGGTCAGGGTATTTAAACTTTTGGAAGATGAACTGTCCCATTGTTTGAATACAATACCTATTGTTCTCTCAGCAGATTATTCAGTGGGTACTTTAAATCTGACAAGGAGAAGTCAATCATTGATTGATTAATTTTCATATGAAAAAATCTAAACACCCTTATGAAAATATATGCCTATACTTAATTGTATTATTACTTTTGGTGTCCAAGTAATTATTGTAACAATTTGATGTCAATGAATTCTGAAGAAAACCATATTTTATTTGAACAGTACATGCAGTATATGCATTCTTTTTTCACTAATACATCTTGCTGCCAGTCAAATTCCCCATAATTCTTCATTAAAAAAAATTAATAAATGGGGTTTTCATTAAAAACAAGCATTTACAAATGAATGTGGGTTTCCAGACATAATACAGAAAGCCTAACCACAGACAATAATGGGTAGCTAGTGCACAAGGTATAATTTAGTTGCATGCCAAAGAAACCAACCTAATGTGTAGATGTTAAAAGAGTAAACTAAGCAAACTGTAACAATTAGAAAAGCAACACTATTTAATCCATCCTATATCTACATTTTGTTTTCAGTCAGAATGTTCTTTTCACTATTCCCATTTCCCTAATGCATTTTTTATCTGGTGACTTGTTATCACGATGACTTAATACATGTGAATACTGCTTTCACATAATGAAACAGATATTGAGATCAAACAGCAATTTCACTTTTGATTACACAAGAACTGAAATTTGTGATGCTGTGTTGGATGGAATAACTCATGAAAAATCAGAGAACATTTTTAGATATATTCATTAAAATTATCTCCCTTGTAGAGTGTCAATTTTCAGTTATTGTATTAAAATGGCGTATTTATTTTATTTAAAGGTGCTACTAATTTTACAGTTTAGGATTTAATGTCTGATAAAAAGGATAAAAAAAGTTATTGTCATTTTGAGGTTTTTCACAAATTTACGGGGGTAGTTCCTCACATAATGACACATAAAATTAATTACATCAAACACAGAATTAAAAAAAGAAACATAACATTGTAACCCTACTATTGGGTAAGGAATAAACACTATGTAGGTCACACAAAACTTTATTTGGAGACATAAATTCTGGGGTGAAACAAGGTGCTCCAAAATTGTGAGCATTACAAGCATTACCAACAACCCTCATGTTCTATTTTTGTATGTATACTGAGTGGTAAGTCTATTTTGGTACAAGGAAAGACAATATTATTGAAATATGATACATATAGATATAAACTGTGTAATACTAACTAATCAACAAGCCCATGATCTCATAAGTACATGAAGTAGTTGGTCAAACCAAATGTTAAATACAAATTTCAATAACATAATTGTCTGTTTAAAACACATGTAGAAATAGAAATAAATTGGAATTGGACGACAGAAATTTTTTTGGACATTAAAACATGTTGCTAGTATTTGAAAACATAGCAAAATTTTTTGCAAAATTTTGAAAAAGTTCAGCAATAGACATTTTTGTCCTAAATGATAAATATATGACATATATTATAGTTCAGCATTGCACAACAATTCCTCCTTACCATCAGTGAAGTTTCATGTGTTTTCACCATTGGGGAGTTTACTTTTTGGCATAGGAAAATTAATCAATGAGTGATTGACTTTTCCTTGTCAGATTTAAAGCTCCCATTGAATAAACTGCTTAGAGAACAATAGGTATTGTATTCAAACAATGGGACAGTTCATCTTCCAAAAGTTTAAATACCCTGACCAACACCAGCTTATACTCAGGAAAGGTTTCATGTGATCCGCTATAACATTTAATATCATATATCCTATAGTTGTAAAAGTATTTCTACACTGACATTTTATACCACTTGTCTTCTACCAAATTGCTGTGTGGTACATTTTATTTCTGTAGTAAATTTTGTATTAACCTCCAACTGATAGTTTCATCTTTAATAAAAATCTATACTGAATGTTGTCTGCTACACACAGGTAACTGGGATTTTTATTGAAAACAGAGTGCAAAAAAAAGTGGTAATTTTCCTTTATTGATTTAAATTTAGTTCTTTTAGACAATCTTTTGTGGATTTCAAAAAAAGAGTAGGACACTACAGCAGACTTAATTATCTGTCCCTATCTAACACTGTATAATAGTGGTGGAGAGTATTACCAGTATACAGGTGTATTGCAATTTGGGTCATGGTCGATGCACCGTATTAGTACGGTTGCCGAATACTGATATGCTAGGGAAATGTTATAAGACTCAGTAAATTTTAGCCAAATTCTAAAAACATTGACCATACCATCTTTTTTTCTTGATTTTTAATACATTTAAGTAGATTATTATAACTTGAATGCATGCACAATTGCACAGCGAATGTACCCAATCCAGGAATAGTACCGTAATAATGATATCACTTTTCCAGGAATACTGTAGCAACACAAAATTGAGGACACCTCTGAAGAAATTGTGAACAATTCTCTTCAATATATCATAATATGTATTGTGATATGGCAGGCCTGTATCGCCATATATTGTGATAAGCTTTGCTCTGGGATACCCTCATTACTACCCAATACTTCATACTTTTCCAGTGGCAGTCAAAATTGTGTTCCCCATGTCCCATTCTTTTTTCCATTGATTTATTGTTAACTTGTTCTCATCCTGAATGTAGCTGAAATACTGCTTTCAAGATTTAAAGCAAACATCCAATCAATCTTTTCGTCAATCACATGTAGTGAATGGTAGCATAAGTTATTATATAAACAGAAAATCATAGCCTTTTTTATTAACCACATGAATTGCTTATTTTTCACTACAAATTCATGTCTATCAAAATAAATTACAATATCCTTCAAGACATAAATCAAACTGCACTTCTCCCCTTCAAAAATGGACATAATTGAAATATTGAGGTTTGCACGTGGCTTATTTTCTTTTTGTACTAAATAAATATTACCTAAACAACATTTGTTTTAACAATCGGTTGGCCGTACACACACGAGCAATTCTGTCAGTGTTTAACCGATGAAGTTCCAATTGAGATGAAATCATATTTGTGGTCATTTCTGTATCTGCAGCAGTACCTGCTCCACAGCAACTGTAATAGAAAAACCAGTTGTGTTAACTTTGCAACGGATAACTTTTTTTGAGAAATGACCAAAAAAAATGTATTTAATTACATGTACACATAAACTCCAAATACTTACACAGGAAAAATACTTGTAAATTACAAAAAAATTCTTCAGAAGATTGCCACTGCTGTCATTAAAATTTAATGCCTTTCATCATTAAATGTTAAATTCTTTGATATTTTTTTAGGAAGGCAATCTTCTGTCAAATTGATTCTTAAAGACATGTGGCCCTTGAAATTAATTTACTTATTTGCCCTTACTATATATTTGGTGCTATGTAGTGGATTTTACTGCAGTTTTTGTCTGCTACAACTGTGTCTTCAGTAGCTCTGGTATCTGCCCCTAAAACTACTCCATCCTGCAATACACATAGTACATCTGATACAATGTTAACATTTAAATAATAAATACCAAATAAACTGTTCTTACTTGTAAGTGAAAATGTAAATTCTAATGCAGTTCTTGATGTAACGTCAATTCTGATTGGATAACGTGAATAATTTCATGGCATCAATTCCACGATTGATGCTGTCATATTTTAACGCAAGCGCAGACGTTATTTCCGGCCAAAAAAAAATTCCAATTTTAATCAGTTAATTTAGTTTTTTTTTATTGCCGTAGCATTAGAATGGAGATAACTGTATTGTATATGAAAATTTGCCGCCATCAATTGGTGATTTGATGGTCGGAAATATCGGTTTACTGGCTCCGCTTATGCGTCGCCAATTAACTCAATTTCCGACCATAAAATCGCCAATTGATGCCGGCAAATCTTCAAATACAATACAGTTTTCGCCTAAATCTATAGTGCAAAACAGGATTCAAAAAGCAAAAGATGTGTCTGTGCATATTAGACATGTACTTTACTTTTATAAAATATTTTAAACTTAAAACATTAGTACTAGTGTTAGCATTAAAATATACAATAAAGAACTATACTAAATGTTACACTCCGCTGCACTAGGTGTTTTGCTTTTATTTTTTTATTATTCCATATTGTACCTTTGTAGTGTTAAAATCCAATTTAAAACATTTCTACACGGTATTACGTCCATATTTTATATTATGCCTTTGTTGTTGACAAGTTCCAAATCGTCCTTGACTTTTGCTATGGGAATTTTACATAGGAAGTCTGCCATTTGAGTTTCTACAGGGACCTCGCGTTGTTTTCAAAAAGATCGTCTGCTTTCGTAGCGTTCAGTGGTATTCGGACAAACCGGAAGGATTTTCCCGCCTTAACTGCAGACAATAATACCCGAAGGATTTCGAACAGACGACAATGGACTCTTCCAAACATACACTTCCGTTGTAATTTAGGTCAAACTTTACTACAGAAAATTGCTTTATCACATTGAAAAATCTGCCGCATTTCAAAACGCTAAATAACTGTGGAAAATAAAGTGATGAATTCAATTTACACATTTTTTTATCTACAAAATGAGCATTAGCTGGACCATATACAAGTCAATATATTGAAAATGATGATATTTTATTGTGTAAATGCCATTCCATGTGTACTTGGTCAATTAAACTTTACAGCAAAAAAAGGTCAGTCTTAGGCAACTCCTTCCCAAATATTTTCTAGTGACAAACCTTGTATATAAGTCCACATATTGTTGTTCCTGTTTTATATGCAGTTGGTGCCTTAATACCTTTCTGTTCCAGAATAGCATTCCTGAAATGTAGAAATAATGTATTTACTACTGAAATAAACATAAACACACAATTCACTTACAGTAATTGACTGTGTATAATACACAATGATGTATTATAGGCACCTAATCTGATCAATTCAAATAGTGTTACAGTTACTTATATATACTGTTAAGGGCTGTTTAAAAAAATATGACCCCAAGATGTGACAAAAATGTCAAATTTAAACATGAGCATATCAAGTTTTTGTTCATAATTTCCAAATGTGCATACGTTGAAGTTAATAAATCAAAAAAGAAATCAACGAAAAGGTAAGAAACAAGTGTGGACACAGAAAAACGTCTCGCCTGCATTCCGCATCAGTAACGAAAATAAATTTCGTCATAAGCATTACGTAAATAGCATTAAATATCAGCAGCGGCCTGTATACAAAATATTGTCACCATACCCTGCATACCCTGCATAGTTACAGCCGTAACCCAAAAACTTTAACATAGTCGCTGGACCGTGAAATTGAGGTCAAGGTCAGGTGGAACCTACCAGACAGTCATGTACTATTCATCAGCAACCTATATACCAAATATTGTCATCCTACCATGCGTAGTTACAGAGGAACTGTCGTAACCCAAAAACTTTAACGTAGTCGCTGGACCGTGAAATTGAGGTCAAGGTCAGGTGACACCTACCAGACAGTCATGTACTAGTCATCAGCAACCTATACACCAAATATTGTCATCCTACCATGCGTAGTTACAGAGGAACTGTCGTAACCCAAAAACTTTAACGTAGTCGCTGGACCGTGAAATTGAGGTCAAGGTCAGGTGACACCTACCAGACAGTCATGTACTAGTCATCAGCAACCTATACACCAAATATTGTCATCCTACCATGCGTAGTTACAGAGGAACTGTCGTAACCCAAAAACTTTAACGTAGTCGCTGGACCGTGAAATTGAGGTCAAGGTCAGGTGACACCTACCAGACAGTCATGTACTAGTCATCAGCAACCTATACACCAAATATTGTCATCCTATCATGCGTAGTTACAGAGGAACTGTCGTAACCCAAAAACTTTAACGTAGTCGCTGGACCGTGAAATTGAGGTCAAGGTCAGGTGACACCTACCAGACAGTCATGTACTAGTCATCAGCAACCTATACACCAAATATTGTCATCCTACCATGCGTAGTTACAGAGGAACTGTCGTAACCCAAAAACTTTAACGTAGTCGCTGGACCGTGAAATTGAGGTCAAGGTCAGGTGACAGGTGACTGACTGGCAAGTACTCATCATAAGCTACCTCTGGACCAAATTTGATGGACCTAGGGCTTGGGCTCACAAAGATATGAAGCAAGATGTCAAGTGTTTACGCCGCCGCCGCCGCCGCCGGATTCCCATACATATGTCTCGCCTCCAGCGACTTTCGTCGCAGGCGAGACAATAAAGTTTTTATAATATTATATTGAACAAATTTTGAAATATAAAACGCTCTTAACATTAATATATTTTACTTCAATTTAACAATGTTATGTTTCATATAACTTGTTGCTGTTTTCTTAAACAATGTAACAAATACTAATGACTTCCTGTGCAAGATTTTGAACAATATGCAATTGTACTTTTTCAAAAAAATAATTTTTTTCAAGAATTTTTGAAAATTCTTTTGTTATCTACCACTTAAAATTTTTATTAAGTCAAAAGTAGTATGTATTTTTGCATATGGCATCAAAATCTTTTAATTGTAATTATAAGTCATCCATTGAGAAACAAAATTTCATGATAAAGTTAAATCATTTGAAAATGGTAGGTTGTGGAAAAAGTACTATGTTTAGTCTGATTTTGTTGCACTCCTAACACTCCAGGTTAAAACAAATAAAAGAAGGAAATACATTCTTTAACCAGAGGCTCTTAAGAGCCTGTATCGCTCACCTGATTTTATAGGCAATGAAGATGGCATTTCCCTGATGTTAAAGTAAGTCCTGTAATTTTCAATAAACTTTAAATAGGACCATCCAAACAATATTACTAGAAAGCTTTGTTTCATTGGTTAACCAGTTGTATAGAGATTTTTTTTATTTGCCCATAGAATCCAATGTTAAACTAAGTCCTGCGGGGGAGTTGGCCATTTTGAATTTCCAATTGCCTTAAAAAACATAAACTTTATAAAGGACCATCCAAACAATATTGCTAGTAAGTTTTTGTTTCCATTGATTAACCGGTTTCGGAGAAGAAGCCTTTAAAAACTTTTTCCCATAGGGTGGTATGTTAAACAAAGTCCTGCGGTAGCTGCCATTTTGAATTTCCAATTGCCATAAAAAACATAAACTTTATAGAGGACCATCCAAACAATATTGCTAGTAAGTTTTTGTTTCCATTGATTAACCGGTTTCAGAGAAGAAGCCTTTAAAAACTTTTTCCCATAGGGTCCTATGTTAAACTAAGTCCTGCGGTAGTGGCCATTTTGAATTTCCAGTTGGCATAAAAATCATAAACTTTATAAAGGACCACCCAAACAATATTGCTAGTAAGTTTTGTTTTGATTGGTTAACCGGTTTCAGAGAAGCCCTTTTTAACATTTTTCCCATAGGGTCCAATGTTAAACTAAGTCCTGCGGTGGTGGCCATTTTGAATATCAGATTGGGATAAAAAAACATTAACTTTATAGAGGACCATCCAAACAATATTGCTAGTAAGTTTTGTTTCCATTGGTTGGCCAGTTTCAGAAAAGAAGCCTTTCAAACTTTTTCCCATAGGGTCCTATGTTAAATTAAGTCCTGCGGTGGCAGCCATTTTGAATTTCCAATTGCCATAAAAAACACAAACTTTATAGAGGACCATCCAAACAATATTGCTAGTAAGTTTTGTTTTGATTGGTTAACCGTTTTCAGAGAAGAAGCCCTTTTTAACATTTTTCCCATAGGGTCCAATGTTAAACTAAGTCCTGCGGTGGCGGCCATTTTGAATATCAGATTGGGATAAAAAACATTAACTTTATAGAGGACCATCCAAACAATATTGCTAGTAAGTTTTGTTTCCATTGGTTGGCCGGTTTCAGAAAAGAAGCCTTTCAAACTTTTTCCCATAGGGTCCTATGTTAAATTAAGTCCTGCGGTGGCAGCCATTTTGAATTTCCAATTGCCATAAAAAACACTAACTTTATAGAGGACCATCCAAACAATATTGCTAGTAAGTTTTTGTTTCCATTGATTAACCGGTTTCAGAGAAGAAGCCTTTTAAAACTTTTTCCCATAGGGTTCTATGTTAAACTAAGTCCTGCAGTAGCGGCCATTTTGAATTTCCAATTCCCATCTAAAACACAAACTTTATAGAGGACCATCTAAACAATATTGCTAGTAAGTTTTGTTTTGATTGGTTAAACGGTTTCAGAGAAGAAGCCCTTTTTAACTTTTTTCCCATAGAGTCCTATGTTAAACTAAGTCTTGAGGTGGCGGCCATATTGGTTTACCAATCAAAATAAAAAACACAAACTTTGTAAAGGTCCATCCAATGAACATTATGGCCAAGTTTGGTTTCAATTGGCCAAGTGGTTTCAGAGAAGAAGATTAAAATGTAAAAAGTTTACAGACGCCGACGACGACGACGACGACGACGACGCCGACGGACGCAAAGTGATAACAATAGCTCACATGACCCTTTGGGTCAGGTGAGCTAAAAAGTACTGAGGTAATTTTCTGATATTGCTGGGAACAAATTTAAAAAATCTTAACATTTTCAATAGGATATTTGAGAAAGAACAAAATTAATGTATAAGCTGTTTAAATAAAATGACCCTAACAGATTATGGTCCTCTAGCCCTGCACACCTCCGTTATGTGTTAAAACATCCTACCAAATACAGGGTTTTAGCTAGGATTTTTGCACCATTAGTCAATTTTTTGTACGACCATTTTTAAGAAGTAATGTATACATGCATGCACAATTATTAATTAATAAATACAATAAATACCAATACATGTTAAATTATTTTTCTAGCATTATTTTGTAAATACATTGTATATTATGTATTCAATGTAAAATACCATATTAAAAATGTTTAAACAGATTAAAACTAAAAATTTTAAAAGAAACTGCCAAACACTCATTTTGAAATAATGCATAAACTTTTGCAGTGGTAATCTTAAATGCATTTGCAATCTCCAGCACAGAGTTCATATATGTACCCCTATACATGTATGTCTTGCAACCTACAAAGTCCAACTATCTCCAATTTGAAAAAATTGGATCAAAATTAAAATCCTTTGGCCCTGCACATCTTCATTTGTATACAAACATTCTGCAAAATAAAAATGTTGTTGCCCTAAAACTGTAGGAGCTAGCCAGACAAGCTAATCTGGCAAAAGGACGGACAAGGGTAAATAAATATCCCCCCCCCCCAATTCAAAACGCTGATTAAATGAGGAAAATAGTTGATTTCAAAATATTTTACTTGGGATCTACAAAAGGAATATAATCTCAACCAAACTCGGTAAGTAGCTTAGCTTTCATTTGTCAGGCAAAAAACCACAGACATTGTAACTTTTATATTAGTATTGTGGCTTTTTCAAAGGAAATTAAATGTCTACTTATTTACTAGTTCTATAACATAAAACCTCCCATTTCACGTTTATATTTATCATTTTTATCTGACTTTTACATTTTTTTTTATTATTTGAAATGTGAGGTTTTATCTGTCAGTTGATTTTTCTCGGAGCAAAATTTTTTCAGAAGTTCTGCATATTTTTACATTTGAAATATCATGAAACTAACATAAACACAAAGACTATACCTGTTTTCAATGCATTAAACTATGTTCAATTAAGTAATCCATGTTTGAAATATCAAGACAAAATTTTTCTGCGAGCTGACATTTTGAATTTAACAGTTTATCAACATTACGGAATCAAATTATATTTAATGGCGGAACGAATACAATTTGTCGCAATTGTAACACATGGAAAATTCGTTTCGTCTAAAACGGATCCATAAGATAGATTTAATTGGGGTCAGCCATTGAATGTAATGGGAGTTAAGGGACACCTCAAATAAAGCTTCAAACAGGACTTAAAAAATCCATGATATACTAAGGTAAGACAATTTTTAGAAAATTTAGATATTTTTCTTTAAGTTTAGCGCAGTTTGCATGGTTGTACAAACTTTTTTCATATCAAACTTAACTGAAACATTCGGCACGATTTTCTTGCGGAATTTGCGCACGGGAAAATGCGTTTAAAGATGAAACCTCGCATTTGACTAAAAACATAAAATATCAATATCCGATAAAAATGTTGAAAATAAACATGAAATGAGAGGTTTTATTAATGGAACTACTTATTTACATATTCAAGATTTCATAAATTTAATTTTACCTTTTGAAAAAAGTGATTGTAAGAAGTAAATATTTGATGCTGATTTGATTCTTACTAAAGGTGTCGAATTAACTTTTTTTGTAGGTTTTGATTTGACTTGCGCCCCCCCCCCCCCCCCGCCTTATTTTCAAACAATTTGTAGTACATCAGGATTACACGAAGGCTCTTTTGTGTTATTTTTGTTTACTGACAGATTTCAGACCTAAAACTATATGTGGTCTAATTCCTTAATCATAAAGTATTCGTTGGACATTACAATTATTTTGGTAAAAAACTGCACTGTCATTCTCGTTTTACTTGATACGTTTTGCTTTTTAATTAAAGAAACCGTACTAAATAAAATTATTTAATCGGATTCAAACTTGTAACATTAACAACAGTACAAAATATAAAAATCACACAAAGCTTGTTCAACCTTTGGCAGTTATCAAAGGAAAATCCACCGGTTGGTAATTCTGCAAGCGCCGCCATCGTACAATCATTAGCCTGGTACTCTTATACACACCACACTTTTCACTATCCCTTACTGCTACTATGTGTCCATTGAGACCAGAAACCAGATCAAATTTTCCTAAATTCGGTTATCCTCGCCTTTTTCCACTTAACGCTAAATATGATCGAGAGTTTCCGATATTTAGGCGACAAGTTTGACTTAATATTGACATGTATGGTTTTATTTAACACTAGTCTACTCCTTTGAGATGTTGATTTATTTAGTAAATGTCAGTGGCATAACCCGCCCCCTTACAAAGCGTCATCGTACATAAGCCCTTGGGTTAAAAAATATGTGTCCCGGGAGAAGCTGCAGAATCGTACTGTAGCTCAAGTTTAACTTTTTCGCCCCGACTACTTATTCGCCCTGGGTCGTTTCGCACCTATAAATTGCGTCATTTCGCCCTGGGTCGTTTCGCTCCTCTAAATAATTTAATGTGTTGAAGCAAAGAGTTTTTTTGTGTGTTGAAACTTATAATCTTTGAATAATGAACCTAAAGAAAACTCAGTGTATGGTTATAGGTACTAGTCAGAGATTATCAAAAGTTAATAATATATGTATAAAAATTGATGACATAACTTTAGAAAATGTCAAAGATGCAAAATTACTTAGTGTTACTATTGACCAATCTTTAACATGTTCAACCCATTTAACTTAACTTGGTAAAAAAATATCAAAGAAACTTGGTGTGCTTAGGAGATTACAATGTTTTATGTCAAATGACGCTTACAACAGGACTATAATGTAAACTAGCAAATGTGCTAAATTATGTAATTTTGTATAAATAAAGGCAATTATTATTATTATTATAATAAATCTTATTAATAAATAAAAAACCACCTAGAAAAGTATTTTTGTACAATAAAGCAGACACATGACAACTAAAAAAGACATTGCAAGTATTGATCTAAATACACGTATAAATGATCATAAGAATCTTAGTATAGATGAAATCTGGAACAACTTTAGGAAAGACTTCCATTGGAACCCCCCACTAAAAATGCATTATTTCGAACATAAATAAAAGAATTTGGCACTGGGTGGCAGCCACTGGTGAACCCCACAGTGGACACAGTCATGCATTGCCAATTGGGCAAGTGGGAGCCGTGTGTACTCCATGTATCTTGTGATAGTCTAATGCATTGCGTTTTTTATTGGGGGTTCAATTGGAAGTCTTACCTAACTTTAAACTGAAAGTACTTAAAGCAATTGAAACGTCAGTACCAGCAAAACTTATAACTCCAAAAAGAAACTACCATGGATTACAAGAGAAATAAAATCACTTATATGCAAAAGGAACAAATTATTTAAACGAATGCATTCTGATAAATCTGCCAATACTGAAAAAGCTTACAGGAACATCAAGCAAACTATCCAAAATTAAATAAACAAAGAAAGCATATTGGACATATATGAATAATATCATTTGCTATGATGAAAATCTTGATAAAGCTCAAAAACAGAAGACATTTTGGAACTACTAGTATGTCAAAAACACAAAAATGGACAACTCGGGTGTTTCTCCCTTAAAACGAGATGGCATACTCGTTGATGACACTAAACAAAATGCTTAACCATACTAAATGAGCAGTATAATGCAGTCTTTACTGTCGACAATGCTGGTGAAGATATCCCAACACTGAGTGATAATTACCCAAGTATGTCACCTATCACCATAAGACCAGAAGGTGTAGAAAAACTGCTAATAGACTTAGATCCATCAAAAGCGACTGGGCCAGATGAGATATCTTCTCGCATACTAAAAGAGTATGCCTGTGCATTTGCCCCCAACCTTGCTTATTTCTTTAACGTTTCAAATAGTAGAGGTGAAGTACCATTTGACTGGAAACAAGCAAATTTCATCACTGTCTTTAAAAGGTGACAAATATCTTCCAAGGAACTACCGCCCTGTTTCCCTCACCTGCATCTGTTGCAAGGTTCTTGAGCACATAGTAGTTTCTAATAGTTAAACATGATCTTGAGCTCTATGATATCCTTGAAGATTGTCAACATGGGTTCAGGGCCAAGCGTAGTTGTGAAACCCAACTAATTTCACTTACTCATGAGCTCACCAACAACCTCCACTCAAGCATCCAGACAGACCTCATTATCCTTGATTTTTCCAAGGCGTTTGATAAGGTGCCCCACAAGCGACTTCTTTGCAAGCTAGACAACTATGGAATAAGATCCTCCACTGAAATGGATAGAGTCTTTTCTCCATAACAGAATGCAGCAAGTAGTCCTTGATGGGGAAGTCTCCAGTAAACTGCTAGTAGTCAGTGGGGTACCCCAAGCTCAGTCCTGGGCCCCCTTTTATACTTAGTATTTTTAAAGGATCTTCCTGCATCTGTTTCTTCAAAAATCCGCTTATTTGCAGATGACTTCATCCTTTACAGACCTCTAGCAAGATAGGAACAACAATGGGGGATGCAGTTCAACCCAGAAAAATGTAACTAGATGTCTGTCACACAATCAAGAAAACCATTCAAGCATAATTACATCCTAAAAGGCCATACACTAGAATCTGTAGACACTGCCAAATACCTTGGAATTACCATCTCCTCAAAACTAACTTGGAATGCTCACATTGACAATGTAACATCAAAGGCACACAGGATGTTATGTTTTCTTAGAACAAACTTAGAAATTAAAAATGAAGAGATAAAGTGTATGGCATATAAATCCTTAGTAAGATCTAACCTCGAGTACTGCTCTACAATTTGGTCACCCCACACCAAAAAGCAAAAAGAACAAGTTGAAAAAGTGCAACGTAGAGCAGCACGCTACATAACTGGCAGATATAACACTAGCAGTGTTAGTTCTATGTTGGACCAGCTCCACCTACCTTCTTTAGAAACCCGAAGAAATATAGCAAAAGTTACCTTGCTCTTCAAAATTACACATCACTTAGTTGCCATTGATCCAAACCTTTATCTAAAACCATTTACACATTTGAGTACACAACACAGTCACAGTCTTCAATTTCAACTATTCTCTACTTCAACTGATTACTTTAAATACAGTTTTTTCCTCACGTAGTAGTTCTCTGGAATGCCTTGCCTCCAGGCATTGTGCAGCACCTACACTGGGTCTGTTTAAAAATCTGATCCAGTCACACCCTATTTAATTACATTTTTGCCATTCAAACCCCTGTAAATAACCATTTAATATGTTAAAAGTATTATTTCAGTATATGTTTACCTGAAACTTTTTGTTTTTGTTCATTTTTCACTTTATTTCAAGTTTGTTAAATTTGTTTAACGCTTTGTCTGTTCAAGCAGTTGCATAGTCGTCAGTAATGACGGTGCAATGTACTATGTAGATGTATTTTCGCAAAATTAGCTTAAACTTTGTGTATACAAAAATATAAAAAGGGCGTAATTTATTAAACTTGAAAAAATTGTCATTTGTTAAATTACTTCATCAAAATAATTAAATTAATTTGTTAAGCACTGTCAAATACCAATTATCACTTTTTTAATGTGATGATTAAAGGAAATTAAATTATGTTATGATTAGATAAAATTTCAAACAAATTAAGAAACGCATATGATCTCGAGCTATACAGCTTGTGCCACCATGTCAGTTAATTAACAAATTAATGGGGCGAACTGGATTAGGGGCGAAACGACCTGGATTCAGTTTAAGTTAGTATAGCTATGGCATCAGCCAAGTTAGCCTAAGCCTAAGGTCCTTACCGAAAATAAGATATCATTATTTCTATTTTCTATTTACGAAAGTAAAATCGGATATCCAGTATGAAATTCTTGGTAGAAAAATCTTATTTTTGCTTTTAACTTATTACATTAAAAAACTAGACATCCTTATGGAGTAATATTGTTTCTACTTTAATAATAACTTATTAATTAAGTTTTCAGTGTTTATATTTTTAGACTTCAAATGTTAAGACCGTTTATATATATAATTGTGCTGCAGGGCATTTCATCCCATAACCAAAACCCAAAACTTACCATCGAAAAAATAAAATAGTAAATAAGTTGATAAATTGTTATTATTTTTCAAACAATAATTATTTTATTGAATTTATGCTTTTTAATGAAAATTAGTTGAGAAAAATAATTATAGATTATTGAAAATGGTTGAAGTGAATGAAGTAGGTAATGTTACAGGCTAAAATTTTGGAATTTTGGTTGTTTGATAATTCCATTTAACAGACACTTGTGAATATAATTCCTAATCACTAATGATCATGTAATGGCCAGAAGGCCATTCAAATAATAAATAATTATTGTATATAAAGAAAAGACATGCCAAACAAAGCCAGAATTCAATAACATACATGCCAACCTGGCAGATTTTATAATCTATTCACTGCCTACCAATTTGAGGCAATTTTCTACTACTTTCCAACATTTATTTCAGAATATTTTTTATAAACATTTATTTTCATTCTTCATGTGATTTTAATGTTATTTATTATTAGCCACTTGGTTCGGAGCCTAAGTTTTTCCTGATTATTGTCAAGCAAGGAGAATTAAACGGACAATCTGTAGATTTTTTATCTACCTGAATTGCTATTGGCTAATATGTCTTTTCTGTCTAGAATCTGCCAATTGGCACCAGTTCAACAAACCCTAAATGTTATACTTTGTCTTTTAAACTGTCCTGCTGATCATGCAGTACAATACACATAGAGCTTGTTTATCTAATGATTTTCTATGGAATATTCTTGTGCATATAGATAGAGCTGGTTTATCTGATGATTTTCTATGGAATATTCTTGTGCATATAGATAGAGCTGGTTTATCTGATGATTTTCTATGGAATATTCTTGTGCATATAGATAGAGCTTGTTTATCTGATGATTTTCTATGGAATATTCTTGTGCATATAGATAGAGCTTGTTTATCTGATGATTTTCTATGGAATATTGCTGTACATGTAGATAGAGCTTGTTTATCTGATGATTTGCTATGGAATATTGCTGTACATGTAGATAGAGCTTGTTTATCTGATGATTTTCTATGGAATATTCCTGTACATGTAGATAGAGCTTGTTTATCTGATGATTTTCTATGGAATATTCTTGTACATGTAGACAGAGCTTGTTTATGTTGATTTTCTATGGAATATTCCTGTACATGTAGATAGAGCTTGTTTATCTAATGATTTTCTGAGAATATTCCTGTTCATGTAGATCGAGTTGTTTATCTGATGATTTTCTATGGAATATTCTTGTGCATATACATGTAGATAGAGCTTGTTTATCTGATGATTTTCTATGGAATATTCTTGTACATGTAGATAGAGCTTGTTTATGTTGATTTTCTATGGAATATTCTTGTACATGTAGATAGAGCTTCTTATCTGATGATTTTTCCTATGTAATATTCCTGTACATGTAGATAGAGCTTGTTTAACTAATGATTTTCTGAGAATATTCCCGTACATGTAGATCGAGTTGTTTATCTGATGATTTTCTATGGAATATTCTTGTGCATATAGATAGAGCTTGTTTATCTGATGATTTTCTATGGAATATTCTTGTGCATTTAGATAGAGCTTGTTTATCTGATGATTTTCTATGGAATATTCTTGTGCATATAGATAGAGCTTGTTTATCTGATGATTTTCTATGGAATATTCTTGTGCATATAGATAGAGCTTGTTTATCTAATGATTTTCTATCAAATATTCTTGTGCATATAGATAGAGCTTGTTTATCTGATGATTTTCTATGGAATATTCCTGTACATGTAGATCGAGTTGTTTATCTGATGATTTTCTATGGAATATTCTTTTGCATATAGATACATGTAGAGCTTGTTTATCTGATGATTTTCTATGGAATATTCTTCTACATGTAGATAGAGCTTGTTTATGTTGATTTTCTATGGAATATTCCTGTACATGTAGATAGAGCTTGTTATCTGATGATTTTCTATGGAATATTCTTGTACATGTAGATAGAGCTTGTTTATCTAATGATTTTCTGAGAATATTCCTGTACATGTAGATCGAGTTGTTTATCTGATGATTTTCTATGGAATATTCCTGTACATGTAGATAGAGCTTGTTTATCTGTTGATTTTCTATGGAATATTTCTGTACATGTAGATAGAGCTTGTTTATCTGATGATTTTCTGAGAATTTCTTGTACATGTAGAAAGAGCTGGTTTATCTGTTTATTTTCTGAGAATACTCCTGTATATGTAGATAGTGCTTGTTTATCTGATGATTTTCTGAAAATATTCCTGTACAAGTAGATAAAGCTTGTTTTTCTGATGATTTTCTATGGAATGTTCCTGTACATGTAGAAAGAGCTTGTTTATCTGATATTTTCTATGGAATATTCCTGTACATGTCGATAGAGCTTGTTTATCTGATGATTTTCTGAAAATATTCTTGTGCATATAGATAGAGCTTGTTTATCTGATGACTTTCTATGGAATATTCTTGTACATGTAGATAGAGCTTGTTTATGTTGATTTTCATAAAATATTCCTGTACATATAGATAGAGCTTGTTTATCTGATGATTTTCTATGGAATATTCTTGTACATGTAGATAGAGCTTGTTTATGTTGATTTTCTTAAAATATTCCTGTACACTTAGATAGAGCCTTGTTTATCTGATATTTTCTATGGAATATTCATGTACATGTAGATAGAGCTTGTTTATCTGATGATTTTCTGAAAATATTTTTGTGCATATAGATAGAGCTTGTTTATCTGATGACTTTCTATGGAATATTCTTGTACATGAAGATAGAACTTGTTTATATTGATTTTCTTAGAATATTCCTGTACATGTAGATAGAGCTTGTTTATCTGATATTTTCTATGGAATATTCCTGTGCATATAGAAAGAGCTTGTTTATCTGATGATTTTCTATGGAATATTCCTGTACATATAGATAGAGCTTGTTTTTCTGATGATTTTCTATGGAATATTCCTGTACATGTAGATAGAGCTTGTTTATCTGATATTTTCTATGGAATATTACTGTACATGTAGATAGAGCTTGTTTATCTGTTGATTTTCTATGGAATATTTCTGTACATGTAGATAGAGCTTGTTTATCTGATGATTTTCTGAGAATTTCTTGTACATGTAGAAAGAGCTGGTTTATCTGTTTATTTTCTGAGAATACTCCTGTATATGTAGATAGTGCTTGTTTATCTGATGATTTTCTGAAAATATTCCTGTACAAGTAGATAAAGCTTGTTTTTCTGATGATTTTCTATGGAATATTCCTGTACATGTAGATAGAGCTTGTCTATGGAATATTCCTGTACATGTCGATAGAGCTTGTTTATCTGATGATTTTCTGAAAATATTCTTGTGCATATAGATAGAGTTTGTTTATCTGATGACTTTCTATGGAATATTCTTGTACATGTTGATAGAGCTTGTTTATGTTGATTTTCTTAAAATATTCCTGTACATATAGATAGAGCTTGTTTATCTGATGATTTTCTATGGAATATTCTTGTACATGTAGATAGAGCTTGTTTATGTTGATTTTCTTAAAATATTCCTGTACACTTAGATAGAGCCTTGTTTATCTGATATTTTCTATGGAATATTCATGTACATGTAGATAGAGCTTGTTTATCTGATGATTTCCTGAAAATATTTTTGTGTATATAGATAGAGCTTGTTTATCTGATGATTTTCTATTGAATATTCCTGTACATATAGATAGAGCTTGTTTTTCTGATGATTTTCTATGGAATATTCCTGTACATGTAGATAGAGCTTTTTTATCTGATATTTTCTATGGAATATTCCTGTACATGTAGATAGAGCTTGTTTATCTGATATTTTCTATGGAATATTCTTGTGCATATAGATAGAGCTTGTTTATCTGATGATTTTCTATGGAATATTCCTGTACATGTAGATCGAGCTTGTTTATCAGACATTCAAGGTCCTTGTTCTATTTATAGTTACAATGGCCCTATTTATAGACTGATCAAAACAAAAAAATAAACAAAACAAACTTAAATTAAAACTTCCTATAGTTGAAGTAGATAATACTTGGCATCAATACATTGAGGGGTTTCATATACAGTATGATGGCAACTGGGTCTTTGTACAGTTGAATAAAAATGTTGATCATTCAGAGAATTTGGTAGAAATATATAATACATTATTATACCTGCTGTAAGAATGGTAGAAATATATAATACATTATTATACATTCTGTAAGAATGTCCTTAAATAGGTATATTTTACTATTTTGACATATATTGTGCTCTGTGCACTCATGCCTCATAGTTTTTCCACCTGCCTAAGAAAACTATTGATTTGGACGTCAATCAATTGTAATTCACATGAATGAGTGTGCACTATGTCTACAACCCTGGCCACTATTTTGGCATAATGAATGCTAAACACAACATTATTATATAAATAGTGTATTAGGGGTCGTCCATAATTGGCAACCATTTTCATAAGTGTGCAAGCCGCACACTTGAGGGAGGGGGTTAAAAATTTCGACATTTTTGCATACACTTTTTTTATCTTCAAAAAGTTTTCGCTTACGTGGAGTTTGGTTTTTATATTAGTTTAATGGTTGATGTACACTTTTGATTGGGGGGGGGGGGGGGTGGAGGGTCTCAAAAAGTGCTTTTTGCACACTTGTGAAAATGGTTGACAATTATGGAAGATCCCTAACTGTGTCATAGATTATATGCTCATATTTTTTGTCAATTTTTTTATTTCAGGTAAATATAGAAAACTGCACTAATTAGTACATCAGATCATCATATTACAAGAACAAATTAAAAAATGTCAATTCTTGGTGAACATCCTCAGAGAATCTCTGAGAAATGTCTAGAATACCTACTACACATGTTAAAGGAAGAAGGTTCATCCATGTTAAAGTTAAGTGCATTGACTGTCATACATCAACTACTGGTGAACGATCCAAAAGGTGATATCAAGTCCCTTTTTCTGCAAAATGGAATATTAGAATATATTTTAGCAGATTTTGATACGGGTTTAGAGTCAGAAGACGATGGCGTTTTTCTTGACATTTCTTTGAATATTTTATGGAACTTTTCCAAATTACCAGTTTGTCTACTACAGCCTTTAATATCTGATGTTGTTATTCGTAGATTGATTTCACTGTTTGATATCTCAACTTCTTTTTACTCCTTTCCAATGGAGTGCACTACAATGATAAAAAATGTGTGTGAAAATAAACATCTTGTTGGTCATGTTTCTTCCCAACTTATCTCTGTTAAAGTGAAAGATGATATAAGGATAGCTACTAATAATAAACTGAAAAATCTTAAAAAATGCCCAGATGAAATACAGATCTGTAGGCTGTACGATACCAATGACCCTGAAAATGAACTTGATATTACAAACCATCTTATAATAAACAAATTAGCATGGTGTTCGAACGACAATGATGTTCTTGATCAAGTGCTAGTGGATGACAGTCCAGGTTCTTGGAAAGATTTCTTGGTGACAGAAGTTATTGGAGGTCCATACTTTTGGGCACATATTGGTATAGATACCATAGAACATGTCAGAATGATTCAAAACCTTTTGCAAATGGAATATACAACAGGTAGACTAAACCATGTTCCTTGTGTAAAAGACAGTCTAGTGGTGGTAGCAAAAGAAGTCAATGGTGATGTGTGCTTCTTCAGGGCACAAGTTATGAAACAAAAGTTGACAGAAGTGAAAGTATGGACCCTGGACTATGGATTCATTTTAGATGTACCTGTGAACAAAGTATTCAACATGCCCTCAAACTTAGAATTACCATCTCAGGTTCAGCTCTGCTGTATTAAAGGTGACAATTGCATTGATGTTTATTTCATATCATTAAAGTTTTGTTTGTTTCAAATATGGTCACATGGTATTCATTAATCTGCAGTAATTTGACATGAGGGCATTACCACTCTGTGAGCATTATCACATCATGGTAATTCCCTCCCTAGTAGCTGAACTATCACTCACAAAATAGTTTTTTTTAATTATATACAACAATATCAGCATAAACAACCTAAATGAAGAAAAAAATGTATTTAAAGTTTAGAAAACATTCTTTATATAGCCTGAAAATACCAGAGAATTATTTACTATCATGCCTGCATTCAACTCGCTCAGCAAAAAAAGCAAATAAAATAACAGTCAAAAACACATCATTTCTTCATTGTTCAATTAAATAAACATAATGGTTGATTACACATTGTTATGATACTTGACAGTACTCAGGACATTGGTATTGCCTTTAATATATGATAAAGCCATAGCCTTTGGTTCGAGCATTATCAATGTTTAAGACAATACCTCTCTCCCTTATGCAGTCAAGATATCATGGCAATGGCTGCATCCTTTAGAAGAGTAATTATGGAGTAGAGGGTGGTTTGTGGGTCGGAAAACATTTTTCAAAAGTGTTACCATGAGATGTAGTTAACTTTTTTATTACTTGTAAAATATATAAAGTTAAAAATCACTAGCCATAAAATTGTTTCTGTAAATGGCTGGCAATTAATTTTTTTAATATTTTTTGTAATTACACTGACTCTTGTTCAAGATTTTAGGATTAACTTATTTCAAGATGACCAATGCAAGCTGGTTGAAATTGAAATACCATTCTATATTGCTATTTCTCACCTGAATCCACAAAGGTAATAAAAAGTTAAAGTGATATGCCAATTACTGTTGTGAACTACATCTTAAATAAATTGGTTTTTTTTTTAAATTTTGTGCTAATAATTTTAAAAAACAATTTTCTGTTAAAATACTGGGCATATATGAATCTGGTCATGGCAGTTGGTTGTGAATTCTAAAAATGGTCATGCCGCAATTCAAAAATGTAACGACTACGTCAAAAAAAAATCAGATATCGCAGGCTTTATTTTTGTCACATGAGCAATGTACAAGCTCCTGGGATCCTGTGTAATAGTTATCAATGTACATGTATTTAATTTTGGATGTGAAGCATTTTATGATTAGTTGAACATTTGTGTAATTATACTTTGATGAAACAATTTTGAGTTTTATGTGTAAAATGATTAATTACTACAGTTTTCTTTCCCTCTTTAAATTTATTGCTGTGCAAAAGAATCAAAATAAGCAATAGATTATTGCTGTGTAATCAGCCTCTGAACCTAAATCTAAGTTAGTAACTTTGTAATCAGCCTCTGAACCTAAATCTAAGTTAGTAACTTTGTAATCAGCCTCTGAACCTAAATCTAAGTTAGTAACTTTGTAATCGGCTTCTGATCCTAAATCTAAGTTAGTAACTTTGTAATCAGCCTCTGAACCTAAATCTAAGCTAGTAACTTTTAAACAATGTTTTTGTAGGTGTTCAACCACAACCAAGAGATCCTGTTATGGTTCAGTTGGCAGCTTCCATATTATGTAACCTGACATATAAGAGTATTATAACAGGTATTTGTGTCATTTAACAACTAAATTTTGTGTAGTCTTAATTTTAAATATGTTTATTTATTTAATAAGTTTAAGGAATTAACACAAAACAAAATCAATATTTACACTATTTGCAGTTATTTACACATGTTCATTTCCCTGTAGCATCTCATAATTGTATATTTTAAAAAGTCAACTAACATTTTGAGATGAGGTATAATGCAGTTAGTATGTTGCCTTTTCAGCTGTATTACATGCAGAACATAACTGTGTTATGAGTAGTTTCATTTGACTGCTGTTCATTAATACTTAATTAGGTTTTTTCTGCAGCCATCCCTGAATTTAATATTTACATATCATTTTTATGTAACAACAAGTCTGACCTTTGGCCCACAATGCTAGTATTGATACAAAATTTGAGGCTCATAGAGTTGAACACATTAGTATTAAATTAATACTAATCTTTTCAACTCTATGAGCCTCTAATACTATTAATACACTAGTATAAATTTTAAGGAGCTAACACTTTATTTAGATAACTATGCACAGTTAGACCATCATCCCACTCAAACACTAACCCCAACCTAGACTGACCAGATATTGTTCTGTTCCCATCTAGATAGACCTAATAGCCTACTGGCAGCAACTTTATTGCTTCATATCAATCAGCTTTGAGTCATAATTGACAACTCTACCATTACCCATCAATTTATATTGAAGTTTTTTATCTATTTAAATTAATTCACTTAATTGTCTATTTCAGGTGATATAATGATCAGGCATGATGGTTTTGAACAGTTAAATAACTTTTTAAAAGAATGTCAGGATCATAACATAAATAAAGAAGTCTTGAAACTTCTGACTAACTTGTCGTTTGCAGAAAGAAAAAGACAACAGTGGTTAGAAACAGACATTATACAGACTTTACTTGGTAAGATATTATATTTGAACTAATCATGCAAATGCTGATAATATTTGACTTCTCTTCCATTTCTAACCCAATGAAACATCAGATCATTGACAGTAAACCAAAGCTGGTTCCCTCACTTTGTCAGCTAATGGCTAAAAATGGCTAATGATGTCAAACTGTTTTTTTTTTTAAGTAACAATTGTTTGTTTATATTTATTATAAGGATTTATGTTTAATAATGGGATTTAATGCCTCTGCAGCAGTTTTTCATATATATATATATATATTTGTCGGAAAAATTACACTTGTATACAGTTTTTATATATGTGTCCAATAAAAGTAAAACATAACCAGAGTCTTTGTTCTGTATTTACACTAGCGCTTTCATGTTTACAAACAATCTTCAGGTGTGTACAAACAAAAGTATAGTAACAGTCTAACTAGTGTAAATACAGAACAAAGACTCTGGTTATGTTTTACTTTTATTGGACACACATATATATATATATATATATATATGTTGATATCCAGTTTTTATTGGAGCAGGATGCCTGAGTTACAGATGAAATCCCTGACTTTATACAGGAAAACTCGAAATAATTGTCCAATTATGGTAAAGGTCCAAACTAAAGTCAGACTTTAACTTGCAAATAGTGTTTCACAAGGCATAAAAAGTTGTATCTGCATCCAAAATCAACAGGATTTCATAACTTACTCCTGGCCAGCCAATACAGGCATGCATAGCTCTGATTGATTGATCGACCTGGCCAGCCAATACAGGCATGCATAGCTCTGATTGATTGATCAACTTGATAGAACAAGATGGCTTTAATTTGAGTTACCCTATTGAGGGATTTTCATAGAAAAAGGTGATTTTAATTTGAATTACCTTTTGGTTATACTTTGCTGCAAGTGTCTACCTACTTATTTCCATTTATGAGGCTCTTAAGGTATTTTGTTTTGCAATTCACCTGGTTGACTACATATTTTTGTAGACAATGACCTTTTTTAATTTCCTTGGTCATTTTTCCAAAATTTGCAGACTCATTACAAACGTATCAAAAACAGATAGTGGTATCCCACTCAAATAATTAATGCTCTGACGTGTAAAATATACGACCCTATTATAAGGCTACTTAAAATAAAACTGAATGCAGATCTTTCTCTCTTGTTTAATTGATGTATTTCACAATTTAAAGCCGCAAATTGTTGTCTACTACATCGTCACATTAGTCATCGAAAACACCTTACGTTTCTTTCTTACACACTATTAACACTATGTTCATTCAAGTGTGTATGGTACAATAAAAAGTACAGGGATCGATACAAATTTAATGAAAACATGACCCAGAGTTGAATTCAGCATAAAAGAACTATTTTGTTTGTTTATCTACCAATTCACCAAGTTCACTGAAAAAATTAACCTTTCGAAAACACCTTAGCCAACCATATATAATAATGGTATTGTTAATTAAATTATTAAGTTATTGTGTATCAGTAAAGGAGTTTTATTAACAGCTCTCCCCCTCCACCCAAATGCAGCAGTCCTCTGTGGGCAAGTGAAAAGTTTACTTTTAATTTTAATTAGATTGTGTCTACCCATAATACATATAATAATTAAGCTGACAGGATCCTCACTTACCCAGTTGTTCATTCTGAAATTTTTTGTTTTGTTTTGTGCCTTTATTGCATGCTCTACATTATGTTTAAAAATTATATCTGCATGTATTTCTTCACATGAAATGGAGCTAAAATAACGTGTTTGTATCCCTGCTACTAGTACCTCCACGCTCTTTTTTATGTGGAAACAATTTTATTTGATTTTGTTTTTTTAATTTTCTTGTCTTTTTTGTAGCAATTAAATATTTTTATCAGCATGCATAACCTGAAGAAAGGTTACTTTTAAGCCGAAGTTTTTATGGGAAAATGTCTAGGTAGAGAGCTAATACAATTTTTTTTTTTTTTTTTTTTAATGTGGCCTGGTAAACTACTTGATAAACTTCATCCTTTTTGGCATGTTCCATTTAACTAAATTAAATTCTGAGATTTCCTGGTATAATTAAAAAAACTATAAAAAAACTTATTTTTTAAAGAAAAAGTTGCAGATCCAGCTAACATGCAAATTTATCCAAACCTGGTGAATTGTTTATCAAACATGATTGTGAAATGTGCTGAGGCCCGCGAGAAGTTTTACCAAAGTCAAGGTCAGTATTGCTATTTACACATGTAAATGTGATGTACACTGTGATAACACATTTGCACATGTTATGCCAATTAAATTATTTTCTGGCCTGTCCCAAGGTTTAAATATAAAAAAAACTCATTCAAAAACCATGCTAGAAAAAAATCAGTTTACGTAGATAACCAATAGCAGAAATTAATATACTTACCACAGAGGGGGGGGGGCATATACCGTTTTACGTGTATAGTCCGCATTTACATTTGTCCGCACCCCTTTCGTGGACCAGAAAATTGCGGAAAAATTCTTATATGCATGTACGGTCCGCACGTACAAGTTTTCACAAAACGTCTCAAGATGAAGACATCCAAGTCCGACTTGGCCGCGCTTCTTAACAAGTTTTTACTTTAATATGTAATTTATTCTCTTTTTAAATATCATTTATGTTTATACTTTTATTAATTTCTAGTGATTGTAGTAAATTAAATTAAAAATAGAACATTCTCATATCGTCTATTTTGATCGTTGTTAAAACGGAAAATCACACATTTCAAAACCAAAACAATTTGTCAACTTTGATTCATCAACCAAACCAAGAAAACAAAAAGATAACACGTTTTATTTTAATCCCTGAATAATTGCAATCAAAACATTGATCTTCAAACACTTGAGGTTACATAATGATGCCATTTGCATTTTACGCAATACAGGTTACACATCTACTATTTTCGTATCTGTTTTAATTTTTATTCGTCCTATAGAATTAATATAATATTACTAAAAATAATTTAAGTACAAATTAATATAACAACGTATACATATGGAAGTTTGTAAAAGAATTATGTTAGAATAGTACGAAAATACCGCGTATGACACTACAACAAAATGGCGACTGCCATTGACAACAATCAAAGGTACAAAAAAAAAAACGATCGAGTCTGTATTTATGTATAATCCGCACCATTCCTTTCCAACTAAAATTAAAAGAAAAAAACTGCGGACAATACGACCCTAATTACGGTAGTTGTCTGTCCTTCCAGATTTCCATCATAGTTTTGATGAATATTAGAAGTGGCATGCTTAAGAACCATAACTCTACCTATGTTGTTTGTTATCTCCCTTATATTTTTCATGTCCAGATAATAATTTAAAACCTGCTGGATGGTTTTACCTCAAACTTGGTATGTAGCTACCTGGTGATGAGTAGAAGGAGGATGGTGGAATTGTGTTTATAATTTGTTATGATGCAGGCCAATGCCCCTTCATGCTTGTTTTAATTGCCATAGCTACAAGATTACAGCATCTTTAGGTTTAATAATTTAGTAAATGAGAATTGTATGTAATGAATTTTTTATAAAAATTATTAAAAAGTTTGGATAGATTGCTCTTTTCTGATTGTTTACTTTTATTATCAATGTTCTCAGTTCTTTTGCTTACCTTTACCCCATAGAAGCTAGAATATTGCTGCAAAGGTAAGGAAAATGTATAATTTTGAAACTAAAATGGTCTAGTTTGTTATAAATTCTTGTGCTAAGATGACCGTTGGCGTCATATTCGAGGTGTACGTCTAAAAATGATGTAGATGAAGCTGTTTCGATGGTTCTTTTATTTCTAGTTCTGAAGTATATAGTAATGGAAGCCACTCAGCACAGTTTGTACCCATCCGATTGTCTGCTGAAAAACACATCCTCCAAAAGTCGATCAGAAAATCTAGCATACTATAAACCTGTTTTTTGCTGTAGCATAATTTGCCTTTATGGTCTTTAGAACAAAAAAAGGTATTGTCGTAACCTAAAACTACATATTTGTAGGGATATGTGAACGTGAAGGCTTTATGTAGGATTTCTTTAAGACAGGATTTTAATATTTTGTGCGGCAAGGTAGTATAAAGAGTGGTAAAATAAAAGTTTCTAACAGATGAAATTTTAGATATTGATCTTGATTTTAAATTTTCCAAAAGTTCTTTAGAATTTTTAAGAATCCACATATATGATTAATTTTGCTTTGCACATAAACAATTTCACAGTATTTTTGCTGTCCTTATTTCACTGCAGACAATATCTGAGTCAACGGTTCTTATAACTCTTTGGGAAAGCATGTAGATGAGCTGGCTATGTATCTTTCCATATAAGGGTTTTTATGTAATTTTGGAATCAAATACAAGTATGGTAAGTCTTCAGACTCTTTGTCGTAATTATTATTCAAAGAAGTCACGAAGGACTTATGGTTAGCCAGAATTTCATCTTTGTCAAATGTGGTATGTTTGTATGAGGAATTATTAATTAACTAATTCGCTTAAATAACAGTTAAACTGCTAATATGATATATTTTGCTGAACCAGTCCAATACGGAATTAACTAATCCAATACCGGTTTTGGCCTGATTCGCCCTGTATTGGCCTAGTTCGTCCTGTATCAGCCTAATTGCAACCTGTTACAATGTTGTTATAAGCTTTGTCATTGGGACAATAACATATTTATCATTGAGGGAATTGAGACACCTCATAGCATCCTCATCTTTGAATTCGGAAGTACTGTGTTTGTACCCTAGGCTTATTCACCATGAGAGATATCTCTAATAGCATCAACCAAAGGTGAGGCAGAGGTGATTGTGGTTGACCTATGATACCCAGAATCCTTTGCATGGAGATTGACTTAGATCCTCTACATGTAGCTGATAATCTTACCACATTGGTGGCAAGTCAAGTGCACCTATCATCTACAGAATGTGCACACTTGTGCATGAGCAGTGAAGCATATAAAATGTTATTATGCCTCTGTAAATGCCTAATGTGTAAACATGGCTGCTCTAAATTATTTTTGTTGGCTTATTATTTTATACATTTAGTGTAATTGTATAAAAGTTATTAAAAAGTATGCCTATTGTGGAAATAGGTGCTATTGGTGGAAAAAATAATGTGCCCAAAACAATATGGTTAAGTGGAAGTTTCTATAAGGGGAGAAAGTTAGATGGCAAGTTGGCAACTTTCCATGAGATTCCTCCATCTGCAAGAAGAAAAGTGGCAATCTATGTCAACTAAAGTTGAGCACACTGTAACTACAGGTTGAAAGTTTAAACCCTGTATAATAATTATGACCAACCACCTAGACCACTTAGGCCTTCTTATTGGTGACATGTGTGTTGATAACAGTGAAGGTAAACCAGTATTAATGGTGTTTAACGTACATGTATTTACATTGTAGGCATTGACATCATTTTAAAAGTTATAATAAAAAGTCAAGAAAACAGCACAACCTATAAAGCATGTGTACATATACTTAAAGTGTTTGTACAAAGGGTTGGTATTGAAACTACGGATGGAGCACAAGTACAGCCTAAATCACACAAGTCTTTATCAAACAACACTTCTTTGTAAGTAATATTGTTTTTTGTGTTTGTTTGAATGGTTTAATGACATTTTCAGCTATTTTTCAACTATATCATGGCATGTAATTTTTATTGGGGAAGGGAGACGTAATACCAGGAAAAAACTCCCAACCTTTGCTAAGAAAAATGGCAATCCATGTCAATTAAGATTGGACTCGAGAACACACTACCCAAAGTGAGACTTGAACCTGGAACTTCAGCTGTGACAGGCACTTGAACAACCTAAACCACTATGCCATAGAGGCCTCTTGTAAATAACAAGTTTAGCATGTGTGTATGTATGGGATGCCTTCTGGATCTGGAGGTGGGGGTTCTATATGGTTATCATAGTTGGGGATGTGTTTAAGCTGACTGGTGAGGATAATTATACCCCCGCTTCGAAGAAGAGGGGTATACTGGATTACCCCTGTCGTCTGTCCTTCCATCTGCATCATAACATTTGTAACAGTTTTCCCAACAACTACTTATTACAATTACTTGAAATTTTATATGTGACCTTACCATGCAGTACTATATTGCCAGTACCGATTTCAGGTCTGTCACATATCTACTTCCTGTTTGTCTACTTAGTCAATTTTCAACATTAATGGTCAATGGATGAAAATTTGTGTAACAGTTTTCTCAGCAACTACTTATTACAACCACTTGAAATTTTATATGTGTCCTAACCATGTGGTCCTATTGCAAGTACTGATTTCAAGTCTGTTGCATATCCACTTCCTGTTTACCGACTTAGTCAATTCAATAATGTGAATAGCAGGGGTAGACTGAGTTAGTATGCATAGTAGCTCACATGTTACTAGTTAATATTTTGTCTTATGTAATGCAATTTTTTTTAAAGAAATTAACAGTTTAGATTCATGAATTGTTATAAAACTAAGGTTTAACTCCAGCACACAAAAGTATTCTTAGATGGCTTAGGTATTACTTTGGATTGGTGCATTTTAGTTTAATTTAACTTTCAATACATTTGAACTAGCACAATTGAAGGCTTCAAGTGTTTATCATGATATTAAATGTTAAAACACATGTCTAATGCATGGCATGAATGCAAGTATGTTTGATATTGACTTAAAATACTGTTATAAATAATTTTATTGACAGGAAAAACAAAATAATAATGAATTTGGAAGATAGTGATTTGATACAAGGAGAAATTAAGTGTTCGATACCCGAAGACAGGCTAAGTCATGTAAGTCTTGTTATAACTGGTAACAGTTTTAGGCAGTACAATATTCTGTGTGTTGAGTATATCAAATCAAAGGCAAGATTGTATAAAATCTCTGTGGTCATTATTTTAAGTCAACCATGTAGCATAAACTGAATTGTGTGTGAGTTTTGAATTGACATGCACAAGTTAATTTTTAAATGCAGTATTTTTTAAGTACTGTAAAAAAAATTCTCTATTTCGCTTTATTTTGTTCAGTACAAATTTACAGTATACATTTTTGAAAACAATAAATAACAAATAATCAGTTTTTGATGAAACAGAAATTCCTGTTGTTTTTTTTCATACAAAAAGGTGCAATTACCTCAGTCTAAAGTATTTAAAGTTTACCAGCTATATGCTAGAAGATGATTACCTTTCAGCATTCTTATCCAATAGAATAAAGAACTTATATACTTTAATCTTCTTTTTTGAAACTACTGAGCCAATGGAAACTAAATTTAGTCAAAATGATAATTTGATGGACCTTAGCAAAGTTTATGTTTTTTTATCTGATCAGAAAACCAAAATGGCTACCACCACGGGACTTAGTTTAACATAGGACCCTTTGGGAAAAAAGTTTAAAAGGCTTCTCTCAAACCAATTAACCAATTGAAAGAAAACTTATCCCAGTATTCATTGGATGGTCCTCTATAAAGTATATGTTTTGTATGGCAATCAGAATTTCATAAAGGCATCCAAGGCATGACTAGGCTTAACATATGACCATATGGGGAAACAGTTTTAAAAGGCTTCTTCTTATTTTCTTTTGGATCGCTCTCTATAACATTTTTGTTTTTTAAGTTAATCAGAAATTCAAAATGATAACAAAGCTGATAAAGTCTATACTATTATACCCCCACTTCGAAGAAGAGGGGTATACTGTTTTACCCTTGTCTCTCCGTCCCTCCTTGCGCCCATCAGTACGTCTGCTCCTAACAAAAATTTCCATCAAGGTTTTTTAAGCAACTATAGCCTGCAAAAGCCTGATATTTTGCATATTGCTTTATCCTATAGTACCATATGGTGTATAGGGATTTCATGCTCCTTGGTCATCTACTTCCTGTTTACCGAATACTGTTTAGCTCAGGTATCACTGGTGAGCATTAGCTCACAGATACACTTGTGGTATGTGCAAGTTTATTAAATAGTTCTCTAAAAAGTTTTTGTTTTTATTCTTATTCGAAATACAAAATGGCTGCCACTGGAGGGCAAATAGTTTAGAGAAGGCTTCTTTTCTGAAACTGGTTAACTGGTTTTTGATGGCAATAAGAACATTTAAAATGGCCCCATTACCATTACAGACTTAGTTTAACAGAAGATAAAAGTTTGTAATTGTTGATTTGATCAGAAATCCCTTGTAGTAAATAATTTTACATAGAAACCTATGGGAAAATGTCTAAGCAGCCTCGTATTTTAAACAATTGAACAAGTTGAAACCAAACAGCAATATTCATTGGATGGTCTCAACAAAGAAAATATTGTTGATGCCAGTGGAAAATCGAAAATTGCAAGACTTAGTTTAACATAGGAGGAAATGGGATCTTTATTGTCTATATAAATCAGGTGAGCAATAAAGGCTTTTGAGAGCCTCTGGCTTTATTCTTGGTGACATTTCAAAATTTTGTTCTATTTTTAGAATTTGTCGTGTGATGACAAGGATGATCAAGATATCAGATCCTGTGATTACAAGGGGAGACCTACTTCATCAACTGACTTCAAACAAAAAATTATCAAGAGAAATTCCTCAAGTAAGGGCCTATTAATCTGACATAAATAGTTTACCACCATTATCGGCCATTTTAATGAAAGTAATTGGTGATTGAATGAATTACCAGTGTCAAGATATGACCTCTTAATATTTAGAACTTTTTATATGCTCATCGAAGACGGATCATATTATGGGAACACCCATGGCTGGCAGCAGTCAGTGGGTGGCATCCACAGGGATGTCTGCTCTCTAACTCAAACAGTTGTTGTCCAATCTTTATGAAACTTGGGGGAAAATTTTTATTGGCATAATATCTCAAACAAGATTGATAACCAGCCAAATTGCTTCAGCAACTTCAGAGTTATTGCCCTTTATTATGAAAAAAATAATAAATTTCCGAAAAAAATATATTCTGCAATACAGAAAAACACAGAATTTAATGCATTCTGATGTATGAAAGCACTGACCGGAGCACATTTTCAGTTAAGTGATGTACCAATAAATGGGGGAAATTAATGACAAAATTCAGGTACATGCACCTTTACTTTTTGATATATAACTACGCCACAGTGTAATGTTACTGGCCTTGCTATGTTGCCCTTTATAATGTTTCACTGAAAATTGAAAGATCATGTGTTCTGACTATTTGACCGAATTCGACCAATGAAATGCTGGATTTCAATAAAATGCATACATAATGTGATAAAATATATACTGGATGATTGTAACTGTCTATTTTTGTGTCAATGTATTGTTACATAGATAGATAGGGATCAATGTCTGTCATCTAGCAATGTAATCTGCATTGTCATCACACTTCTTGTTTATTTCTGACTATTCTTAACTTCTGGAAAAGGGAGGTTAGGGAGTAGTGGATCTACAGCTCTTTCATTGCTGTTGGTAGAAACTAAACCAAACTTGCTCAAATTGTTATTATTAACTGCTGATGTATGTGTATGTTTTCTTGTCTCGTGAACTCATCTGGACTTGGTTTTTTTTTCTCTTAAACTTTATAAAATCATATGATCAAAGAATGGGAATAATAAATATTCATATGATTGTTTCAGATTCCAATTTGGATGCATCCTTGCCAGTAAATGCCTGTATTCAGAGTTTTGACAGCAAGAAGTATTTCATTAAAGGTATTTGTTTAACAAAGCAATGTCCACTAATCACAATCTATTGACTAAAATCCACAATAATTGTCAGTTTTTTTGTCTCGCCTGCTACAAAAGTCGCTGGAGGCGAGACATATGTATGGGAATCCTGCGGCGGCGGCGGGGGCGTAAACACTTGACATCTTGCTTCATATATTTGTAAGCCCAAGCCCTAGGTCCATCAAATTTGGTACAGAGGTAGCTTATGATGAGTACTTGCCAGTCAGTCACCTGTCACCTGACCTTTACCTCAATTTCACGGTCCAGCGACTATGTTAAAGTTTTTGGGTTACGACAGTTCCTCTGTAACTACGCATGGTAGGATGACAATATTTGGTGTATAGGTTGCTGATGACTTATACATTACTGTCTGGTAGGTGTCACCTGACCTTGACCTCAATTTCATGGTCCAGCGACTACGTTAAAGTTTTTGGGTTACGGCTGTTCCTCTGTAACCACGCATGGTAGGATAATAACCAGTATGAAGTAGTTTAACCAATGACTTGGCTTGGTTGTAATTAAAGGTGATTAAGTAGTCAAAGGAAATAATGATGAATAATAATCAGTATGAAGTAGTTTAACCAATGACTTGGCTTGGTTGTAATTAAAGCTGATTATGTAGTCACAGGAAATAATGATGAATAATAATCAGTATGAAGTAGTTTAACCAATGACTTGGCTTGGTTGTAATTAAAGGTGATTAAGTAGTCAAAGGAAATAATGATGAATAATAATCAGTATGAAGTAGTTTAACCAATGACTTGGCTTGGTTGTAATTAAAGGTGATTAAGTAGTCAAAGGAAATAATGATGAATAATAATCAGTATGAAGTAGTTTAACCAGTGACTTGGCTTGGTTGTAATTAAAGGTGATTAAGTAGTCAAAGGAAATAATGATGAATAATAATCAGTATGAAGTAGTTTAACCAATGACTTGGCTTGGTTGTAATTAAAGGTGATTAAGAGGTCAAAGGAAATAATGATGAATAATAATCAGTATGAAGTAGTTTAACCAATGACTTGGCTTGGTTGTAATTAAAGGTGATTAAGTAGTCAAAGGAAATAATGATGAATAATAATCAGGATGAAGTAGTTTAACCAATGACTTGGCTTGGTTGTAATTAAAGGTGATTAAGAGGTCAAAGGAAATAATGATGAATAATAATCAGTATGAAGTAGTTTAACCAATGACTTGGCTTGGTTGTAATTAAAGGTGATTAAGAGGTCAAAGGAAGTAATGATGAATAATAATCAGTATGAAGTAGTTTAACCAATGACTTGGCTTGGTTGTAATTAAAGGTGATTAAGTAGTCAATGGAAATAATGATCAATAATAATCAGTATGAAGTAGTTTGACCAATGACTTGGCTTGGTTGTAATTAAAGGTGATTAAGTAGTCAATGGAAATAATGATGAATAATAATCAGTTTGAAGTAGTTTGACCAATGACTTGGCTTGGTTGTAATTAAAGGTGATTAAGTAGTCAATGGAAATAATGATGAATAATAATCAGTATGAAGTAGTTTGACCAATGACTTGGCTTGGTTGTAATTAAAGGTGATTAAGTAGTCAAAGGAAATAATGATGAATAATAATCAGTATGAAGTAGTTTAACCAATGACTTGGCTTGGTTGTAATTAAAGGTGATTAAGTAGTCAAAGGAAATAATGATGAATAATAATCAGTATGAAGTAGTTTAACCAGTGACTTGGCTTGGTTGTAATTAAAGGTGATTAAGTAGTCAAAGGAAATAATGATGAATAATAATCAGTATGAAGTAGTTTAACCAGTGACTTGGCTTGGTTGTAATTAAAGGTGATTAAGTAGTCAAAGGAAATAATGATGAATAATAATCAGTATGAAGTAGTTTAACCAATGACTTGGCTTGGTTGTAATTAAAGGTGATTAAGAGGTCAAAGGAAATAATGATGAATAATAATCAGTATGAAGTAGTTTAACCAATGACTTGGCTTGGTTGTAATTAAAGGTGATTAAGTAGTCAAAGGAAATAATGATGAATAATAATCAGGATGAAGTAGTTTAACCAATGACTTGGCTTGGTTGTAATTAAAGGTGATTAAGAGGTCAAAGGAAATAATGATGAATAATAATCAGTTTGAAGTAGTTTAACCAATGACTTGGCTTGGTTGTAATTAAAGGTGATTAAGTAGTCAAAGGAAATAATGATGAATAATAATCAGTATGAAGTAGTTTAACCAATGACTTGGCTTGGTTGTAATTAAAGGTGATTAAGTAGTCAATGGAAATAATGATCAATAATAATCAGTATGAAGTAGTTTGACCAATGACTTGGCTTGGTTGTAATTAAAGGTGATTAAGTAGTCAATGGAAATAATGATGAATAATAATCAGTTTGAAGTAGTTTGACCAATGACTTGGCTTGGTTGTAATTAAAGGTGATTAAGTAGTCAATGGAAATAATGATGAATAATAATCAGTATGAAGTAGTTTGACCAATGACTTGGCTTGGTTGTAATTAAAGGTGATTACGACTTCAAAGGAAATAATGATGAATAATAATCAGTATGAAGTAGTTTAACCAATGACTTGGCTTGGTTGTAATTAAAGGTGATTAAGTAGTCAAAGGAAATAATGATGAATAATAATCAGTTTGAAGTAGTTTAACCAATGACTTGGCTTGGTTGTAATTAAAGGTGATTAAGTAGTCAATGGAAATAATGATAAATAATAATCAGTATGAAGTAGTTTAACCAATGACTTGGCTTGGATGTAATTAAAGGTGATTAAGTGTGAAAAGGAAATAATGATGAATAATAATCAGTTTGAAGTAGTTTAACCAATGACTTGGCTTGGTTGTAATTAAAGGTGATTAAGTAGTCAATGGAAATAATGATGAATAATAATCAGTATGAAGTAGTTTAACCAATGACTTGGCTTGGTTGTAATTAAAGGTGATTAAGTAGTCAATGGAAATAATGATAAATAATAATCAGTTTGAAGTAGTTTAACCAATGACTTGGCTTGGTTGTAATTAAAGGTGATTAAGTTGTCAAAGGAAATGATGATGAATAATAATCAGTATGAAGTAGTTTGACCAATGACTTGGCTTGGTTGTAATTAAAGGTGATTAAGAGGTCAAAGGAAATAATGATGAATAATAATCAGTTTGAAGTAGATTGAACAATGTCTTAATTGGTTTGTCTGTAATCAATGTTAGGAATTTTGTTTACCATTATGGACAATTATCGGCAAGTTGTTAAATTTCCGGAATCTCCCAGCATGTAAAGTGTTCAAATTAAATCTTGGAACATGTTGCATTTTTTGTTTGTTTTTTTTTTAAATTCTTTCAAGTAATGAATTGTTTTGGACTGAAAATTGCTAATTTCTAAACAATATGGCCAGAGTCTTACCTTCTTCAGCATCAAAGATCTACAAAACACTCCATTGGGTGGAAGTTGTATGATGACTCCTTGAAGAGTTATAGCCCTTTAATTGTGGAAATTGATTATTTTTGCCATTTTTGCATCAACATCTTGAAAATTATTAGAACTAGATAAAAAGTTAGCAGTGCTTAATTGTTCAACTCTATGAGAGCTACAAAAATGACACTAGGGTCATGAACTGTTTAGGAGTTATTCTGCTTTTTTTTTTTTAAATCTTCTCCTCTTAAACCAATGAAAGTACTGCTTTCAAACATTGCACACATCATTTTAGGATGTCCTCTACAAAAATTGTGCAAATCATGACAGCTGACTACCAACATGGCTACGTTGGCTTAAAATAGAAAGGGGGGGTGGGTCATGATAGTTTTTTTGCTGATAGTTAAAAATGTATAACAGATACAGCAAGTTTTTGTTTACTAATTTGAAATGCAGGCAAGTTATGGGTGATGTTCTATAGAATTGGAAAATATTGCATCTCTAGAAATATAATACATACCAGACAGTAAACCAAAACACTGTTGTGACAATTAAGACAATTTTCAGCCTTATGTGAATATTAAGATCATTTAATTGATTACATTATTGAACACCTTTTGTTAAAATAAATGACAAAGAAACTTGTTCTGTATATAAATAGTTTATTTACCATATATACACACAAAATAATTCAACAAATGCATTAACAAACATAATACAATTAGCACTATTAAAGGTCAATTCACATTTTACAACATGTACTGGCACTGGGAGGCTGTCAACTTCTTTGGTTTCCTATTGTATGGTCGAGCATTCTTGCAGCGATTGCGTTTGTTGCCGAACCATTTCTTTATCTGCTCTTCTTTAATACCTGTCTTCTGTGCCATGTCTTGCACTACCATGTTGTTTGGGTATGGATGGTTGATGTTGTCATGGTACCAGATCTCCATGATCTGAATAGCTTTCTTAGATAGAACAGGTCTGGTTCTCAACACAGGTGGTCGTGCAACTGGACTGTTGTCTTGGTGACCAGATTGTGTGTGGTTGGTTCTCTCAAGAGCTGCTATACTAATCTAGAAAATAATAGAAATAGTTAAATAAATTAAAAAAATAATTATTGTGATGAATTAAATATAAACAAAACATATTTATACATATATGCTACATTGTTTTGCCAAATTAATTTTGGAAATTTATAATGGAATCCTTGAAAAAAGTCATTAGATAAATATGAACTTTAAATGATTTTAACAATATGAATTTAAAAAAAGTATGAAGAAAATAATTTGAATTGATGTATGTAATGAAAGCGATGTATACTTCTACTCTGTCAATGATAAGATAAAGTTGGTTGTCATAGTAACTGTTGAGTGATTGGTGATAGTTTGGGTAGTTGTAGTATTGGTGTAGAGACTGGAAACGACTGGTCTCCACCATGGCGGACTGGTAGCGGTAAAAACTAGATAGATGTTGTATCTCTCTTGGGTATTTGAACTCCAAATTTCTGAAACGCTGTTGAAGTTGGAACTCTCGGCTGTTGACTGTGCCATGTTGGATTGTTGGCTGTTGAACTGCATGCAATAAAGTATTTGGTGTGCTGTCTCTCTTTATCTCACTTCGTAGAATGGACTGAAGTTGTGCTACAGATTCATTTCGGCGGGTTGGCTTTGGTGAAGCAAGGCCAGTAAATGAGTTGTGATATCTACCATCTGGTACATCGTCAGTAATTGGTAGAGTTGTCTGTTCCTGGGTAGGTTGGTCATTCAGCAGACTGTTAAGTAAGCTGTTAAGGTACTGATCAGGGTCAGGCACTCTGGTCATCTGATCAGGGTCAGGCATGCTGATCGTGTGATCAGGGTCAGGCATGCTGGTCATCTGATCAGGGTCAGGCATGCTGGTTGTGTCTCCATTAAACAATGTAGCAGCAATGACATCATCCAGAGTTGTGGTAGGCATAATCTTCATTGGTGCTGGTAATTCTGGTATCATATGGTACATGAAGTCCACTGAGTCAGCCATTGTTATGTCTTAAAGTTCAAAGATTGACTAATTAGTATTGAATTAAAACTGATTGGCTTATTGAGTGGATGGCTATTTATTGGGACAGGTCTTGATTGAAAATGGGCTTGGGTTGGTAACAATCATTCTCATTGGTGGTCTTTTTTTGGCGGGTTGGAATTGACTCTCCATTGGCTGATTACATTATTTTAGAAGAATACCAAGCTAGCTTGGGTTAAAATACCAAAAAATCACAATAACAAAAGTTGATCAACTTTTTAATAATGTGTTAGAAAACAGTTAAATGACCAAATATTTTAAAATATTCATCACCTAAAGCATTTTAAAAAAATTTTTAATTTACAAACTGTTTGATGATCAAGAAGAAATTATTTGTAACTTAATATAATAAATATTTTCATAAGTTATTTAATGTTTGTTATTTATTAATTTATAAGTCTATAATTTCAGTAAATATTTTAAGATGTAACCCTTGACTTGGGAGGATTTATTTCAGCTGAATTGAATATTTAACACCAGTTTTAATTGCCATCAACCTAGAAACTTGATAAGGAGTTTAAGTTAATATTGAAGGGAAACTTCACAAAAAAATGAAAATTTGATATGTTATTCTTCAAATAAAAAGAAATATATTTGCCTTTTGATGTCTTATTGTATTCTTTACTGTTACGCTTCCAGAATGGATTTCAGGTGGTAAAATTTTGTATATGGGGGCTGCCATTTTTGACAGTATTTACCATGAGATTGCAGGTTGTGATGTGATAACCTGCCATTATCCAGTAAATATGATAAATAATCTTGCACTTGACTTGCAACCAAATGTGGTAAGATTATCAGCTACATGAAGAGGATCTGAGTCAATCTCCATGCAAAGGATTCTGGGTATCATAGGTCAACCACAATCATCTCTTTGATTTTTCAACTCTTTATACTATACCTTGCCACACAAAAAACTAAAATCCTGTCTCAAAGAAATCCTACACAAACCCTTTGATTCCACACATGCCTACAAATATGTAGTTTTAGGTTATTACAATACCTTTTTTTTGTTCTGAAGAACTAAGAGGCAAATTATGCTACAATGAAAAACAGTTTTATAGTATGCTAGATTTTCTGATCGACAACATATTTGCAACTTTGGGAGGATGTGTTTTTCAGCAGACAATAGGACTCAAGGGTTACAAACTGTGCTGAGTGGCTTCCATTAAAGGGAAACTTCACGAAAAAAATAAAATTTGATATGTTATTCTTCAAATAAAAAGAAATATATTTGCCTTTTGATGTTTTATAGTATTCTTTACCGTTACGCTTCCAGAGTGGATTAAAGGTGATAAAATTTTGTGTATGGGGGCTGCCATATTGACAGTATTTTATCACCTGACTGTGTTTATGATGTGATAAATGTAATTATACAGTAAATATGATAAATAATCCAGTTTAAAAATATGTTATTCTGCCTTTGCTCTTTGAAGAATATTAAAAATGTGCCGATGACTAATGACCAGTTGACAACATAAGATTACCAAATAGGTCTTAATGTTTTAATGATCTTTGTATTAATAAAAGTATTTGTAGACACAATTGTCTTTATATATTAACTCAGATAGAATTTACCTAAATAATAATTGTAAATAAAAGATAGATTTACATTATTATTTTTAGACATAAAATAATAGCAGGTAAACAAACAAGTTGTTTATTGCAATTACTAGATCATTTGACTCCAACTTTGTAGTATGAATATTTAGACATTTGCAAAAGCTAACCAGACTAAAGGTTAATCATGTAATTTGAAATTAGAACGGCACGTCCCTCTCATGTCAAGTACAGGTATGATTTGAACACACAGAAGTGTGAGAACACAGGATGTTATTTTATATATATATATATATGATTTTGAATACCATTAGATGCCAGGTCACAGGAAACATAAAACTGACACGTTGACACAAGTAAACACAAGTAAAATTTTGGAAATTGTGTTACACACACTCACAATAAATGTTACCAGTAATAATAATAATAATAGTATTAAAAAATTATAAATGTACTAAAAATGAAGTAATGGAAAAGAGGGAAGATGGAAAACCTAATTTGTTTTTTAAATTTGTTTTCATTGATTGATTTGTTGTTTGCTTTAAATGTTTGTTATTTAGAGAAGTCACTCTGATAGGAAATAGTCATTCTATAGAATGAACTACAGATATATGGTAGAGGAGATAATTACATAATTTCCAATACATATTGAAATAGTTAAATGTATGCTTCAATGACTACACAGAAATAAAGATAACGATTATTATATATCACATTTTGCATCTCTCTTATTCCCCTCTCCCCCCGCAACAGGACGGAGGGACCCAGTAATGGTCTGGATCTGTGTGTAGTCTGTTCGTCCGTCCCACTTTTGTGGACACAACTCCTGAAACCGCTTGACAGATTGCTTTGATATTGGTAGGATTAATTGTTATGATGGGTAGATGTGCATACTATATCGTCATTTTACTTAGTAAAATTTTGTAGGAGTTATGGGACTTTGACTGTTTCAGCAATATAATACAATGATTGGTCATGTGGACGCATCTCATCTGAAACCACTTGACGGATTGCTTTGATATTTGGTAGGATTAATTGTTATGATGGGTAGATTTGCATACTCTACCGTCATTTTGATTTTTTTAATTTTGTAGGAGTTATGGGACTTTGACCATTTCAGCAATATAATACAATGGTAGACCTTATGGAGCATCTCCTCTAAAACCGCTTAATAGATTGCTTTGATATTTGGTAGGATTATTTGTTATGATATGTAGATGTGCATACTCTACCATCATTTTGATTCATCAAATTTTGTAGGTGTATTGGGACTATTTTAGTAAAATAGTACAATGGTTGATATTGTGGACGCATCTCGTCTGAAACCACTTGACAGATTGCTTTGATGTTTAGTAGGATTAATTATTATGATGTATATATGTGCATAGTCTACCACCATTTTGATTCATCAAATTTTGTTGGAGTTAGGGAACTGACCATTTCAGCAGTATCATACAGTGGTAGATCTTGTGGGTGCATGTCTGAAACGTTCAATAGACTGCTTTGATATTTAAAAGGATTAATTGTTGTGATGTGTAAATGTGCACTACCAGTATTTTGATTTGTCAAATTTTTAACGAGTTATGGAACTTTAACCATTTTAGCACAATTGAACAATATTGAAATCAAATTTTATCAAGCATTCTAAGACAATAGTTTCACATTCTGATGAAGTTTTTTCATGTAGTTGCTTAGCTCTTCCCAAATACCTGTCACAACAGTTCTATACATGCTTATTATTTTGTCTCAAAACTAAATATATCACAAAAAAATGTGTTTCCCATTTTATTTTCTCACACCTCTTAGGAAATTTGATACTGCAGCGGTGGGGGATATATGGCAAAGTGTAGCAACTTGCCTTTGTTTAATAATTAGACAAGCTTTTTTCTTAATAATCTTAACTTTGAAATAGTTAAGTGAACAATTTAGCTTAGTGCTAATTAAAGGTGTTTAAGAAGTGAAAGGAAATAATGATGAATAATAATCAGTATGAAGTAGTTTAACCAATGACTTGGCTTGGTTGTAATTAAAGGTGATTAAGTAGGAAATAATGATAATAATAATCAATATGAAGTAGTTTAACCAATGACTTGGCTTGGTTGTAATTAAAGGTGATTAAGTAGGAAATAATGATGAATAATAATCAGTTTGAAGTAGTTTAACCAATGACTTGGCTTGGTTGTAATTAAAGGTGATTAAGTAGTCAAAGGAAATAATGATGAATAATAATCAGTATGAAGTAGTTTAACCAATGACTTGGCTTGGTTGTAATTAAAGGTGATTACGACTTCAAAGGAAATAATGATGAATAATAATCAGTATGAAGTAGTTTAACCAATGACTTGGCTTGGTTGTAATTAAAGGTGATTAAGTAGTCAATGGAAATAATGATGAATAATAATCAGTATGAAGTAGTTTAACCAATGACTTGGCTTGGTTGTAATTAAATGTGATTAAGTAGTCAAAGGAAATAATGATGAATAATAATCAGTTTGAAGTAGTTTAACCAATGACTTGGCTTGGTTGTAATTAAAGGTGATTAAGTAGTCAAAGGAAATAATGATGAATAATAATCAGTATGAAGTAGTTTAACCAATGACTTGGCTTGGTTGTAATTAAATGTGATTAAGTAGTCAAAGGAAATAATGATGAATAATAATCAGTATGAAGTAGTTTAACCAATGACTTGGCTTGGTTGTAATTAAAGGTGATTAAGTAGTCAAAGGAAATAATGATGAATAATAATCAGTTTGAAGTAGTTTAACCAATGACTTGGCTTGGTTGTAATTAAAGGTGATTAAGTAGGAAATAATGATGAATAAAAATCAGTATGAAGTAGTTTAACCAATGACTTGGCTTGCTTGTAATTAAAGGTGATTAAGAATTCAAAGGAAATAATGATGAATAATAATCAGTATGAAATAGTTTAACCAATGACTTGGCTTGGTTGTAATTAAAGATGATTAAGTAGGAAATAATGATGAATAAAAATCAGTATGAAGTAATTTAACCAATGACTTGGCTTGCTTGTAATTAAAGGCGATTAAGAATTCAAAGGAAATAATGATGAATAATAATCAGTATGAAGTAGTTTAACCAATGACTTGGCTTGCTTGTAATTAAAGGTGATTAAGAATTCAAAGGAAATAATGATGAATAATAATCAGTATGAAATAGTTTAACCAATGACTTGGCTTGGTTGTAATTAAAGATGATTAAGTAGGAAATAATGATGAATAAAAATCAGTATGAAGTAATTTAACCAATGACTTGGCTTGCTTGTAATTAAAGGCGATTAAGAATTCAAAGGAAATAATGATGAATAATAATCAGTTTGAAGTAGTTTAACCAATGACTTGGCTTGGTTGTAATTAAAGGTGATTAAGTAGGAAATAATGATGAATAAAAATCAGTATGAAGTAGTTTAACCAATGACTTGGCTTGGTTGTAATTAAAGGTGATTAAGTAGGAAATAATGATGAATAAAAATCAGTATGAAGTAGTTTGACCAATGACTTGGCTTGGTTGTAATTAAAGGTGATTAAGTAGTCAAAGGAAATAATGATGAATAATAATCAGTATGAAGTAGTTTAACCAATGGCTTGGCTTGGTTGTAATTAAAGGTGATTAAGTAGTCAAAGGAAATAATGATGAATAATAATCAGTTTGAAGTAGTTTGACCAATGACTTGGCTTGGTTGTAATTAAAGGTGATTAAGTAGTCAAAGGAAATAATGATGAATAATAATCAGTATGAAGTAGTTTAACCAATGGCTTGGCTTGGTTGTAATTAAAGGTGATTAAGAATTCAAAGGAAATAATGATGAATAATAATCAGTATGAAATAGTTGAACTAATGACTTGGCTTGGTTGTAATTAAAGGTGATTAAGTAGTCAATGGAAATAATGATGAATAATAATCAGTTTGAAGTAGTTTAACCAATGACTTGGCTTGGTTGTAATTAAAGGTGATTAAGAGGTCAAAGGAAATAATGATGAATAATAATCAGTATGAAGTAGTTTAACCAATGACTTGGCTTGGTTGTAATTAAAGGTGATTAAGAATTCAAAGGAAATAATGATGAATAATAATCAGTATGAAATAGTTGAACTAATGACTTGGCTTGGTTGTAATTAAAGGTGATTAAGTAGTCAATGGAAATAATGATGAATAATAATCAGTTTGAAGTAGTTTAACCAATGACTTGGCTTGGTTGTAATTAAAGGTGATTAAGAGGTCAAAGGAAATAATGATGAATAATAATCAGTATGAAGTAGTTTAACCAATGACTTGGCTTGGTTGTAATTAAAGGTGATTAAGTAGTCAAAGGAAATAATGATGAATAATAATCAGTATGAAGTAGTTTAACCAATGACTTGGCTTGGTTGTAATTAAAGGTGATTAAGAGGTCAAAGGAAATAATGATGAATAATAATCAGTATGAAGTAGTTTAACCAATGGCTTGGCTTGGTTGTAATTAAAGGTGATTAAGTAGTCAATGGAAATAATGATGAATAATAATCAGTTTGAAGTAGTTTAACCAATGACTTGGCTTGGTTGTAATTAAAGGTGATTAAGAGGTCAAAGGAAATAATGATGAATAATAATCAGTATGAAGTAGTTTAACCAATGACTTGGCTTGGTTGTAATTAAAGGTGATTAAGTAGTCAAAGGAAATAATGATGAATAATAATCATTTTGAAGTAGTTTAACCAATGACTTGGCTTGGTTGTAATTAAAGGTGATTAAGTAGTCAAAGGAAATAATGATGAATAATAATCATTTTGAAGTAGTTTAACCAATGACTTGGCTTGGTTGTAATTAAAGGTGATTAAGTAGTCAAAGGAAATAATGATGAATAATAATCAGTATGAAGTAGTTTAACCAATGACTTGGCTTGGTTGTAATTAAAGGTGATTAAGAATTCAAAGGAAATAATGATGAATAATTATCAGTTTAAGTAGTTTAACCAATGACTTGGCTTGGTTGTAATTAAGGGTGATTAAGAGGTCAAAGGAAATAATGATGAATAATGACTTGGCTTGGTTGTAATTAAAGGTGATTAAGTAGTCAAAGGAAATAATGATGAATAATAATCAGTATGAAATAGTTGAACTAATGACTTGGCTTGGTTGTAATTAAAGGTGATTAAGTAGTCAATGGAAATAATGATGAATAATAATCAGTTTGAAGTAGTTTAACCAATGACTTGGCTTGGTTGTAATTAAAGGTGATTAAGTAGTCAAAGGAAATAATGATGAATAATAATCAGTTTGAAGTAGTTTAACCAATGACTTGGCTTGGTTGTAATTAAAGGTGATTAAGAGGTCAAAGGAAATAATGATGAATAATAATCAGTATGAAGTAGTTTAACCAATGACTTGGCTTGGTTGTAATTGAAGGTGATTAAGAGGTCAAAGGAAATAATGATGAATAATAATCAGTATGAAGTAGTTTAACCAATGACTTGGCTTGGTTGTAATTAAAGGTGATTAAGTAGTCAAAGGAAATAATGATGAATAATAATCAGTATGAAGTAGTTTAACCAGTGACTTGGCTTGGTTGTAATTAAAGGTGATTAAGAGGTCAAAGGAAATAATGATGAATAATAATCAGTATGAAGTAGTTTAACCAATGACTTGGCTTGGTTGTAATTAAAGGTGATTAAGTAGTCAAAGGAAATAATGATGAATAATAATCATTTTGAAGTAGTTTAACCAATGACTTGGCTTGGTTGTAATTAAAGGTGATTAAGTAGTCAAAGGAAATAATGATGAATAATAATCATTTTGAAGTAGTTTAACCAATGACTTGGCTTGGTTGTAATTAAAGGTGATTAAGAATTCAAAGGAAATAATGATGAATAATTATCAGTTTAAGTAGTTTAACCAATGACTTGGCTTGGTTGTAATTAAAGGTGATTAAGAGGTCAAAGGAAATAATGATGAATAATGACTTGGCTTGGTTGTAATTACCTTAATAGAGCATACAAAGTAAAGTGTGACAGATTAATAGATTCCATTAAATGTCCAAGACAATTTTGTTTATTTTTTTAGCTTATCTGACCTGAAGGGTCATGTGAGCTATTGCCATCACTTAGCGTCTGCTGTCGTCGTCATTAAATTTTCTTTAAAAATCTTCTCCTCCAAAATCACTTAAAGGATTGCTTTGAAACTTTGCACACATCATCAGTAAAATGTCCTCTACCAAGTTTGGACAAATGGCTTGAGACCAACCAACATGGCTGCCTCGGCTAAAAATAGTTTTATGATGACTCCTTGTAGGAGTAATTGCCCTTAAATTGTCAAAATTGATTATTTTTGCCTCAAAATCTTGAAAACTATTAGAACAAGAGAAAAAGTTATCAAAAAAAGGGGGGGCGGTCAAAATCTAATTTTTGGCTCATAGTTCAAAAAGTGTAACAGATACAGGAAAGCCGAAGAGCCTTACCTTTTTCAGCATCAAAAGCTCTACAAAACACTCCATAGGGTGGAAGTTGTATGATGACTCCTTGTAGGAGTTATAGCCCTTTAATTGTGGAAATTGATTATTTTTGCCTCAAAATCTTGAAAATTATTAGAACTAGAGAAAAATTTAGCAGTGCTTTATTGTTCAACTCTATGAGAGCTACAAAAATGATATTAGGGTCATGAACTGTTATTCTCCTTGAATAATTTTTTTTAAAATCTTTTCCTCTTAAACCAATGAAAGGACTGCTTTGAAACATTGCACATATCATTTTAGGATGTCCTCTACCAAAATTGTGCAAATCATGACAGCTGACTACCAGCATGGCTATGTTGGCTTAAAATAGAAATGGGGGGGGGGGTCAAGATAGTTTTTGGCTGATAGTTAAAAAAGTATAACAGATACAGCAAATTTGAAATTTGAAGTGAACCTACCCCCTAAGCATAAAAATCTCCACCTTATAGGAGATATTTCCCTTAAAAATAGTTTTTAATTTAATTTTGCTGTTGTTTGAAATTTCTTGATAACCAAGTACAAGTTTTTGTTTACTAATTTGAAATGCAGGCAAGTTATGGGTGATGTTCTATAGAATTGGAAAATATTGCATCTCTAAAAAATATAATACATACCAGACAGTAAACCAAAACACTGTTGTGACAATGAAGACAATTTTCAGCCTTAAGTTAATATTAAGATCATTTAATTGATTACATTATTGAACATGTTTTGTTAAAAAAAATGACAAAGAAACTTGTTCTGTATATAAGTAGTTTATTTACCATATATACACACAAAAATAATTCAACAAATGCATTAACAAGGGCACAAAAAACAAACATAACATAATTAGCACTATTCAAGGTCAAAAGGTCAATTAACATTTTACAACATGTACTGGCACTGGGAGGCTGTCAACTTCTTTGGTTTCTTGTTGTATGGTCGTGCATTCTTGCAGCGATTGCGTTTGTTCCCAAACCATTTCTTTATCTGCTCTTCTTTAATACCTGTCTTCTGTGCCATGTCTTGGACTACCATGTTGTTTGGGTATGGATGGTTGATGTTGTCATGGTACCAGGTCTCCATGATCTGAATAGTTTTCTTAGATAGAACAGGTCTGGTTCTCAACACAGGTGGTCGTGGAACTGGACTGTTGTCTTGGTGACCAGATTGTGTGTGGTTTGTTCTCTCAAGTGCTGCTATACTAATCTAGAAAATAATAGAAATAGTTAAATAAATAAAATAAAAAATTATTGTGATGAATTAAATATAAACAAAACATATTATTTACACAAATAAATGCTACATTGTTTTACCAAATTAATTTTGAAAATTTATAATGGAATCCTTGAAAAAAGTCATTAGATATATTTTTAAAATATGAACTTTAAATGATTTTAACAATATGAAATTAAAAAAAATATGACGACAATAATTTGAATTGATGTATGTAATGAAAGGGATATATACTTCTACTCTGTCAATGATAAGATAAAGTTGGTTGTCATAGTAACTGTTGAGTGATTGGTGATAGTTTGGGTAGTTGTAGTATTGGTGTAGAGACTGGAAACGACTGGTCTCCACCATGGAGGACTGGTAGCGGTAGAAACTAGATAGATGTTGTATCTCTCTTGGGTATTTTGATTCCAAATTTCTGAAACGCTGTTGAAGTTGGAATTCTCGGCTGTAGACTGTGCCATGTTGGATTGTTGGTTGTTGAACTGCATGCAATAAAGTATTTGGTGTGCTGTCTCTCTTTATCTCACTTCCTAGGATGGACTGAAGTTGTGCTACAGATTCATTTCGACGGGTTGGCTTTGGTGAAGCAAGGCCAGTAAATGAGTTGTGATATCTACCATCTGGTACATCGTCAGTAATTGGTAGAGTTGTCTGTTCCTGGGTAGGTTGGTCATTGAGCAAACTGTTAAGTAAGCTGTTAAGGTACTGATCAGGGTCAGGCATGCTGGTCGTGTGATCAGGGTCAGGCATGCTGGTCATCTGATCAGGGTCAGGCATGCTGGTCATCTGATCAGGGTCAGGCATGCTGGTTGTGTCTCCATTAAACAATGTTGCAGCAATGACATCATCCAGAGTTGTGGTAGGCATAATCTTCATTGGTGCTGGTGATTCTGGTATCAAATGGTACATAAAGTCCACTGAGTCTCCCATTTTTATGTCTTAAATTTCAATGATTGACTAATAATTATCGAATTAGAACTGATTGGCTTATTGAGTGGATGGCTATTTATTGGGACAGCTCTTGATTGAAGATGGGCTTGGGTTGGTAACAACCATTCTCATTGGTTGTCTTTTTGGCAGTTGAAATTGGCTCTCCATTGGCTGACAACATAATTTTAGTAGAATACCAAGCTAGCTTGGGTTAAAATACCAAAAAATCACAATAACAAAAGTTGATCAACTTTTTATTTATTTGTTAGGTAACAGTTAAATGACCAAATATTTTAAAATTTTAAATATTCATTGCTTAAATTATTATAAAAAAAATTTAATTACAAACCGTGTGATGATCTACATGAAATTATTGTAACTTTACAATAAAATTATTTTCTTTAATCTCATAAGTTATATAATGGCTATTTATAAAGCTCCATTTATGGTTTATAACCATTGTCCATATTTGTACTGTTTTTTCTTTTCTTTTTTTTTCCATTACTATACCAATACTATTCCAACTCTTATTATTTAATTATTTCATCAATCAAATAACAAGCTATTTAAGTACTGCTTTTACTAAACAACACTACCATTACTCAATCTCTATAATTGTATTGATCAGCTAAATTTTTATATATTGTAACCAGAATCAGCCATACAATTTATTCTCCCAAGAATTTATGAGACAAACTTATGTTTTTATTATAGTGCTATTGATGATTAATTATAAGTGTATATATGTTATTTTGCATGCCTTGTTATCACAATCAGTTTATAGGAGAGGATCGTTGTAGGCTTTGCCTGTTATCAAATCCTTTTGTTTACTCAATAAAATTATTTAATAATACTAAAGTTATTTAATTTTTGTTATTTAGTAATTTTATAAGTCTATATTTTCAGTAATAATTTAAGATATAACCCCTGACTTGGGAGGATCTGAATAAGTATTTAACATTAGTTTTAATGGCGATCAGCATAATGGAAACTTGATAAAGAGCTTAAGTGAATATAAACTGTTATCAAGGTGCTTACTCTTATACAAGATGGAAAACATTTTTTTCAAATTTGTTTTCATTGATTGATTGGATTGTTTGCTTTAAATTTCTGTTGAACATAAATATAAAAATATACACATATTTCAAGATTTTTATTTATAGAAGTCACTCTGATATGAAATATTTATTTAGAATGTACTACAGATCTATTGTAGGGGAGATAACTCCATAATTTACAATACACATTAAAGCAATTCAATGTATGTGTCAATGACTATACAGAAATAAAGTTAACCTTTATTGTGATATATCACATATTTGCATATCTCTTATCTAATACTAGCTATTTTTCTTAATAATATAAAACTTTGAAATAGTTTAACCAATGACTTGGCTTGGCGATAATTAAAGGTGATTAAGAATTCAAAGCCAAAGGCATAATGATGAATAATAATCAGTTTGAAGTAGTTTAACCAATGACTTGGCTTGGTTGTAATTAAAGGTGATTAAGTAGTCAAAGGAAATAATGATGAATAATAATCAGTATGAAGTAGTTTAACCAATGACTTGGCTTGGTTGTAATTAAAGGTGATTAAGACATCAAAGGAAATAATGATGAATAATAATCAGTATGAAGTAGTTTAACCAATGACTGGGCTTGGTTGTAATTAAAGGTGATTAAGAATTTAAAGGAAATAATGATGAATAATAATAAGTTTGAAGTAGTTTAACCAATGCCTTTGCTTGGTTGTAATTAAAGGTGATTAAGAATTCAGAGGAAATAATGATGAATAATAATCAGTTTGAAGTAGTTTAACCAGTGACTGGGCTTGGTTGTAATTAAAGGTGATTAAGTAGTCAATGGAAATAATGATGAATAATAATCAGTTTGAAGTAGTTTAACCAATGACTTGGCTTGGTTGTAATTAAAGGTGATTAAGAGGTCAAAGGAAATAATGATGAATAATAATCAGTATGAAGTAGTTTAACCAATGACTGGGCTTGGTTGTAATTAAAAGTGATTAAGAATTCAGAGGAAATAATGATGAATAATAATCAGTATGAAGTAGTTTAACCAATGACTTGGCTTGGTTGTAATTAAAGGTGATTAAGTAGTCAAAGGAAATAATGATGAATAATAATCAGTATGAAGTAGTTTAACCAATGAATGGGCTTGGTTGTAATTAAAGGTGATTAAGTAGTCAAAGGAAATAATGATGAATAATAATCAGTTTGAAGTAGTTTAACCAATGACTTGGCTTGGTTGTAATTAAATGTGATTAAGAGGTCAAAGGAAATAATGATGAATAATAATCAGTTTGAAGTAGTTTAACCAATGACTGGGCTTGGTTGTAATTAAAGGTGATTAAGTAGTCAAAGGAAATAATGATGAATAATAATCAGTATGAAGTAGTTTAACCAATGGCTTGGCTTGGTTGTAATTAAAGGTGATTAAGTAGTCAAAGGAAATAATGATGAATAATAATCAGTATGAAGTAGTTTAACCAATGGCTTGGCTTGGTTGTAATTAAAGGTGATTAAGAGGTCAAAGGAAATAATGATGAATAATAATCAGTATGAAATAGTTTAACCAGTGACTTGGCTTGGTTGTAATTAAAGGTGATTAAGTAGTCAAAGGAAATAATGATGAATAATAATCAGTATGAAGTAGTTTAACCAATGGCTTGGCTTGGTTGTAATTAAAAGTGATTAAGTAGTCAAAGGAAATAATGATGAATAATAATCAGTTTGAAGTAGTTTAACCAATGGCTTGGCTTGGTTGTAATTAAAGGTGATTAAGTAGTCAAAGGAAATAATGATGAATAATAATCAGTTTGAAGTGGTAATTTTTTATTCATATTAGACATGTATTTAAAAAAGCAGTCTCTTATATAATTGGAAATGTATTGGCCGTTTAGTTTAGGTGATTGTGCGAAGCCCATATCTGGACTACTTTACAGATGTTTATGCATTTCCTTCGACACCCTTCAAGGTTTCTAAATTTTGGGAAAATTTTATTTGACATGACACCCCAAAAATTCAATGTAGTATAGCTGAAATTATTCTGCTCGTTTTAAGGGGTCTCTCTGAATGTGGTTTTAAATCCTAAACAAACATATTTTTTTAATTACCATATTGAACTCTTTTGGTTTTTTTTCAGATGAAGCCATAGATTTTCACACAGATTCACTTCATGAATTAAGACCTAACACTACACTAGATAATGTCTCCTCAACAGTAATAGCAACACATGTTTGTGGAATGTTAAACAACAGTATGTTTACTTATAAATGTATATGTATGGACATATTTAGTAATATCTATTAGGTGTATACACTTTTGATAGTTTTATGGTAAAATTACTGTGTTTGTATGTGAAGCGTAATGTGCGGCAGAGGTAATTGTGGTTGACGTAGTATATCCAGAATCCTTTGCTTGGAGATGATTAAACATATTAAATTGTATGACCTTGTGGCATATGTATGTATTATCATGGCTGGTTATGTTGAATTGTGAAGTCTAGAAGGAAGATAACAAAAGCCTTACATAAATGACTAAACAATGACTATTGCAGTAGAATTACACATAAAATGAATAATCTTACCCTTGCCTTTTTTGGTTTTTTTTATTTGGTGAGGGTATGAATTTAGTCCCATTACTCGAAATGTAGCAGAGCGGGAGTTAATCACTCCTGGCGCTTTGATGTCCAAAAGAAGTTGCATATATAATCAGACATGGTCGATCTTGATATCTTTCAACAGTGTCACCATTTTTTTATCCATTTTGTGTTTAAAATCGATCATCATTAATAGGCAATGATAGTTATTGCCATTTTTAATAACTTGCTGTGCATAGTGTATTATTTGACATTCGTGACTTTTTTTAATTACGTTTACTACATGAAAAACATTGAGAAACCTAAAATGGAATGGCGTATTGCATCTGGGTTGGTATATGTAAGTAACTGGATTACTACGAAATGGTTGTTATAGTATGCAAATTAGCAGATTTATAATAAACTTAGGTCACATTATCCATTCTGCAGTTAATCCGACAAATCTCAAAACTAACTTAGGATTATAACGGAAGTAAAATTGGCCTAAATTATACAATGTGTCTTGCTTAGACAGTCAGTTCAATTATGCTACAACATACTTTATGTTTATATTTCAGTCTACCGCAGGATAAATGTATGGACATCTAGTTTGTCTTGTTGTTATTATATAATAATTCCTGTGTTCATTGTTACATCATTTTGATTGGTGGATGGTTACCTGTATTGTTCATTTTTTTATGAAGGGATGTAGCATATGAATAAATATTGCAAAATATTAAGTTCAGATAAATAAAATAAAAGGCTTGAAAATGAAACTTATTAGGAAATAGTAGGAATTATTAGGAAAAAAGAAGTTTTTACAGAATTCCTCAGTGTAAGAACTTGACATATAACTCACAAACTTTACATGGAGCACAATGAGTGAGTTGGTCCCGTTCATACTTTGATGAATTTCTTTAAAACATCTCTTTTTCCTATAATAAAGAAATTATAATATACCATAATAATTTTTTTTTTTTTTTCATGAAGCCATAAATTTTGAAATGTTAAATGGAAGGAATCTAGTTATCCAGAATTCTGAGATATGAGAATCAACTTTATAACATTATCAACATTTGTTGCTTTAATTTTTGTAGGGAAAGGGGGAAAAATCATATTTGGAATATCAACAACATCCCGAGTGGTAGGTGTCAAAGCTACAAGAGATGAGCGTGACGAGTTCAGAATTGGTGTGGATAAAATGATGACTGATAAGTTATTTCCCCCTGCTTTACATTCTTTGTTTGACATGGAATATCATCAGGTTGTTAAAGAAGATGAAAACACTGGGGAATTATTACCTTTACAAGACCTATATGTGATCAGTAAGTAAATATTATTTGTGCTTCTTTACATTTATTTATAGTGGGAGAATATTACAGTATATTGAACTTTATATGAAGGCTAAAGTAAAATGCCTATGGTAGGGTTGAAAAGGATTAATTATTTGTTGACTATAGTATTAGTTGAGAAATATACAATTTCTGAACATAGTCAGACAATAAAGTTTAATTTGTAAAAGCCTAAGAAACAGATAAAAATTTTGATAAGAATTTCTTTTCAGTTTGATTGGAAATTAAAATAAAATTGAATTTTTTCCCTTGATATATAAAAGTACATTTTTATGCTAAAAAAAGACATTGAAAAGACAATGCTTTATCTGATGTGAATTGTGTATTATTTGCTTCTAAAAGGAAAGTTGATACCTTTTAGTAGGAAAGTAAGGGAATTCAGCAACAAAAAAATTATAATAATAAAATTTACATTGCAAAATACAATTATCAACCATTCATTGTATGTAATGTACTTTTAGTTATCAATGTGAAACCTTCAAAGGGAGTACTGTACACACTAAGGACAGATAACTCCAGCTACATCAGATTTGGAGCAACTACCTCACCATTATCCGTTCAGGTAAATATTAAAATTTTTTTTTTTTTTTATTGTTTATTTTGGGTTTAGTGCCACTTTTTGCAATTTTACAGCTGTTCTGGCATCAAGTTTTTCTTGGGGGAGGAAGCTGGGGTACCCAGTGCACTGAAAAACTGGCAATGGTTGGAGCATTGGTTCGATCTGCAACCTCAGTGTTGACAGGCATGTGGTCAATAGTAAATGTGGAGGTCTGCTCAGGTGCTCAATAATTTACCATCAGTGAGTTGTGACATTGTTTCATACTCTATTAGTAAAAAACTTTAAAAACGAGTAAAATTAGCATGATTTAAAATTGGGAGATTGTGAAATGTGCCAACTCAGACCCTTGTTGCAAAATCCACTGTTTTGTCTTTGGAGAGTTCTCTGATGTTCCAAGCTCCCACGCTCCCATTAAAAGTATAAAAAATCGTTGAACAGCAGAGGATTCTCGTTCAACATATGGGGAAGCATTCCTGGGTATGGACAAAAGTGGACAGACCTCGTTGCTGCTCCACACATCAGATTGTGTTATAGGCAATAAGAAGAACAAATAGAAACAGTACATAATCAGAAATTTTTTATATTCTTTGTTAATTATATAACTTTTTTAATATTTTAGGATATGAGAAATTTAGTAATTCTTGAAGAAGAAGACAGATACAGATCCCAAATTATTGAGTTGCGTCAAAAATTACAACAGCTGGGTTTAAAGTTTTAGAAATGCAGTATAGACAGATTGAGATATAGATCTATGGATTTTGTATTTAATGCATGTATAGGAATACCACATATTTCAAGAAAAGAGTTGTAACAGAACGAACTGATATTACAAGAGAAATCTGATGGGCAAAGTAGGCAGCTGGTTGTAAAGTATGATATACCTCAGATAATTTGAAGAAAAATGAAAAATATGGAAATGTTTGGCCACAGATAATTTGAAGAAAAATGAAAAATATGGAAAAGTTTGGCCACAGATAATTTGAAGAAAAATGAAAAATATGGAAATGTTTGGCACAGATAATTTGAGGGAAAAATGAAAAATATGGAAATGTTTGGCCACAGATAATTTGAAGAAAAATGACAAATATGGAAATGTTTGGCACAGATAATTTGAGGGAAAATGACAAATATGGAAATGTTTGGCACAGATAATTTGATGAAAAATGAAATATATGGAAATGTTTGGCCACAGATAATTTGAGGGCAAATGACAAATATGGAAATGTTTGGCACAGATAATTTGATGAAAAATGAAATATATGGAAATGTTTGGCCACAGATAATTTGAAGAAAAATGAAAAATATGGAAATGTTTGGCACAGATAATTTGAGGGCAAATGACAAATATGGAAATGTTTGGCACAGGTAATTTGATGAAAAATGAAATATATGGAAATGTTTGGCCACAGATAATTTGAAGGAAAATGAAAAATATGGAAATGTTTGGCCACAGATAATTTGAAGAAAAATGAAAAATATGGAAATGTTTGTCCACAGATAATTTGAAGACAAATGAAAAATATGGAAATGTTTGGCCACAGATAATTTGAAGAAAAATGAAAAATATGGAAATGTTTGGCCACAGATAATTTGAAGAAAAATGAAAAATAGGAAATGTTTGGCACAGATAATTTGAAGAAAAATGAAAAATATGGAAATGTTTAGCCACAGATAATTTGAAGAAAAATGAAAAATATGGAAATGTTTGGCACAGATAATTTGAGGGAAAATGACAAATATGGAAATGTTTGGCACAGATAATTTGATGAAAAATGAAAAATATGGAAATGTTTAGCCACAGATAATTTGAAGAAAAATGAAAAATATGGAAATGTTTGGCACAGATAATTTGAAGAAAAATGAAAAATATGGAAATGTTTAGCCACAGATAATTTGAAGAAAAATGAAAAATATGGAAATGTTTGGCACAGATAATTTGAGGGAAAATGACAAATATGGAAATGTTTGGCACAGATAATTTGAGGGAAAATGAAATATATGGAAATGTTTGGCCACAGATAATTTGATGAAAAATGAAATATATGGAAATGTTTGGCCACAGATATTTTCATGAAAAATGAAACATATGGAAATGTTTGGCCACAGATAATGTTCGACTGGCATTCACTTTAATTGTGTCCGTAGAACAGTAGACTGAATGTTTTATTCAGTGATGTATATAAGCAAATTATACCACATGGGTCTGTTGATAAACTTTGTTTTTTCCTATTCTACAGAACTGAGTTCGACTTTTGACCAGTCAAAAATCTTGCACATACCATACAATTGATCTTAATTCATATCACATTATGTGAAACGGGTGCTGATCAAACTATCAATAGTTACAACTGTGTATTCATTGTCATTTGTTGATTTGTGGATTTTGTAAGGACAGTTAAACTTTTATTATTAAACAAAATAAATGTTCACTTTCTTATAATAAGAGCAAATAATTTAAACAAATAAATTTAGTATCCTCAATAGATCAGTGTTTTCTCCTAACACTAAAGTGCACTGCAGACTAGATGTATGTTACTCCAATCTTAATTGACAAGGATTGCCAGTTTTCCTACCGCAGGTTAGGGGTTCTTTAAGGGTACTCTGACTTCCTCCCCCAATAAAAACTGGACGCAATCATATAGCTGAAAAATTGCGGAAAGTGGCATTAAAACATCATTCAAACAAACGAAACAAAAATAACACTAAAATGGATATCTCATGACATATACATGTATGTAATTTACAATATTTTATGTACTTTTTAAATATTGTTCGCTAGTTAAACCAGTTAAATTCATTTTGAGAAGACAAAAGTATAAGCTTGTACCTGTTAGTGCCACTAAGACAATGAAGTTGAAGCTCTCTTACCAGGACCTTTAAAATTGTATCAGATAAAGAAGGCTTGCAGTGAACTATACATAATATTTATAGCTTGTTACAAAAACTTTCAGATTTTAGATATTTCATCCAGTTCCTCTAAAACTTACTTATATTAATATTTTCATTTTTATTTTGTAGATTCATTTTTAATCTAGGATATAAGTTTTTGTGGATTTATGAGAATTGAGATATTTTGGGTCTTACTAAAATATTAGGAAACCTTCTCCCATTTGAACTTATCTGTCATTTTAGTACTTAACCACAGTACCATTTTATTGAAAATAAACACTATTAGAAAGAGGTTTTGTAGAAATAATGTTTACAGCTGAAATTAAAAAAAAAATTGAGAAAACTTTATGCTGTAGTGTAATATATAAGGTACTTCTAAAGGGAAATCACTCCTGAACTTTTGAAATACACTGTATAAGAAGTACGATGGTTTTTTGTTTTTGTTTTTTAAATCAATGGTTGCTGTATTGACACATTTGCAATTGAATTGTTTATTGAAAGTTTATTTAAAAATATAGGTATTTTAAAAAGACAAAAAGCATTCAGCATTTGTTATTTAACAATATCCTAATTGTAGGTTAGTCAAAACACCATTATTTTGTGTACATTGTAAGTCTGCCTTTCAATTATTTCAAAGTTTTATCTTTGAAACTGTTGAAAGAATTCAAACCAAATTTTCTAAGTTTAATATTTGTAATGTCCTCTACACATATTCACTGCTAACATATAAACCAAACAGTGCCCATTCTTTCTTCTGAATGACTAAAATCTAAAAAAATCTCCTTTGAAGTCCAAATGTTTTGTAACTTTCTGCAAGTGATGTATGTATGCGAGGTCCTCCATAACAATTCTACATTTAGTCTTGATTAATGGAAAATCAGGCAGTTCTTAGTTCTGACTGGCTAAAAGGTTCAGAATCATTTTGTTGTGTATCTCGGTACATATGGTATCTGTGAGGTCCTCTACATTTTAACTTGATCATGCAGATAACATGGACATTATGGATAATCCTTTTTTCTAATTTATGTAGCTAAAATTTGTTTCAATCTTCTCCAAAGAAGTTTAAATGTGTTTTAAGTTGGTACAAAAGAGGTTTATGAGGTCATCTGCAAATATGTGGACACCTTGGAATTTCTAATTTTTGATTGTGTGACATTTTAAAATCTACTCTTAAAATAGATGTCCAAATTGACTTTTACATTGCAAAACTAAAGTACGGTAGGTTATTTACCAAATATTTTGTACTGATCAGGCTTAAACCATGGCTGCTGTTAGGAATCATAGTTTTATAAAAATTTGTATTGCTCTAAAACAGTGAAGCCTGATGGATTTTTATTTAAATTTTAAAATTTCAATTTGTATTATTGAATTGTTTGAGGACCTCGAGAAAGGTTCATGCTTTATGATAATCATACTTTCTTCTTGGCCTTGTGAGAAATCATAGTTTCTTATTGGCTGAAATTATTTTAATTAAATCTTCTCTGGAGCTACCAGGCTAATGAAGTGTACGATATTATCGGAATGTATGGGAAGTAATTTTATCATACTAATCAATATCAGTATTATCTAACTGTTAAAACAGTTGTTGTTCTTTTTTAAATAAAATAAATTACTATTTCAAAATTAGTGTGGACTAATATTGAGTAAGTTGGTCATTGCAGTATGTGTCCTTCATCTGTGTACCATGTTCTTGTTATCAATTTGACAGATTTTTATGCCCCCGCGAAGACATGTTGGGGGGCATTAAGTTTTACTCATGTCCGTCCGTCCGTAAGTACGTACGTCCGTCTGTCCGTCCGAACGAATTTCCGTCAAGCTTTTCTCAGAAACCATACATTTTAAATTTGGCAGGGTGGTTTAGTATCAAAAGTTGTCCGTCCTAAGCAACTTTCAGACCTGTCAGACAACTACTTCCTGTTTGGGACTTCATGTGTACGTAAATACGTCCGTTTGTATGTAAGAATTTCCGTGAAGCTTTTCTCAGAAACCGTACATGAGAACAATTTAAAATTTGGCAGGGTGGTTCAGTATCACAAGTTGTACATCCTAAGCAACTTTCAGACCTGTCAGACAACTACTTCCTGTTTGGGACTTCATTTAGCGGGGGCATCTGTGTCCCATGGACACATTCTTCGATTTTTTTCTTTGTTTTTTCACCTAATTGTGATCGAGTGGAACTAGGATACAAATTAGATGAATTGTGGGAAGGTTTGTTGCCTGGACATCATCTTGTGAACCACATAATCTAATCCTAATTAAATTTGGGTGTATGTTGCAATTAAGGGCGAATTGGTTTTAGAGCATCTTCGAACACCGCACCCAATCATAATTAAACATGTATGATGCAATGTAGAGATCATTAAATGAAAAGTCAAGGTCAAAAATTGAGATAAATCATCTTTTGAACCCTGCATCAAGTATACCTGTATAAATGTAGATATTTGAAGTTTGTTTTATGTTTTGGTGTAGACTATGTTGGCCCCAAGTTATTTAAATCATACGCCCTTGGTCTGATTGGAGAAGCACAATACATAGTTAATGGCTTTTTACACACAAAACTTAAATTACCATAATTGTCATATGGGCTTGCAAACAGCAATGTTTAGGATTTGATGGCTAGTTGAACACTGCTAATTTCAAACCCTGCATGGAGCCACTCATTTAAAGCAATAAGCCAACAATTTTGCCATGGTTGCAATTTTTTCAGCAATGTTTAGGGATCAATGGCTAGTTGAATTCTGCTAATTTCAAACCCTGCATGGAGCCACTTATTAGACAGGTTGAGATTGGGAACTTGTACCGGTACCGATAAGCAAAACGTGTAATTTTCCATTCTACATGTATGTCATCAGAGCTGATGTGACACATGATTCTGTAAGACGTACAAGTTTGTCACAAACTTCTAGAAAGCTGTTTACAAGTAGATCTAATGCATGTAGTTTTCTTTACATAAAACAACTTTATTATTAATGTTGCGTGCTAGATTAATTAAGTTTAGGATATGCTGCATCATTTTTGTCTCGCCTGCGACGATAGTCGCTGGAGGCGAGACATATGTATGGGAATCCGGCGGCGGCGGCGGCGGCGGCGGCGGCGGCAGCGGCGGCGGCGTAAACACTTGACATCTTGCTTCACATCTTTGTAAGCCCAAGCCCTAGGTCCATCAAATTTGGTCCAGAGGTAGCTTATGATGAGTACTTGCCAGTCAGTCACCTGTCACCTGACCTTGACCTCAATTTCACGGTCCAGCGACTACGTTAAAGTTTTTGGGTTACGACAGTTCCTCTATAACTACGCATGGTAGGATGACAATATTTGGTGTATAGGTTGCTGATGACTAGTACATGACTGTCTGGTAGGTGTCACCTGACCTTGACCTCAATTTCACGGTCCAGCGACTACGTTAAAGTTTTTGGGTTACGACAGTTCCTCTGTAACTACGCATGGTAGGATGACAATATTTGGTGTACAGGTTGCTGATGACTAGTACATGACTGTCTGGTAGGTGTCACCTGACCTTGACCTCAATTTCACGGTCCAGCGACTACGTTAAAGTTTTTGGGTTACGACAGTTCCTCTGTAACTATGCTTGGTAGGATGACAATACTTGGTGTATAGGTTGCTGATGACTAGTACATGACTGTCTGGTAGGTGTCACCTGACCTTGACCTCAATTTCACGGTCCAGCGACTACGTTAAAGTTTTTGGGTTACGACAGTTCCTCTGTAACTACGCATGGTAGGATGACAATATTTGGTGTATAGGTTGCTGATGACTAGTACATGACTGTCTGGTAGATGTCACCTGACCTTGACCTCAATTTCACGGTCCAGCGACTACGTTAAAGCTTTTGGGTTATGACAGTTCCTCTGTAACTACACATGGTAGGATGACAATATTTGGTGTATAGGTTGCTGATGACTAGTACATGACTGTCTGGTAGGTGTCACCTGACCTTGACCTCAATTTCACAGTCCAGCGACTACGTTAAAGTTTTTGGGTTACGACAGTTCCTCTGTAACTACACATGGTAGGATGACAATATTTGGTATATAGGTTGCTGATGAATAGTACATGACTGTCTGGTAGGTGCCATTTGACCTTGACCTCAATTTCACAGTCCAGTGACTACGTTAAAGTTTTTAGGTTACTGCTGTTCCCCTGTAACCATGCATGGTAGGATGACAATATTTGGTATATAGGTTGCTGATGAATAGTAAATGATTCGTTAAAGTTTTTGTATTAGGACAGTTCCTCTGTAACTATGCATAGTATGGTGACAATAATTGGTATACAGGCCGCTGCTCATAGTTAATGCTATTTACGTAATGCTTATGACGAAATTTATTTTCGTTACTGATGCGGAATGCAGGCGAGACATTTTTCTGTGTCCACACTTGTTATACTAACGTTTATTTGTTAGGTCTTTTCAAAAACCAGACGAAATGTATTTTTCTAACCCTATATCTATGAAAAATTGAAAAATAAAAAATGTCTACCATTTTTTTTCAGATTTGGCATGCTAATATAAAAATAATAATATATGCTTCATAGAAATGACTGACCAATCTAAGTAAATTTTGGTTTGTTTTCACTTTTGAGTTTTTGAAATAAACATACAAGTACAAGTGAAAAGAAATCTCAACACAAATAACTACAAGTATACCCATGTACATGTAGCTACGCGTACCAGTACGGATCTCAAGTGAATTTATTTATTTACATCAATTTAGCTTCACATGCAAGGGAAATTTTTGTTTCTTTTAAATTGGATAAAGATGATATGTGTGTCCATTGATTTCTTCCTTTTTTCATCTTTCAGGGTTTTTGAGATAAAATGTTCAAAAAGGGCATATTTTTTATTTTCACCTTTTCCATGTAAATATGCAGTGTCATAAAACTAATTTTTCCTCTGTCATTGGAAAATCAGTTTACTTGAGATGAATGCAGATTGATTTCTCTCAAGATCTTTTCTTCTTTTCTCGTGTTATGTTTACAGTTTTTCTTTATTGTAGCTTTCCAGATAACAACAAAAATTCAGAAAATTAGAAAAATTGTTATTTAAGTGCAGTAACTTCTCTTAGGGGTCAATTGACAATTTCTGTTTTTTGGGGGGATTTATTTATAGATTTTTGCCTAGAATGTTATGAACAATGTTAGTCATTAGGAGTTACTTGGAAAACTTGTCTTGCTGATCCTTTAAGCTGTTTAGTTATTGTTTTCAAGATAATAGCCAAAACAAAAAGAAAGGGCAATAACTAACTCTCAATGAGGATTCGATTTCTGTTGTTTGACCTTGTTGCAAATCTTGGTTTGCAGATCATTGTTTCCATTATTAGTGTTTGTCTATCTGTTACAGTTTTCAAGTAATAATGCATTAATGGTAGATTTTGTTTTTAAAAAGTCCAAAAGGGCAAAACATATAAGGAGTCAATAAATTGACGAATTTCGATAAAAAGAAAAAAAGACATTTTTTTTCTGGAAAATGGTTATAAACATGAACAAGTCCAACAAGAAGTCATCACACAAATAGCAATATTCCTGTTGATCACTGTCTAACACATTGAGGTAACTAGTTCTTTTTTTCAAGCTATTCTAATTTTCAAGGTATGGGCCAAAGACATGTGTTGACCCCATTTTGTATTTTTAGTAACATCAGCCATGTTTTTATAGATCAAAACCCCTTATGCAATTTATAATTGACTTGGTGGTTTAAGAGAAGAAGATTTTTGTTTAATTGCTAATGGACAACTAACACCAGATGTCCAAGTTCAAATCATATGGCCTTTGGTCAGGTGAAGTAATAAGCACACCTTATTTCTCACATTTATTTCTAATGACACAAGGAATTACACAACAGCAAATAAACACTTCTAGAAAATGTCAACCGTTTGTAATTTGTAATTACAGTACTTCAATGACAAGAATCAAAATCAAAATAATTGCTTTACCATCAAAAACAAGTAAAGATTAAATATAAAATATAAAATGCATTTGTTTAATCAGAAACATTTTGCTGCACTCGTGATAATAGTTTTGATATTAAGACTAAAACCCCCAATGTCAATATGGACTGGCACAGCATCAATATAGATTACTACCTTAACCACTGAACACTCGGCCATAGAGGCCCCTATTGCATATAACTTTATTTATATATATCTTATGTTTGTTGTCCATTATTTACATATTAACCAAAGATAATAGTTCAGAAGGAATTTTTTTTTAAAAGTAATAAACATTACAAATTTACTTTCAGCAAGGGAGACCACTAATTGCACTATCATCATACGTTATAATACAAATGTGCAACGTAAACTAGTAAATAATGCCTTTTCAAATTACATAACAAAAAAATCTAAATTTTATACTTTTCTACATAAATATAAAACAAGAAAGACAATGCCATTTATTTTTTTCAGATATACCAGTAAAATATAATGATAAAACAAAAACAAATAAAAAATAAAATGCTTACTGTTGATAAATTAGAACATTTTTAAATCATAAATTTAAAAAAATGTCATTTGCACTGTACATGTAGTTAAAATATAAAAAATAGACTACAATAAATAAAAAAATTAATGCTTTCAATAAATTAGGACATTTTTATCAATAAATACAGTTTGAATAAAAGAAAATGCACATACACAAATTTAATGATTTAAAAATGAAACATTCTGGTTCTAAAGTTACAAATCAAAATATATAAATATATGGTCATTCTATTTTAAAGTATATGGCAGCTTATGAAGGGAGTTTTTTATTTTGGAACATAATTTGTGTCATCAATGGCCATAAGCCCATGACAAACACCTCACATCTTTACCTGCCATAAACTTGGAATGGAACACATGGCTGTCTACAGTTCTTGGCAAGTGGGGGATGCACAAAGTTTTGAACAAATTGGAACAATTTGGGCACTTGTCACACTTTCTTAACTCAGCACAATGAGTTTGATGTCTGCATCCTATGATATTGAAGTTACCACAATCAATTTGGCTAAAAAATATCTTGGTTCGCGGTAACATTAGAATAATTCTTTTTATTATTGACAGGCATGGAACAGTACTAACATTGATTTGAAGTAAGAATTAAAGACCTTAAGATAATTCAATCATACATTTGTAAAATGTTTAACGTAAAAGTATTTAACCTTTGAATTAGCATGATGTAGAGTACTTATGTGTGCCAAATCTCAAACAAGACACTGCTTGTATATATGAACCTCTTTAATACTTATTAGATCAAGCAGTTTACTGTATAAATTTCTCCCTTGAAGACAACAATTTTCATCAAAACTGCAAACATTTCAGTTATAGACATCTTCTCTGGTGACTGGTTAATATTTTGTGAGTTATTAACAGCCTATGAACAAAAAGCAAAGAATGTTGGAATAATTATTGGTACAACCTAAATTAGTTAACACTTCTAATTTTTCAATTAAGACAATATGCCAAAAACTTACATGAACAAAAAACTACTAACATACAATCAATAAGTCCCAACATCTAGCACAACACATTTCTATTTCTAAATGAACTCAAGGATGACAAAAACACCCATCTTAAAAAAAACAGAACTAAACAATCCAACTGATCACAATCATTTATCTCTGTTCCATGACAAAAAGTAAACTGTGTGTAAAAGAGCAGGTCTATAAAACATGTTACAAACAATTGTCAATTAATGATTTCTATGTTTTACAAATTTGACAACAAATTTAAACTACTAACTCATAACAATCTGAAAGTGCCTTCCTCTTGTACTTTTTATGTTTAACATAATTGTCCAAACCAAATGACAAATGGTTCATTGTCATGTTTTCCAAATTAGGTCACTTTCTGCTTACTAAACTCTTACAGTCTTTTAAACAGACACATTTATTCTCTCATGTCTATCACTCACATGTTTCACTGTATACAAAATAACTTAAGAAATGTACTTCAACATAACTTCTGGTCTGGTTAGTGATTTTTACATGATATTATTTCAACATAAGTCATTTTTCGTTCTTTTTTCCACCAATCAAAAGCTTCCTACTCTTGTAAGTGTTCTTTTTTTCCACTAATCAAAAGCTTCCTACTCTTGTAAGTGTTCGGTTTTCACCAGAAAATATTAACTTATGAATTCCTAAATTGAAACTTGACACACATAAGCTGAAAAAAAACCAAAGTGAGGTAATTAAAAATACAATAAAAGGCAGGTAAAATGTTTATATTTCTGAGATTAAAAAAGATTTCCTGCAATATTGCATGTTTTAAACTGCACATTAATGCCAAAGGTACAAATTTTTCAGAGAAACATAATAAGGATATGTAAATCCCTTTTTTCGGATCAGAAAATTATCTGATGCATGTTTGGTTTATTGCAGATTTTGCTATTTCTACTTTCAACATAAGCTACCATATTTTTATATAAACAGCACAAAAGCAGTAACTGCTTCTAGACATGATTACCCTATTATCAAGTATTATTTGCCCAAAAACTTAATCGTTAAGTTGAAATATGTTTTAAGTCATGTCCAGTAAATTTGTAGATATATCATGGCATCCAGTTTTTATTGGGTAACAAAGTTCTCAATGAGAACTCCTACTTTAAGCAAAAAAAATGTTAGTTTTTCAAACTACTTTTCCCTTCTTTTGGTAGGAAGAGTGGAAATTTAGAGTACAGCGCCCCTTCCTTGTCGTTGGGCTTGAAATTGCAAACCCCAGAACTGACATTTCAATGATCAATAGCAGATAATCTCCTTATCCTCCACCCCCTCCCCATTCCAAAAAGCTTGAAATCTAAGACTACTTTCCATTCCTATTAGATAAACTTTTATTTCCTATTCTTTTGCACAGTATTTGTACTTTTGCTTGCATGTACTTATGTTCAGGAAATGTGTATGATTGGAAGATTTCTGTGTACATGTATTTAAAAATTCTAATATGTAGTTGTAAGGACAATATTTTGTAAAACCTATTTGAGCACACATACATACCATGGTTCTTCACAACAAACTATTGAGGTTAAAGGTCCTGATCCACTAATGACACACTCACATATACAATCTTAAATAAGAAAAAGTCATAGGTAGGGAAGATATATAAAAAACCTGTATAATATATAAGGCCATGCATGAAGGTACAACTAAAACCTCTATTAATTTAATTTCACTTAATGTGATTGTATGCGAAGCACAGCAAATTTTGCGCCATACCCAGTTTTTATGAGGCAAGAAGCCAGAGTACTCGGTGAGAAACCCTGACTGTGGGCAGTAAAACAGACAATCGTTGTTAAAATTGAATGCAACACAGGCTGTCTCAAATTGGGCTCGAACAAACAACCTCTGTGTATTTTTAATATGAATCATTTTAATTACAATAATATTCTATTCCAAAAAGAACTTGACTGCATTTTAAATAATGTTTAAAACTCTAGGTGTAAAGGAACGATATCATCTGTAGACAGATTTGTCGATTATATTTAAGTTAACACTGTTGAATCTGAAGATTTATGGCATCAATTGATTGATTCATTGATTGATTGATTTGTCCAGCAAGCAATATTTCAGCTATATTCAGGATACAGGCATCAATTGTTGATTTGATGGTAACTGAGTTTACTGGAGATTCAGTAAAAAAAAAAGTGAGATCATTAATAGAAAAATGATGCCGACATTCTCAGATACATTAGGCATTAAAATTAAAATTAAGCTGACTTCTATGAGACAATTTTTTTACTTATAATCACATCTTGGAATGTCATGAACTAATGCCAAGTAATAATTAACAATGTCCAATCAGAATTGAAGTTACATCCATTGTTGAATTAGAATCGGCTTTTTTTAGATAATATATTCATTAAACAGAACACTACCTTTTGAATCTCTGTCCCAAATTTTCACACTAAAATCTCTAGAAGATGTAGCTATCAAGTTCTGACCATGGAACGGCAAAAATATACAACAATCGATTGCTTCTGTGTGCCCTTTGTACTCGTGTATAATTTTTCTACTTCTTAAGTCCCATAGCTGCAAAATAAATCAATGCATGGATACTGTGGATTCAATTAGCTTTGTGCATCAATTTTCAGGGATTTTTAAAAGCTTCTGTTTGGAGGTTACTGAACTTATGCTTTTATCATATGCTTCTATTAGAGTAAATAGAAACTGCATTTATAGAAAGCCAAAGTATCCAGAGAAAACCCCCAACCTTTGGTAGGAAAACTGGCAATCCTTGTCAATTAAGATTAAAGTCAAGCACAATTTGCCCATAGTAAGACTCAAACCCGCAACCTAAGTGTTGACTGTCACCTGATCAATAGAAAATGATTATAACTACCTTAACCATACACTCTGCCAACAAGGCCCCCTTCCTTAACAAAACCACTCTGCCAACAAGGCCCCCTTCCTTAACCAAACCACTCTGCCAACAAGGCCCCCTTCCTTAACTAAACCACTCTGTCAAGGCCCCCTTCCTTAACCAAACCACTCTGCCAACAAGGCCCCCTTCCTTAACCAAACCACTCTGCCAACAAGGCCCCCTTCCTTAACCAAACCACTCTGCCAACAAGGCCCCCTTCCTTAACTAAACCACTCTGTCAAGGCCCCCTTCCTTAACCAAACCACTCTGCCAACAAGGCCCCCTTCCTTAACCAAACCACTCTGCCAACAAGGCCCCCTTCCTTAACCAAACCACTCTGCCAACAAGGCCCCCTTCCTTAACCAAACCACTCTGCCAACAAGGCCCCCTTCCTTAACTAAACCACTCTGTCAAGGCCCCCTTCCTTAACCAAACCACTCTGCCAACAAGGCCCCCTTCCTTAACTAAACCACTCTGCCAACAAGGCCCCCTTACTTAACTAAACCACTCTGTCAACAAGGCCCCCTTCCTTAACCAAACCACTCTGCGAACAAGGCCCCCTTCCTTAACTAAACCAGTCTGTCTTCAAGGCCCCCTTCCTTAACCAAACCACTCTGCCAACAAGGCCCCCTTCCTTAACCAAACCACTCTGCGAACAAGGCCCCCTTCCTTAATTAAACCACTCTGCCAACAAGGCCCCCTTCCTTAACCAAACCACTCTGCCAACAAGGCCCCCTTCCTAAACCAAACCACTCTGCCAACAAGGCCCCCTTCCTTAACCAAACCACTCTGCCAACAAGGCCCCCTTCCTTAACCAAACCACTCTGCGAACAAGGCCCCCTTCCTTAATTAAACCACTCTGCCAACAAGGCCCCCTTCCTTAACCAAACCACTCTGCGAACAAGGCCCCCTTCCTTAATTAAACCACTCTGCCAACAAGGCCCCCTTCCTTAACCAAACCACTCTGCGAACAAGGCCCCCTTCCTTAATTAAACCACTCTGCCAACAAGGCCCCCTTCCTTAACCAAACCAGTCTGCCAACAAGGCCCCCTTCCTTAACCAAACCACTCTGCCAACAAGGCCCCCTTCCTTAACCAAACCACTCTGCCAACAAGGCCCCCTTCCTAAACCAAACCACTCTGCCAACAAGGCCCCCTTCCTTAACCAAACCACTCTGCCAACAAGGCCCCCTTCCTTAACCAAACCACTCTGCGAACAAGGCCCCCTTCCTTAATTAAACCACTCTGCCAACAAGGCCCCCTTCCTTAACCAAACCACTCTGCGAACAAGGCCCCCTTCCTTAATTAAACCACTCTGCCAACAAGGCCCCCTTCCTTAACCAAACCACTCTGCGAACAAGGCCCCCTTCCTTAATTAAACCACTCTGCCAACAAGGCCCCCTTCCTTAACCAAACCACTCTGCCAACAAGGCCCCCTTCCTTAACCAAACCACTCTGCGAACAAGGCCCCCTTCCTTAATTAAACCACTCTGCCAACAAGGCCCCCTTCCTTAACCAAACCACTCTGCGAACAAGGCCCCCTTCCTTAATTAAACCACTCTGCCAACAAGGCCCCCTTCCTTAACCAAACCACTCTGCGAACAAGGCCCCCTTCCTTAATTAAACCACTCTGCCAACAAGGCCCCCTTCCTTAACCAAACCACTATGCCAACAAGGCCCCCTTCCTTAACCAAACCACTCTGCCAACAAGGCCCCCTTCCTTAACCAAACCACTCTGCCAACAAGGCCCCCTTCCTTAACCAAACCACTCTGCCAACAAGGCCCCCTTCCTAAACCAAACCACTCTGCCAACAAGGCCCCCTTCCTTAACCAAACCACTCTGCCAACAAGGCCCCCTTCCTAAACCAAACCACTCTGCCAACAAGGCCCCCTTCCTTAACCAAACCACTCTGCCAACAAGGCCCCCTTCCTAAACCAAACCACTCTGCCAACAAGGCCCCCTTCCTTAACCAAACCACTCTGCCAACAAGGCCCTCTTCCTTAACCAAACCACTCTGCCACTGAGGCCCTACACCTGTTATAAGAGAACAAAAGTGGTCTGTTAATACAGGCTTAATATAAAACTCACTACAATGATTCTTACAATAATGGTGTTACAAGACAAAATTTTACATAAAACAAGTGGTCTCTTTAGTAGGTTTGACTGTATGTGTCATATACTTACCGTAGCTTCACAGCCATTCCCACCAAACCCATTACTACAAGTTAGACAGTAATTTCCATCAGGACTGACATCACAACACATCTGTATGTATTGTTTACGTTGAAAGTTATGAACTATATTTAATGATTTGGTATCGAACAGTCTGTCAAAATAAAAATTAACGAATTCTTTAATACTAGTAGTCTCATCTTCAGAAACTATGGTTCTAATTTTCATCAATTATATCCTTATATTAGTTTTTTGTGGAATAAAACACTGTGGAATCTGAAGAAAAATCAACAAAAATGTTTCACGTCATCAGAAAAAGAAAAATCAAGACATCAAAGCAAGGAAATAACTTGTATCTGAGTGATGTGTTTATTATAAACCAGAAAATGGTATATTACAAAGCACAATGTATTATTATACTGACAATGCTTTGATATTAAGATAAAACATTACTGGTCCCATGTCAGTGATTTACTCTTGGTGATATTTTATTGGTTTATATTTTATAGCTAAATAAAATTGCAACAAGGGTTCCAAATAATTTGCAGCAGTCGTGCTTGATTTTCCAAATATTGGATGTTGTGTTTATGCCAGAGTTATCTAACCTGACTTCCTTGTCTTCTCCAGTCTGCACAATAAGGTTAGAATTTGGTATAAATTTGACATCTGTAACCTAAAATCATTATTAATAATGTACAATAAGCAATTACAAAAACTAAGTTAAAAACAACAATTTTTTGCAAATTCCAATTTCTGTCAAATGTGTACTTAGAATCAGGTATGTCACAAATTTTGATATTCATTTCTTCAGAGGTATGGTAACTTTAAAATCAATACAATAGTCCCCTTTAAAAGACTACCACTTCTGTACAGAACATGTGGTCGTATACAAATGATGGTGATGGAGTTGAATTTGCAAATGTTATGTGATAGGGGGACTACTGTATTTAATAATTTATTACAAAGAAAAGTGTAAAATTATCATGTCTGATTAAACAGTTAAATTAAGGGAATTAATCAAATCATTTTCATAATTTGAGACACATGCTGTCAACCCAGCATATATTACTCCCCAACAAAATTTATGTTTTGACCTAGGTTTCTAGCAAACATCACCCGTATATCTGGAAGAACTAACATGTATGATGATTATAAATAAGACAGACAGTGCATAGATTAAAGTCGTGTTAAACCCAACTTGCTGCAATACTGTTAATTATAATGATTTTATACATGTACAAGTAAATAAGCATTAAAGACTCAACAGCCAACACTGATGTGCTAATGAATAATTATCACTTTGTTGTAAGTGCAAATAAATGTTTGTTACAAAAAGGTGTGTATGAGAACGAGTGTGAAAAAGAATTATTTATTTTATTCTATGCATTACTTCCAGTTCTTTTACCTATAAATCTCAGAGAATCACACAGATATTGGCATAAACATGTACATGTATATACTTTTTAAGTGTGAAAAAATATCTGACTTAAAAGTACAATCTGTAGTCATGTGTGATTTATATGATTTAATTTGTATACATACACTTTTTTACTGTCTTTTTCACTTTGAATTGTACAATTTTTGTAAGATTGTTTTGTATTTGTTTCATGCATGAGGCCTCAGGGAAGATTAGCTGTAATACTAACTGTGAGGATTGACATAAGATGAATTTTAAGTACTCAACCAATACAATTTATATGTTGATCTGATATGAGCACATAAAAAAAGGATTAACTTAAGGACCATTGAAACATCAAGGTTTTTTTGACAAACCATGAAAATTAGTACATGTACAGGCAAAATTAACTAAATTGAAAGAAAGAATAATTAATTTACCAAATTTTGGGATATGTTATTTTCTGCCACACAAGAACCTGTTTCAATATCCCATAATTTAACATAATTATCACGTGACCCAGAACATAACAAAGTGTTGTCTACAAAAGAAAACAAACATACATTTAAACGAACAAAATAAAAGATGGGAAAAATACTATAATACATCATTTATTGTGACATCTTATTTAAAAAAAAAACCCAGATGAATTCAGCTCTATTGTAAATAAAGAAAACACTTTTAATTCTGAAATAACTATATATATGAGGAGAGCTTTATCAAATACACTATTTAGAGGTAAGCTGATGCCCGATAAAGTGAACTGTTAGAGATTTTGATATTATTATATAGATAGAGATGAAATATCGAATTTTTCGAGTGACAGAAATCACGGTAAATCACATGTGAAAATTATCGTTTATTTTCACTCTCGGATTTTTTCCCGCCAAAACGTCACAATGGTTTTGTACTATACAGATATTCATCCGCCATTCATAAAATTTACGATTAAGCATGAAAATTTTACGAAAACAATTTTGATGTATATAATAATAGGATAATCAATTGGGCATCGTGAATATCCAAAATATGATCACTCGTGTCGCATAAAGCATCAGATTAAACTCGTGCGCGGAACAAGTTCCGCGCACTCGTTTAATCAGATGCGTTATGCGGCACTCGTGATCATATTTTAGATATTCACTCCGCCCAATTAATTATCCTATAAAGCATAGTCAGTGAAAGAAGTTTAATAGGTTCTTCCATACGTTTTTGGGAAAGACCGGTTGATCTTTACCGAGAGATAGAAATTTTATGTCTTTTCACGAGTGAAGCACTGTGGAACGAGCCAAATGACATAAAAATTTCTATCACGAGTGAAAGATCACACAGGCTTTCCCAAAAGTGCATGAAAGTACCTATTTCTTCCATAAAGCAATAACTTTCACATCGCTATATCCTATAGATTCTCCATTGTTTTAGACTCCATTGTCTCTGACATCCAATCAGAACGCAAGAAACAAGAACGTCAAAAAGAATGTTGTTATGCTTCCATAGCAACGTTCTTGTTTCTGGCGTTTTGATTGGACGATGCAGGCATGAGCTCATCTGTACTGTGTCATCTGTACCAGAAATCTGCCATTTACAGAAGAAATATACAGACTACATGTATTAAAAGGGAGATTCCTGATTTAATTCATTTGGCAGAATCTTTTGTGGACGCTCAGTACTAAGCCAAACTCTTAATATTACATCCAACCAAAGGTCACTGCGGTTTTCTTGGCCCATTTAAGTGTTTCCATGGATAAAGATGTAATACATTACTTCAATCCAACAACTTCTCTAGTGCTTACCTCTATTTATAGCCAAAGCAGTCACTACAAGGTCATGACCTAAAAACTGCTGAAGAGGATTTGGATTTCCCCGTTTCCACAAATTAATTGATTTGTCTCGAGATGCACTGAATATTCCTTGACACAACTGGCCATAGCATACCTTAAACAAAATCAATACAATAACAGACCTGAAATATAGTAGATTTTTTTGGTGACTAATAAAACCAACCTGGATAAATTACACATGTATGACATTTTCCCTTCCAATTGTCTTATTCTATAGAATACAAGTCCATGTAGACAAAAGGTTTAACTGGCATTTTCTAAATAGGCTTACTATAGGAAATGCATGGGTTTACGTACAAAAGTCTGAAAAATATAGTGTTACTAGTTCGGAATTATGAACTACTGCCAGTAGTCTACTGGTACTAGTACATGCAGCCTTCTCATGGTACCAGTACATGCAGCCTTCTCATGGTACAAGTACATGCAGCCTTCTCATGGTACAAGTACATGCAGCCTTCTCATGGTACAAGTACATGCAGCCTTCTCATGGTACAAGTACATGCAGCCTTCTCATGGTACCAGTACATGCAGCCTTCTCATGGTACCAGTACATGCAGCCTTCTCATTTATCTAATTCCAGATACTTTCAAACTTTTGACACGTATCATGTAATGAAATTGCTAACTTCTTGAACAATATTACATATTCTGAGATAAAGCATCCTTTTATATATTTATGTGTATATAATAATTGGTTTATATTGATGATTTCTATCATTTTTATCTTAGGTGTTGACAACAGAAGAATCTGTCTATACATACAAATGAATTCAGATTAACAATTATCTCATGGACAAGATTCTCAATATTATTTCATGTGTTGAAGAAGAATGTTTTTATTCACAAGTGTAGAAGATCTGTAAACAACAATTATATCATGAAGATGATAGCAATTACTTTTAGTCGACAAATACTATCACATAGTGGAACATGCTACATGTACCACCTTAACTTGTTGATGCAGACTCTGTAGATTAATTTAGGGCACAGTGAACATCAGCTGTGCTCTTCACACTAATTTAAACATAAAATCTTGTGTACATAGTTTTAAGTTATCCGGACCACAATTGAACACGTGATCATATTTGGTGTCCCAAATGTCCATTGTTTTTCAATGGAGCAGACCTCTGTAATGTTCGGTAAACATTGGAAATACTATTTGAGTAACTGCTACTTTTTTGCTCAAATCTGTTAACATTGACTCAAAGTAAAACAATATTTTCAATTTGGATCATTACTTAGCAATAGACTGATTTAATAACGCTGTATTTCTCAGTAGAAAAATAAAATTAAACGGTGATTTCAATTACCTTAAACTGCATTGTGTTTATATCCAAATTTAGTTTTGTTACACTTTATAGTTCATGAAAATGGCAATTAATTTTGTTATGTTTAGAAGTTTTGTCAAAACCCTGAAGAAGAAGACATTTAAAAGAAACGAAAACGTGAATACCTTTGTCACCTCTTTTTCATGTCCATGCCATCTTTCCTCCAGTTTGTTGTTACGATAATCATACAAACATACAGTCTAACAAAACAAGACGAAAAGTATGCAATACAATGAAAAAACAAAATTATGTACCATAGTAAGTCAAGATAGTAAAGGGAAGAGGACATTGTAATGCTGATCACATGATTTCATAAAAATTTTGGGCACTTTCCGTTGAAAAAAACATTTAAAATGAAATTGGAAGGTTCAAGAAAGACAATTCAAAACAAAATCTGTGTTGTATTGTGCCAGGTTGCAAAGCCCACGTTAAATCTCAATTTATGGAATGAGGGTTGAGTTTTATGCTGTTCGCACTATAAATCACACGATAGGATACATCTAACTACCTATTTTCAAAACAGTGTATTGGCTGTTTAAAATACCCATTGATGTATTATACCAACCCAATTTAATTTTCGAACAACTAGTAACTTCATTTAACTGTAAGCTGTGTGGACTTTTTGTGTATTAAACTAACACAGGCTGATAAGATGATCTTCTAAGCAAATATAAAGTTACAACAAACATGTAGTAAGTACAATTACTAGTAACAGCTGATTACAGGAAACCATATAATTGCAGCAAAAAGTCTCAGTTAAAAGTAAATAAATAATTCAGAATAATGTTACAGAATTCCAAGTCAAAAGAATGTTTCAGTACTCCAAGTCAAAATAATATATTAGAGCTCTAAGCTGGAAAATTGTATCAGAAATATATATCAGAAAAATGTTTTACTATTTTAGACAATGTCATGACTTGTGATGAAACTACCGAACACATTTTTAATTTATTTATTAAATTCAGATAAGGAATTGCTAGGTCATTTTCAATCTTTTTAAACAAAATAGGATTTGAAATAAAACAGGTGACTTAACTGTTTACCTGATCTTTACTGCCTGATAAACATTGACCTGTTTTAAAAGATGCTAAACACATGACTGCTTCACTATGAATGGCAGCATTAGATTCTGCTGACTGGTTCCCTGCATACTTGTCCATATGATTACCCTTTATGTGATCTGGATTGTTTGAATGGTCTTCAATATTGTCAAAATTGCTTCTGCTTTTAGAACTGAAAATAAAAGGAATTCAGTATTACATTTTCTTGTACCATTTTCTTCCATATTCACAACAGTTAACAGAGACCTAACCTCAGTTATGTAGTCAGCTGGCCACACAATGCAAAATAGGTTTGGAGAACGTTCAATGATACTCTGCCAGAATGTTGGTTATAATGTATAGCTATTTTTTTTAATTGTGTAACTGCTTTAGTAATTCCCATCACTAGATGTGACTGAAACCAATTTATAAATTTTTTTTATTATTATTATCTATGGCAGTACAATCGAATTCTGGTTATGACCTGTATGTCTTGAAAATGTATTGCCTTCAAGGCCAGGTGTGTCTTTTTACACATGACACTGCAGAATGCCACAGAATTCTATAAAATACCAATTTTTCTTTCATTATGTCTCACCGTACGCGGATGAAGTTTTCGCTGAAAAAGGCAATACCACATAGCACCACAGAACTCTATAAGCTCCTTTTTAATTGATAGAACTAATTTAAACTGTTATATTCATGTTAATATGCCTAATTGTATATAACATATGTCATTTAAACCTCGAATTGGTTCCGAGATTTGTTCATCCGTATGTCTCGTTGAGAGCTACTAAAGTTTTTCATGAGAAAAGGCGGTACCACAGAGAACACCACAGAACTTTATTTAAACACCTTATTGAATTCAAAAAGCTATTTTCAATGTTTATATGTGTTAACATGTTGTAAGTTCCTCGTTTAAAAACATATATATATAATAAGTTGTTTAAAATAAATCTTTCTCATAAATAAAAATCATCTTCATTAAAAACCGCTTGTTAATTAATATAGTCGTCATGGAGAACCCTTACCAAATTTAATGTATGGCCCTAGCACTACACCAGCAAAACCATGGGGTGATTTTTTTAGAATTGCTATTACTAATAAACATCAATAAAGACCAAACTCAGCAGTGATGTATGACTGTGTGAGGATTTTTAATTTGTTAAAGAAGTTGTTAAATTTGATCTTCATAATAATAAGATCTACTTTTTTCTCCACTGTTATTTTGTTCATGTATTGTTTTATGAAAAAAAATATTGATATAAACACAATTTAATAATTTCAATTTCCTTTTAAAGTTATTTAGGGTGTCCTGTGGTATTTTAGTTTCATTCTGTGGTATGGCTGTTGTCAGCGAAACCTTCAGCCGCGTACGACGGGACATAATGGTGAACAAAACTGTGGTTCACAATAAGGCATATCATAATAGCGAGCATCAAGATGCGAGCTATATTGTTACATGCGTGTGTGTAAAAAAAGTCACGTGATCCATATGAACAAATCCATTTCAGATGGTAGCTGAGCTATCCGAAGAAAATATTGTAGACGAACGAAAAAATATATAATATAAAAGTAGACATAAATAATTTTGACATCGATAAAATTAAAGTGTTTATTTTTTAAATTACTACAAAAATGCCAGACACATTTTTTTTCAATCTGAAACGCTGTATTTGAAATTGAGTTTTGTGACGTCACCAACACATTAGAAAAGACGTCACGTCATCAATTGAATGTAGAGGCACTGTTAGGGGCTCTGAAGTAACTACATGAACAATGTGCGATGCTCGCTAGGCTGCGCCTACATTCATATTATTTTTATTTAGTTTTATCCGTGGAAAAATGTATTTTACATATTTCTGTGGTATAAAGTTCATCGATGAATGATAGAATATTGCCGAAATTCTAGTATGTGAGCATATATATATATATATATATATAGTAGGACCTCATGGTATTGATCTATTCATTGTATCGATCTATTTATTAATCCACATTTTCGTCAACAATAAACAACATAAATAAACAAACTTATCTTGGTTTCCTTCTTTTTATCCACTGATATTACTAGTCTCTCTATCTCACGGATTCTGATTGTTATCATATTTTATCATGTTTTTTAAATTAAAATTTTTTCAGCCATGTTAAAATTAAGTAGATCGATACAATGGGGTTCCTATATATTTTGTTGCTGTTGAACATTTTGAAAGATTGTATTTAAACAGGAACCTATAAATCAACGGGACTGGAATCTAACGATATCGTCTACTTTTCATTGTCCCGCCAATACTTATTTACCGAACAAGTGTCTACACGGATATGATCGTGTTTGTGGCTTTTGAAAGACGCCTCTCGGAAATAAGCTGTCTGTTTAAGACTCTGGTTACCGGCACTATGTTTATATATTAATAAATTTGCGTATTTAATGACAGATTTTTTGGTGTTTACAGGAACCTATAAATCAAATTATACCAGTTAAACTAGTGCCAGATTTTTATGGCTTTAACCAATTAGACAAATAATATGATGACATGGGTATTAGCTACCTAGGGATTTACACCTTATGACATCGTTGTTTATTGAACCATTTGTTCATCACACCTGTGATTACATAACGAGTGCAACAGGTGGGCAGAACATTAAGAGAATGGGTTGTAATAAATATTAATTAAAATTTGAAAATTGCGTTTGTAGTATTAATTAATTACAACTTAATTAGGGTAATTACAGTACTAACTTAAATAAATTTGCTAAAATAGCCCATTTTACCCAGATCAAGAGAAATTAAATTAATTAATAGGTTATTTGTAACAGATGATATTAATCCCCCAATGTTTGTTTGTGTATACAAGTTTTTCTATTATGCTTACTACCAATCACAAGCATAACACAAAATGAATAGAGATGTTTTTAATAATGGACAATCATGAACTGTAATTAAGTTTTTGTAAAACATAAAGTGATTTTTCATGTCCTCAATTATGACCTATCTGTTTACAATCTTAAAACATTTATCTTTCAGAATATGAAAGAAAAATGAATGCTGCTTTCATAATACGAAGTATATTGGTTGTATTCAAGGGGACCGTTTCAAAATCTGTGTCGACTTTCCAGAAACCTGCAAATATTTCATGCTACCTAATCCGAAAATATACTGGGAATCACAACAAAAAAGCTATATGCTGCAACACGACACAAAAAACCTAATTGATTGGTCTATACCTTTTAAATGTGTAATATTGCATTATGATATGATATGGTCATAAAATATAAAGTTTGCCAAAATTACATACCAAAATGGCGACCGGTAAAAGTGGCTCACGATTTTCGCTGATTTTAACATTTTCATAACTCAAATCATTGCATTGTATCACACGTGGCGTTATAACTAATTTCAGGTACGGTTTACTGAGCTATTGCGCGAAAATATAGTTCAATGTTTGCATTGACCGAAGTAAGTACTTTCTATCTGTAATATTGTTTTGATTATTTTTCAGGTGAAAAACAGTATGTTTTGTATTTCGAAATGTAATACTTTTGTTATTTGCATTTGAATTAAAATATAATTCTGTTCATATATTCTTACGCGATCAAGCTGGCTAGGTGAATGATCATATTGCTGTATTCATTACATTATGTGCACGTGATTATGTGTCATAACCATTTATTGTAAATGTGTTGAACAAATAAATATTTCTTACTATTATCATAAATGCACATTAAATCTGCTCTCATCTGAATTTAATTATATAATTAACGCATTGTAAATATGTCCAACAATAATAAATTTCTTGCTACTGTTTTAATGGTGTATTAAACAATTTTCGTGATGTAAACCGTTAATATTCCATGGCTGCCTGTGCTGCTGCAGCTGATCATCATGATGAATAACAGTAAACAAGATTTTCACATGTACATCTTTGCAAAATAAAAATAACACATAAATCAATGTATTAAGAATTTCTAATATTTTTAAAACAAACGATAACCAGTCCTTTAGCTCAATTGGGATTGCAGATTTAACAAACGGTACAAATGTCATGAATGTTAATAATTTGGGACAAAGATTGCACACCGACTTGATGAGGGAAGTATTACGAATATGTAATTCCTGTCGAACATTTAAATGATGAAAACGTTTCTACTTTAGCATTGTCTTATTATTGGTTTTATGCACTTTTTAATTTTCCAGTTATTTTGTTGTTGTCGCATCATATAGAAATAAATTATTTAATTAAATTTTTTTAATACAGGTCTCAATTTCCTGTATCTTTCTTTTACTTTAAATAATTCAAATGTCCAAAAATGTTAACTAAGTCCACTATAAGGCTGCATATGTCAAAAGCAATTGACTTTCCATATTGGGCCTCAAACGTACAGGTTCAACTAGTCCGAGAATCCTTTGCCGTCCAACGCTTTTATTATTTTTTTTTTTTTGCGTGGGACGCAAAAAAAAAAAAAAAAAAATAAAAGCGTTGGACGGCAGAGGATTCTCGGACTAAGGTTCAACATCTTGCGGTCGTATCATGCTGCGCTCTGCGAAGCTTTTTATTCTTTACTGTTATTGTTGGTTATAGTATTAATTACACAATTTCTATTTTCATTATAGGACATTTATCAGATATAACAATACAAACTGACTTCTTGTTTTAATCCTCCAATTACTTTAATTGAGTTACCCCGATATGGTTACAACCATATCTTTTCTTGTTTAATTGATAAAACATGGTCATTGTAATACAATTAGGTAAATAAGACACACAAAATTCTAAAAAAATTACAACATATTTACTGTCACAGAAAATTGGCAACAAATTTAACTAAAATGTTGGTATCGTATTACATTCGTCTATGTCACTTCTGCGTGCTCGCTTAATCTCGTTAAGGTCTCGTTGCGACAAAGAAATCATACTTCCTTAGCTGAAGACTTAGCGAGTGTCCAATCCCGTTAGTTATACTAGTCCCAGATTTTAACAATTTAAGGTATCCGGACCATAATTGACCACGTGATCATATTTGATGTCCCGGATGTCCATTGTATTTCAATGGAGCAGACCTCGGTAATTTCCGGCAAACATCGGAAATACTATTTGAGTAACTAACTTTTTTTGTTCAGAAATGTATACATTGACTCAAAATATTTTATTTGTATCATTAATTGGCAATACATTGATTGAATAAAGCTGTATTTCTTTGTCGAAAAATGAAATTGAACCGTGACTTGAATTATGGGTCGGATACCTTAAAAGGGAATCTTAATTATTGTTTAATAATAAGTGTAATTATAAAAGCTAACACTGTAATATAAGGTTTGGTTTTATGTTCTATCTCTGTTTGATGCGTGGTTTAAAAATATGCAAACTTTATTTTTGTCCGAGAATCCTCTGCCGTCCAACGCTTTTTTTTCTTTTTTTTTGAGTGGGACGTCAGAGAGCTCTCCATAAGCAAAACAGCGGATTTTGCAACACCGGTCTGGGTCAGCGCATTTCATCGTGTCAGATTTAATAAAACATTCTCATCAAGATAATCTTTATATAATTCACTTTTAGATATTTTTCTCTAGGAATATAATCATCTTACCTTAAATCAAGCTAATTTAAGTCACATTGTATTCACGTGACTTTGTGTTCATAATGAAAGTGAAATGTAGGAATGTAAGGGTATCGATGGAAATGAGCTTAGAAATGGACTTAAATCAGCTTGATTGAAGGTGTCGCAAAATGAGCTGTTTTGCTAATGGAGAGCTCTCTGATGTCCCACGCAAAAAAAAGCGTTGGACGGCAGAGGATTCTCGGACTAACTTTATTTATGTTCAGTTCAAATTTATACAAGTTACAATCTCTGTGCTGCAGTTGGGCTTTAACTGAATACATATTTTTGTTTTTATATATCCTCGACTTTTCTTTGTGTAAAATTATAAGAAATCTGTGAAAATACCTATGTTTTTTGTGTTTTGATTTGCTGAACAGATTCCCCATTTATTTAAGTGATTAATATCTTGTTAAGTTGTTTAGACAAGTTCCCGGCGACTGTTGCTTGGAATTTGTAAACAACCGAGAGAAGTTCCGGATGTTGCTTTTAGTCAAAGGGTGGTTTGTTGGTCCCGATCTTGTCATTAAAAAAAAACAGAAAGATAAAAAAAAGTTTATTATGAAATATTGCATAACAATATGAAGCAAGACGTCGATCAAAGGAACTTTAGTTATTTTTTTAATTTAAACTAAATTAAACTACTTAAGAGAACTTATTTATCCAAATTTAAACAGATATTAACAAATCAGGTAAGCATTTAGCAAACATTACTAAAAATATACTTCGGAACAACAAAAAATGGCTTGACATTTTTATCATTGTAGTTTCACGCAAAGACATTTTTCAGAATCCACCTGTACTAAGCGACCACAAGTGAAATGTTCATTTAAATACAATCACTTGTATTAAGCGACCATCATGAAGTACACTGTCTGAAGCACATCAACCCCTGGTTTCAGCGACCACCCATTAAACATTCACCATAGGGACACATGAGCTTTTAAATGCATCCACCTGTATTAAGCGCCACCTTAAGCATAGCACACTTTCTGGAGCACATAAAACGATATGGTTTCAGCGACCAACTATTTAAATGAGACTACCCATGAAAATAGCAACTGAGAAAACCTACCGAACAGCAAGAGCCAAAAGCCAAGGGACAGTTACAAATCCGGATATAGACAAACACAACACAAAAACTACAAAAATAAAACACAGATGAGAGTAACCCGAACCCAATAAAAATCATGGGTGCACTCAGGTGCTCCTGGCGAGTACAAGCAGTGTTTGCTTATAATTAGGCACCCGTCGAGTTATTCATTGTCATGTCTAGGGAAACATTCACCATAGGTACACATCAGCTTAAAATGATCTTTCAAATGCAACCACCTATATAAAGCGACAACCCTCAGTACAATGTCTAGAGTATATGTAACCACCTGGTTTTAGCGGTCACTTATAAATGAGGGATACGTGAGGGATTAATTTGAACTTTTAAAAGGAACCACATGTAAGAAGCGACCACCTTGAGCATAATACACTTTCTGGAACACATGCAATCGCCTGGTTTCACCTACCAACTATTTAAATGCGACCACCCATTAAACATTCACCATAGGAACACATGATCTTAAAATGACTTTTACAACCACCTGTATTAAGAGACCACCCTGAGCGTAGTATACTTTCTGGAGCACATGCTATCACTTATATTTAGAAATTACGCTTTTTGCTAATTTGATGGGTAAACACGGAACACAGAAGTAGAGCAAACCACCCTTTTTGTTTACTTTTTTGCAGCCACCAATTGTTTCCTGTCTAATGCACAAATCGTACGTACCAAACGACACGATAGCGTGGATTGTCGTGCGTGATATTAAAAAGTGTTCTGTTGTTAGAACAACTCATCAAGATAAGATACAGATGGATATTTCAGGGATTATTCGATACACTAAAGTGCAACCCACGAAATCTAGGGGCTCCCGAAATGTATAGATAGACATTGTGTTTTTCTTCCGATTTCCGAGTTTCTTGACATCTATATACTAGGTTGGGGTAAAATCGACATTCTTAATCGATAGGCACCCGTACAAAAAGGTAGGAGGTACCGTTTGTGCAAAATTACGATTTTTGCATACAAAAATCAATTTTTAAGTAGTACGCCCTGCGGGAACTTTTTGCTCATTTACAACCGAGATTAAATTCTTACCTTAAAAACAAAATTAATCCACGAACATTTGTGAAAATATTTAACGACACTGCAGGTACCAAAAGGCAAAGAAAATATATAATTAAAGAAAAAATTAAAAGAAAAAGATTTAAAAGATATATATTTATTTAACAAAAATAAAAGCCGACAAATACATATACGAACAAAACGAGGTCCCGTTTTTGTAACAGTTTCAATTTGGTGTATATTGTGCGCGCGAAGTCAAAAGTATTAGACGTGATTTATTGTCAAACAGTGCATTAAATGGCGGTTGTCCTGTTGGTTAATAAAGAATTCATCGTTTAGAAAATCAAAGGGTACCGAGGTGTAATCGAAAGAAAAAAATAAACGTAAGAAGACAAAGTCGTGGCTTGCAGAAAACACACGCATACAACAAGCAACAAACACAAAAACATACAACAAATAAACAACAAGAACCCCTTAGAAAAAAGGGTGACACAAGATGTTCCGAAAGGCTTTACCAGTGGTGTTACGTATGTATATAGTGTAAACATATTTTATTCGTGATATTGAACAAGGAACCTATCGAACTTGTCCTAGACTGAACAATATATAATTTAATGCATCTAATACAATGTTAGGGATCCGGAAACAAGTCACAGACTTATATTAATCCGTTTCATATAGATACTATAGTTACATTAATAATACTCAAAGGATCAATACTATAGTTACAACATAAACAAATAAACTTGTATATTTTATGAGGGGTGGACAGGGTAGTGGAGACAGGGAGAAAGTGGGAGGGAGAAATAAGGAAAGGGAGCAAAGTTGAGGGAGAAAGGAAAAAGTAAGAAAAAGAGGGAGGCAGAACTAGTACAAATGTATCCTTAACTGTGTATCTGAAAATCATTTCATAATTGCCAATTCATGTTTTAATTGATAGACACTTACTGATTTTGTTAAAGAGATAAATTACATCCAAAATTAAGTTTTTACTGTGCTACTATGCAGTAAGTTTTTTTTTGTTTCTCTCTGCCCTACATTTTGTTATTACTAAGTCATCTGTTGTCTGTCCGTTGTTTACTTTAATTAATATTCTCCTCTGCAGACTTTACTTGGCCAATCCAATTCAATTTTTTCTAAACGTGGTTAAAATAATGCTTATATGGTACATGTATCCAGGATGTTGAAAGATAGTACTTGTTTTATCATGTGACGCAAGGACAGTCTATACTAACTAGTTATTATATAGAACGAATAATCGTACCCTCGCTTTTTTTTGGTTAATCCGACAAATCACAAAACTAACTTCGGATTATAACCAGGGGCGGATACAGGATTTTCGAAAGGGGGGGCGTAAAAAGGGGATATCGGAAAAGGAAGGCCACGAACAAGGTTTTTATAGTGTTCAGTAACCTTTATTTTGTACAGTATATACAAAAGAGATATCATAATAAACGAATTAGTACCGTTAATGCATTAATTTATGGCGAGGACGAGCGGGGATTAAATTTTGCCTTTGGCGCTGGTTGTTACCCTCCCTGTTCTCTTTTTTTTCCTTTTTAAAGGGGGGCGTACGCCCTTACGCCCCCCCCTGGATCCGCCACTGATAACAGCAGTAAAATTCGTCCTACCAATAAAAGGGAGCTAGTAAAAATTTAAATATAATCACAGGGTTGGTCGGATACAATTAAAAGTCTCCAAAACTGTTATTTTTACGATAACGTCCATATAGTAAATGAGACTGATATTAAAGGATTGATCTAACTTTTTTACTGGAGTAGCCCTCTTTTATGAAGTTTTAACAAGACTTCAATAAGATTGATTGGATGTTTGCTTTGCTTCCAACGAGCAGTGATTTCCGCTCTATTCAGGACGAGTACAAGTTAAAAAAACCCAATAAATTAATTGAAAAAATGGGTGTGATGGGACACAAGGAACAAAATTTTGACTGCCATAGGAAAAGTAGGGAGTATTTGATGAGCGGCTAATGAACCTATTGTTTTTCTAAAGCCACTAAAGGGGTCCTTATCGTGCAAGAAGCGTGGCATCCTTCAGAAACGTCACCCACTACCAGGCAGGCTTTCCGTAGACCTGACAACCCCCAACGAGAGGGTCTCCCCTATCCGCCACCCGGTGACACGCATGGCTGCTCTGTGGGTCGAAGCACTGGGGACCCTCATATTCTATCATATATATTTATTTAAATATACATAGTAACAACATATAATTGCACCCGATCCATTGGAATTTTGAACAATGGTCATGCTAATTAATTACCATGTGATTCCAACAGGAACCTATAAAAGTTAGTTATATATAGGAACCTCGTTGTATCGATCTACTTAATTTTACCATGGCCGAAAAAATATGAATTTTAAAAACATGATAAAATATGATAACAATCAGAATTGGCGAGATAGAGAGACTAGTAATATCAGTGGATATAACAAAGAAGGAAACCGAGATAAGTTTGTTTATTTATGTTGTTTATGGTTGACGAAAATAAGTGGATTCATAAATAGATCGATACAATTAATAGATCGATACCGTGAGGTCCTACTATACTAGTCCCAGGATTCCAATAAAACAGGGACAGTCTATACTAACTATAGTATAGACTGTCCCTGAATAAAAGCATTATAAGTTATAGCTGCGGAACCGTTACGTAGCTCTTTTGGTCCTTTGACATTTTTTTTTTATTTGGCGGAATGTCAAAGAACCTAAAGAGATACGGTTCCGATTAAGTTAGCTGAAAACAAACTCACTGAGAGTAAAAGCAATTAGTTCTAATATCCCGCCAAAGGGGAGATAAATAAACAAGATGCAATATTTTCAAAATCCCCGCGGTTTTCACTACCTACGCAGAAAAATACAAAGAATTTGTTAAGTTCTTATACTCGTTTCAACACTATGCTACATAAGCGGCTCTACGCTTAGGTCAAAAGGTTATAGGGGAAAAGAAAATGATGCCGCTTACGGCATTTCAAACAACATTGTACGAAAAATAATGATTTCTATACGTATTGACGACTTTAGACGTATTTTTAAATTAATGGTAAATAGTTCGTTGTGCTATCTAGGTTATGTTCTGGTCTGTAGATTTCTCCACTATAAGGTTATTGTAATTTGCACTGTTTTGTGGGGGATGTACATGGTCTGAAAGTGAAAGAGTTATACGCGTGTGCGGCCTGAAAATTGTTTACCCACCCATACTTGCCAACATATTTTTGGTATAATTCCTGATAATTTCGCCAAGGGGTATGGGGACCGCTTAAAGTGCCCAGTGGTCCTAGGAAAAGCCTTGGTGGGGGGGTAGAAGGGGTATGCCCACCCCATTCATATCTTCAAGAAAAAACAGTAAAAATAAATCCCATTTATATATACTAAGGGACCAGTCAAAATTTATTGATGCATGGGACCTGTGTAAAATGGAAACTGCAATAATTGTTATCGGTACCTAACTACCAGGCATGGACTTGCATGGCATTTGTCCAGTTGAGATTAAAATTTGACATTGTTTATTTTTTCTTGTTGTCTTACTTTGATGTTCATCCCCATCACAACACTGTGTTCCTTTTATACATTAATACACTTTTGAATATTTTCTGTCTTACTGAAATAAATTCATTATCCTTTCAAGTTATTTAAACATATTTGTCTTCGACTACAAGGCCTTTAATGCAAATGTGGTCATCGACTACTTTTGACCCCCCAAATAGGAGTTTGATATTTTAAATGGCAACGTCAAAAACAAAATCCAAAAAATCAGATAAACTGACTAGTTTGAGAATCAACCAAAATTGTGTAAGCTACCGCAATTGGTATTCACTTGATACAGGCATTTCAAAAGAAATGGTGGGCCTGTCAAACCCATTTATATTACTATAATTTGTAAGCTGGGGTGTTTATATTCATAGTGTGTATTCCATTGATCCTCACAGCAAAATATTTATGTTAATGCCCAAGCATTGTGAAAGATTTCTGCAATCATATCTTGAATATTTTCTACCATTCAATGCGTAACTGAGGCCTCAGTGGCCGAGTGGTTAAGGTAGTTCGTCTACTATTGAACACGTGGTCTGTCAACTGTTTTCCTACCGAAGGTCATAGGTTTTCTCTGGTTTCCTCCCCCAATAAAAACTGGACACCATGATATAGCTGAAAAATTGCTGAAAGTGGCATTTAAACAATAAACAAACAAAATAAATGTGTACCTATTAAAATAATTTAATTTAGCACTGTTGCACGAGTTGTTGATTGAACTGTATTTGAGCAAATAGAGCGTCATTGCTTTGGGGGACTTATACATATGTATATAAAGATAAAATGATTCTTGTACATGTAGATATAGCCTCAAGCCTTTTTTTGCTGGTAACAGTTTAGGAATTTGTACCTTTATGATTCAAGAAGATTCCTGTGTGCTTTGTTCGTGTTAATTCATTTGTTTGTTTTCTAAAAGCACACATGAACTTCAAGTCCAGGATTTTCTTTTTAATCCAAAGGGATATTCACTCTAAGTTATGATCCATATAAAATGAAATAAAATGTGATTTTAAAGATTTTATATCCCATAACGACATTGTAATAAAAAACAAATAAGTTACAACAAATTTAACAATACAGAATGAATGGAACAAAAGTATGCACTGCATGTGATTACAAAAGTACCTAATTTAAACTTCTTACATCCAGTAACTAGAGGCTCCCAGGAGCCTGTAATCGCTCACCTGGAATCCAAATGACTTAAACTATATTAAAATTTTTTAAATTAACAGTTTCAGTCTAGTTGTTATAGCTTTTAAGTTACTGTGCAAAAACTAAACATTTCTTCAAAAAATTTGTTAAATACAATAACTCCTATAAGGTGCCATCCACAATTTCTGAAAATTAAATGGTTTTTAGGCATTGTCCTTTAGGGTACTTTAGAAATTTACAGTTTTACTCTACTAATAGGTGTGTTATAGACTAATTTATAATTAAAAAACTGTTCATATGTCCAAATTCATAATGGAATGGCAATAACTCCTATAAAGAGTTATCTTGCAATTTTTGGACTAAGCAATCATTTGTAGGGCTTCTATTGCTGATCATTTGTGCAATTTACAGTTTTAATCTAGCTACTATAGTTTTCAAGTTACAGGACAAAAATGGAAAATTTCTTAACAAAATTGTCATTTAAGGGCAATAACCCCTATAAGGAGTCATCTGACAATTTCAGACCAATTAAATGAATTGTAGGGTCTTTATTGCTGATCATTTGTGCAATTTACAGTTTCAATCTAGCTGCTATAGTTTTCAAGTTACAGGACAAAAACGGAAAATTTCATAACAAATTGCCATTTAAGGGCAATAACTCCTATAAGGAGTCATCTGACAATTTCAGACTAATACAGTGAATTGTAGGGCTTGTATTGCTGATCATTTTTGCCATTTACAGTTTCACTCTACCTCGTATATTTTTCAGGTTATATTGTAAATACCAAAAATTTTGTCAAAAATCGTCAAAAAAGGGCAATAACTCCTACAAGAAGCCAATACACAACTTCGCACTGATAGCAACTATTGTAGACCTTAATGTGCTGATCAATTTGAAGTAACGGTTTTCTCTATAGCTATTATAGTTTTTTAGATAATGATCAAAAACCTGTGTTGACCCCCATGTTCTATTTTTAGTAACAGCGGCCATATTTGTCTGTTGATCAACACCCTGGGTACAAACTTGAAACTAGGAACCCTAAGGATGATTGTGGCCAAGTTTGAAAAAAATTGGCCCAGTGGTTTCAGAGGAGAAGATTTTTGAAAAAGTTTACGACGGACGACAGACGACGGATGCCAAGTGATAGCAATAGCTCACATGGACCTTCGGTCCAGGTGAGCTAATAAAAACTGAATGACTGCACAAAATTCAACATTTGTAAGTTTCGAGTTTTTGTGCTTACAAATTTAAAAAATAGGGCATTCATGGGACATTAAATGATAGCCTGACACATTGTGACATTTTAATTTTCATGAACACATTTTAATGAAATCAATACAGCAAAGTAAGACACATAGTTGATTGTTCGGAGGTTTTCTTAGAAAAACCGAATAATTTAGAAGTTGCTGCACTGACTTGGAGTTATTACAAACATCACAACACTGCAAAGTTCTTGATCAGTATAAATCCATCAGGATTAATTAATTTTGTGTCAGAATTTTAGGGCGGACGTAGCAGTGACAAGTACATAACAAATAATTCTGGGTTTCTAGACATTATAGAACCTTTTGACTGTGTTATGGCTGATCGTGGCTTTACTATAAGAGAAGATCTTGCATTAGTTAGTGCCGAACTGTTTATTTCCCCTGGTAGGAGGGGAGCTTCTCAAATATCAACTGATGAAATTTGAAAAACTAAAGAAATTGCAAACAGAAGAATATACATTGAACAGGCAATTAGAAGGATGAAATCTTTTAGAATTTTAAAATGTGAGCTTCCTTTGACACTTGCACAGCATTTAGACTTTATTATTAGAACAATTGCTGGAATTTGCAATATGTACCCCCCACTACCAAAATATTAAATTAATGAGCACGATCAGAAAGATTTGTAAAATAGGCACTTTGATAAACATTTTGTATTATTATGGTCATTTCTGAATGTTACAGTGGAAAATGCTCATCATAAATAGAATGATAAGAAATAATGTTTCAGTCAACCTGAAATTAAATTTTAACATATCATTACTGAGAACGAAGTGTCATTACTGAGAACGAAGTTAATAATTAATAAGTTTTCGGAAAGATCTTTAAAAATTAGGCTAAGGTAAGAAATATGAAATAAATAATAAAATAATAAGGAGTAAATTGTAAAGATGATAAAATTTAAAACAAATTTGCTTATAAAAATAATTTTTCAAATGTTGGCTTCAAATTTGTGAGTATATGGATGAAAATTAAAACCAAAAAATCTGAAAATGAAATTTGAACTAGATTTTGTAACTCATCATTGTTAAACTCTATGCTAAATTTCATATTGTTATCTTAAACTTTTATGAGAAAAGTGTGGAGAACTTAATTATAAGTATCACAACTCTTAACAAAAATCATCTGATAATAATGAAATTTGAAACTGATTTGCAATCTAATTTAAATTAAATCTCTCACTAGCTCTCCCTTTTTTGTTAATGTCGCTGTGAAGATCTAAAAACATTCCATAACAGGTCATCTCAGATTGAACTTTTGATATAAATATTATCCAATGAAAAATTTGGGTATTCCCCAAAAAATTAACCAATCAAACTTAAGCTTTTATCTTAATTTGGGGTTTTGTTATGAAACAGGTACAATAATACCAGAGAGATTCTGAACAATGACAGAGGATTCTCCAACATTAAAGATTGGTGAAGACCGTTTTTGATTGGTCAATACAGAAGTTCATCCTGAGATGACCTGTAATGGGATGTTGTTAGATCTTCATAGCGACAATAACAAAAAGGGGGGAGCTAATGAAAGATTTAATTTTAATTAGATTGAACTGATTTGTAACTCATCAATATAATGAATATACCAAATTTTAACTTGTTTTCTCCAATGCTTTAGAAAAAACAAAGTGTGACAGACAGACGCACTGCTGACAAATGGATCATAAACAAAGAAGTCACAATACTTTCTTCCTGTAATAGCCAACTGACCCTGAATTGGGGCATAATACTGATGGTTTGGCTTCAGTGAAAATGACTGGTTATTATTCAATATTAAATATACTGGAAGTTTACAGGTGCAAAAATTAGAGCAAACATTACATTTTTCAACTAATGGGCATTTAATTTCAACCACACCTGCTCCAGTAGGGGTGATCTTTGTCTACAAAACCACATTTATTGGTTACTATATTTGTGTGACCAGATTTCTTCATGATTTTAATATATTGTTCTTTTGCCTCTGGTTCCATCTTCCTACCATGTTTTAGACTTAATATGTAAATTTGGTTTTTTATAACCCATCAACCTTGTAATCAAAGCCAAAGGAACATAATCATCTTCACTTTTTTTGGCCTGAACAGCTGTGTAGATGCTGTAACAAATTTGAAGATGTCAAACGATCCTCTCTGAGTAAATGCCAATTTTCATTATCAGATTGCCCAATTGTAGACAGTTGAATTGTATCAACATCTGTACTTGTGTATAGTTGAACATTATGAATGTAGGACTTTACAGATAATGCATCTAAGTTTATGGTAACATTTTCAGGTACTAGTAAGCTGGCTTTTTCTGCTAGTTGATCAATACCTGCAATAAAAAAACACAAAACTTGTTTTAGTGGCAAATGAGACGAACCGCATACTGCTTCTGATACAATAATGCATAATAGGGTCAATATTTTCCAATATTCATACAATAACCCTTTTCCTATATACTAGTAGTAATAATTTTTTTTTTGAATTTCTGCAATTATCCTTCATTCGGCAATGTAAACAATGATCCCAAGGCTAAATTAATTTTAAAATATCTTGCATTTATTGCTTTAACCAAATGACTCCTAAATAATAAAATACAATGTTTTTCACTGATTTTAACGTCTGTTAAAGCGACACACTTTCATCGCTGAACTGGTCTCATTATATATATATATATATATATATATATATATATATATATAGGGCTCACGCTAGGTCAAAATTATAAGGGAGAAGTCACTTCTCTTTTGGGGAGCTTACAGGGAGAAGTGGGTGCACAACAGGGAGAAGTACTAGTTGTATTAATAATATATGTCGCTAGGGCTTGTTTTGTTTATTTTCTAATAACTGTGTTACAGTTTGCATTTTTATTATTATTTAGGATAAAGCATCAAAGCAGGGTTCACCACACTCTAAAAAAAGTAGGGAGAAGTGACTTCCTGGAAGCTAAACAGGTGTTTTTTAAATTGGAAAGTCGTCTAAGATGGCATAAAAATTATTTGGACTAGCTGGAATAATTATACATATATCAAACTACATTGTTAAACTTACCCTGCAGTACATGTGCAAAATAATGACATGATCTGGCCCGAGTTCTTGTGGACACATATCCGTATGTTGTGGGGCTCATCCCTTATTCTTTGAGAAGGCAGACATTCTGTTCTCATCAAACAAAATTCACTTTTTGATTCTATGACTATGGTATGATAAAAAACTTCTTTTCAGAAATCATTTTTATAATATTCATATGCCTTTCCAATCTTATAATCTTGCAGAACAGCCTTGCTACTATTTGACGACAGGTATGAAATAATGTTCGATATATATAGGCGGCCACATGGAAATTCCATTCTTTTCATCTATATAACCAGTTGTTGTGCAACTCAAGCGGGTCTGGAATTGTGGTGGTACCAATGGACGACAATTTATGATAGTCCAACTCATTTTGTTTTAAAATATCAGAGGCTGATTTAAGTTTATGCACCGAAAAACACAAAGCGGCAAGTTTATTTTTAGTGCCATCCTTGCTCAAACCCTGCTTGGTAAGAAAATCTCGTAGAGCATCCACTTTCCATGTTAAAAACTCGTCAAGAGATTGAAGAGGAATTTCTCGGTCACCAGGATCCATTGAATGATTAAATAGGTATAAAATATAATAAAATTACGTGTAAAACTTGTAGAAAACAAACTGATTTTCAGTGAAAATGGTTAGCAAAACATCGTCAACATCACTCCTCTACATAGGCAGCCATATTGTTTATTGGTGTCTAACGGCGGTATTTTCCCCTATGACCTTTTGACCCTATCAGCCATGACGCTAAGTGTTGATTGGTGTATTTGCGAAAACTTTATTTTTTATATGTGGTTTAGAAAGTACACAATAAATCGGCATGCATTGTCGTCAGATTCAGTTGCAACCAAATAAAGAAAATGTGTGTTGCTAAAACCGGAAATATCTCAATTCATACGCACCCAAAGATGGCGGGAGAAACTTGATTGTAAATTTAGCCAAAGACCTGTTGATCTATTGCAACATTTTCAGTTTAATATTAGGTATACTTTTATAAATAACATAAGCATTGCAAATATCATAGCTTTTCTGAAATGATAGATAGCAATCGGTCTGCATCTGACTGAAACATTGAAAGCTATTTTCTGTTTAATGTTGAACTCGCACGTCTTTCCTGATCACTATAGATAATGATGCAGTGTCAGCAAAATTCTACATGATTAGAATTTTATAGTTGTTGTGTCTGAGTTCGTGTACACTACTCAAGTATGTATTTGCCACATACGCGATCGCAAAAATACAGAAAATTAGCAGTCGAATACAATGTTAAAGGGAGATAACCATACATAAACAGACAAACAACCTGTAGCAAACATTAATATTCTTTTATAATATTTGTCAAGATTTTAAAATACTGAGAAATATTGCAATCAAATTAGGAATCAATCCTATATAGTTTGGCAGAAAGTAGAAAAATATTTATTCTGATCCCCCTATCTATGTCTTATTTTCATATAAAGTGTTTACTGCAATCCTCCTGATTTAGTGGATTTTTTTACAGTACAGATATAATTTTCCATCATGGCATTGCAGAAAATAAGTACTTTCACAACGTTTCATTGCAAGAATCCATCGTGATGGGTCAAATTGCAGGTGAACGTTAAATTTGTATTTCCAAAAAGGAAAAACAGGAAAAGATTAGAATTGACTCAGTTTATCTCCCTTTTTAATTCCAGTGAAAAAACTATGGCTATCATCACTAAAAGACTATGATATTGAAATAAAGATTGTTCATTGTTTTTTGTATTGTTCGTCTATGCCAATTAAATTATCTAATTAAACTCATTAGTAGATGTTACCATAGTCATAGGCAACAGGTAAGTTTGAATATTGGAACATGTATCTCACTGGTAAGCTTGTTTAATTAAGCTGTAAAACAGCTGGGGTTCTACCTTTGATAAGCATCAGGTAAATGGGGTAATAAACATTTTGGATAATTAATTATCAATCGTGTTGACACAGCATGGGGTTTTAATAACATCTTCAATTAGGTTTTGACACCTGTAATTAACATAAAGCGTTAAAATTTATCAAAGGTAATTGTCCATTTCATAAGTTTTCAAAAGAACAAACTGGCTGTAGCTGCAGTTTTTAGTACCGGAAGTGGACACTAGGTGGCGTTTTTTTAAATTGGAAGAATTTTTTACTGAATGTAATTGTTCAAAAATACCTGATGGGAAAGTTATTAAACTGAAGTATCTAGTAGAGGAAAGGCTTAAATTAAAATATTGTTTGTTTGCCTTTTTCCGACCAACCATCAATAATCGGCCCGAGTGACAAAATTTTATTGCCTATAATATAAACATTTTTTTTTATTATATATCGATCGTTTCCCGGAACTTTGGAGTCGTTTCCTTTAGCGATTTCTAAATAAATCGGTATCAAATTAAATGCATGCCGATTTTATTAAATATGCATTGTTCCTGTCAAACCTTTTGGGGACAATTCCGAAATGGCGCACATGGTTCAATTTTGTTGAAATGTTGCGATGGAGTTTTTTACCATCTCGTCTGTAAAATTGAACAAAGGGAACAAAGTTAAAACTTTACTGTTAAACAGACTTTTTCAATTTAAGTCTGCATGCACCTGGGATGTTCTAGACACGGACGACTACGAATCGAAGAAAACTGATGTTGTTACCGTCTCTGTATTTAATAAAGCAGGCACTGAAACTTTCAAACCCGACTCCCAGGAGCCTATATCTGTAGTCCAAAACTTTGACAAGACCTTAAAGTATGTGACATTTACAATAACTCAAGACGATGTTGATTCTGGTGAAATGTCAAGGCCCTTACAGAGAAAAGACGCATTTGCAATGCTGATGGAAAAAAGGGTGGACAAACCTCCCCCTAAAATAAGGAAGGACGTAGATAAATTAAATGGTTGGCATATACTAAAACTAAAATCTTTTCCCCCTATCTTTGCTTGCAATGAGTATGTCCCTTTAGGATAAGGGGGACTGTCCCACTCATTGCAAATTTTCTTTCTTTTCTTTAAAGTCCGACCTAAAAAGACAAATTATGCTGTCAGAATGTCTGACATACTTGTATTCCTTTCTGTTTGCCCAATTGCCAGGATTTTCTAATTTGACTGTCCATAGAGGGGACCCAAAAGTCAATGTTGTCACAATAATTTTCTAATTTCTATTAAACCCATAGTGAAAAGAAATACAAAAAAAAATAACTTAATGTTTCAGTCTTTGTCAGTTTAATATTGTTTGAATTTTGTTCTAGACTGCATTTATAATAGAAAATAGTTGCAGTTAATTTTGTTAATGTTTAATGCATGTTTGCAAGTGTCTTACATCAATTATTAAAGTTATTGGGTTCAGTCGGAACTTTCTTCTAGTGTTGAATACAGAAAATAGATGAACAGCTACTTTTGTTAGTACCACATGCTTGGTTCAATGCTATTTTAAAAACTCTATTGCAATATATTCTAGTCAAATTTCAAAGATTCAGATGTCTGAGGAAAAAACCTTAAAATCTAGTCCTGAAAGTTAATTTTATTATAAATGTCTTGAGTCTTTGATTAACATATATATATGTTTATTGGTTTTATACATGCTTAATACTCAATATGATATGTATTCTAGTCAACATAGATCTAAAAAATGTAGTTGAACATGTCAGAAAGTTTTGTTTTATGTTACTTTTTGAAAATTTTTGACATTCTTGTCATTTCATCATGTTTGTTTAATAAAATGTTTCTATTTTTTAAAGGTTTCAGCAACTGTTTTATCTTTCACTGTTTCATTGCTAGTTCAACCTACTCCAATATTGATAAAATAAAATATTTTCTCTACCTACCCACCCTTTCCAAGGTACAGTCGGAAAAAACCAAACAAACATTATTTTAAGGCTGGCCAAATAAAAATGGTTAACCTGTAATTACTAAATTGTTTTTCAAAATCAGCAAACATGTACATCAATTATATACAAAACACTTACATCTAAATATTAAAGAACATGGCTAATTTTTCTTACCCATGTACATTCTGTACATATGAAATAATAAATAAAATAAACAATTGACTGGCCAGTTGTCTTTGTTTCGTTTTAAGCTAACCTTTATTTTAAAAACAGTGTGGTTATATATGTACTTTAAACAAATTTAAGTTGAATATGTTTAAATACTTTTAATTTCCAATGTTAAATATAAACAAGTGTAATTCCGAACCCCCTGTGCTACTGAGGTGATGACCGAGGATCACCCAAAATAAAAAATTGTCACAGGAGCAACATTATTGTATATAGCTTTAAAAGATTAAATATATTGCTTTACATAAAATTATACAATTCTGTAAATACTGTATGTGTATAATTTACTTTTATTTTGTTAGGTCTCATCATGGAGCATTCTCCTGGAAGAGAACTAAGAAACCGTGTGAAGCAGTCACCAGCATCTTCTCCAATAGCGGCAAAACATAAATGTTCACAAAATTCATCACCTCACCAAGTCAACAAATCTGTTTCTAGCTTACCAAACGGTACTTTCAGACCTAAAACATTCTCTACTATATCTAGATTTGATCAAGAACCTGGAGGTCAAAGATCAAACCCAATTATTATTGGCTGTGAAGACGACACCCACAACTTTAAATCACATGTCAATACAACAGCCAAGGATAATCAAATTTGTAATTCCTCTTTAGTCGCAAAGTCAAATATTTTTGTAGACAATTTAACAATGAATGCTCTAACGAATCCAGTAACTGTACCTGTTAGTCAGTTAATAAACACACTAGACATAAACTCTAATATGGATCCAACTAAAGTCCAAAGGGGCCAACAGTCATCTATGGGCTTGGCGTATACAGCCACAGTTGCTAGTGGAAAACGTAGTAGAAAGCAGAGTAGTCCAAAAAGAGCTAGAACAGCATCAAATAGTCCAGAACAAAAGAAATCTTTGGCAGCAGCATTGTGGGAAAACAAATTAGAGAGAACACCTACACAATGCAGAAAGCGTCCAAGGAAAATCAGTTATGTTGGTTTTAGCGATTCACCTGGGGCAGATGTTATCGATTTAACACAAGACATTACACCAGATAACGTTACAAAGAAAATGGAGGAAGCATGTCATGTAACTAATCCACTAAGTTACCAGTCCTCAAGGATTAGCCCCAGGATACATGTTTATTCCAAAACAGAGGTGAACATAGGAAATAGTCGATGGTCAAGTCCTATTAGATGTCAGTCTCCAAGAGCCTGCAAAGTAACAGATGGAAGTGTCAATGTAGGCCATTCTGCTAGTCCTAAAGCTATCTGGAAGACCATGGATTCTGGAAAAGAAACAAGGAGTGAAGCAAGCAGTCCAAAAAGTAGATGTGCACAATCAGAACAATGTAGTCCAAGAGGTCATTTGTCGAGGTCAGCCAGTACCAGTCCTAAGAGCAAAAAAGCAAGAATTACAGAAGATAGTCCAAGAACCAGAAGATGTACAATGACAGAAGAAAGTCCAAAACTGAGAAGTCTTAGAAAGGTTGTAGGCAATTCAAGAAGTCCCCAAAATAGGTTGGATAACAATAGTCCATACAGGAACAATGGCTTACCTAAAAACACAAGTAATAGTCCAAGAAATAATCTTTTGAGGACAGCAAAGAATAGCCCAAAAAATTACAGTACAAAAGAAAATAATAGTAATATTAAATTATCAGCAGAAACAATGAATCTAAGAAGTGAAAAGTCACCTATTAAATCTCCTGAAAGTCAGAAATTGGAGCAAAATGAAATTCCTCGGAAAATATCCCCAGTGTGTAGGAAGCTGCACGAAGACAACCAGGGGGATAGTATACAAAATAAAACTGTTACCGGTGCCAACTTCATGTCAACTTTTGTCAATTTTTTGTCAAAATCTTTAATTAGAAGTCCAGTTAATCAGGATGAAAGATCTATTGAAACCAATAAAAAAAGCGGGGATTGTACTTCTGAAAAGATTTCGGCACAAATCAATACAAAATTGATTAGTGGAAGTCCCCTAAAAGAGAAAGAAGGTCATCCTGTCAGAAAAAGTCCAGTTAAATTGAAAGAAAATCCTGTCAGAGTGAAAACGGAGCCATCAACTCCAACTGCAGATACCGTCATTCCGTCCAGTTCAAAGTTTAATTTTGATGAAGAAATACTGCCTTGTAGTGCAAATACTAATGTTGATGATAATGGTTCTAATGATGGCAGTACAAGAAGAATAGTCAGGCCACGGAAAGCATTAGCTAGACAGAGGAAATCCTCAGGAGGCAGAGGACGAAATTCCACAGGACGAAAAAAGAAAATAGTAAATAGTCCATGTAAATTTCAACCTAATCAAGAAGTCCTTGCAAGATGGTATGATGGACTTTTTTACTTGGGATCTGTTATGAAGGTATGTCGATTAAATAAAAATTAGGGGTTTTTTTATTGCCTTGCTGTCTTGTTTATAATATTTTAGACAACCCTGGAAATGCATGGATTAACCTTGTAACCTTGTTAGTTGGCTTCACTGCATGAGCTTATGATTTTGAAAACTTTGTTGTCCCTACTTTGTTTTTAACTCATACATGTACACTATGAAGAGAACATGTACAGGAATTTATAGAAATCTTTATATTTAGTGGGAGGAGGGGTACTTCTGAAAATTTGCAAAAACAATGATGAGTATGGAGCATTAAAAAGTTCCTAATTAAGGGCTGTTTGATACGCACACATATATTTCTTCATTCTGGATAGGTAAGAAGTGTATTTGTAGTTGCTATTCTGTAATCATCAAAATTGTCGATTGAATAGTTTAGGTTTAAATATAGCAAGCAGTATATCAGCTGGCGAAATAATGCAATTATCATGTTTGTAATGTGTTTGTATTTGATCTGGGCCATTACTAATATACATGAAAGTGCTTCTTTGTTAATTCAGATGATTTGGTTCAACACCAAACACACGAAGGTAACAGAGTTAAAATAACTAAATAATCTCCAAGTCACTGTATCATTTGTACAAGTTTTATGACTAATTTTTGCATATATTTTTTGTAGGTTGATGAAAAAGGAAGGAAATGTTATGTGAAATTTGAGGATGATTCTGAATACTGGATCCTGTTTAAAGACTTACAGAAGGGTAATGAAATATATCATAGAACATCAGGGTAGTCATTGACCCACTGTTTTTTATTAAAAAAAAAACGAGTCAAATCTGATGGGTTGTCATTAGACTGCAAACTATATTTTTTATGGATGACCAAAAAGCAACTCAACCAATAGAACATGTACATGTATTTTGATTGGATACTCAGTATCACTTTTTCAAGTTTCTGAATAAATTCTTGGAGGTGATTTCTGAAACTGAACTTAAATGTTATTTTTGTTACCACATATTTATTCTTTGGCCGAATACAAACAGTTTATTTGAAGCAAGCATTGCAATAATTCAGTATACATGTTTAGGTCATTAAGAGTACACCTACACAATACTTAAATATATACTGCATCATGATGTTTGGGTAAGATATTATAGACATCACAATACATTTCTTTAACCGAAAAGAACATTTCATTACAGTTAAACACTACCATAATACAGAAAAATTGGTCTAACAATGAATATTGAGTCGAACAAAAAACTAAGATTTAATTTAAAGATGTTAAATTGTTTCCAATCATTTATTTGTATGTATTACAGGTGCTAAAGAAGGAGATGTTAGTTGTTGTCTTTGTCAAATGGATAACTCAGAAAAACCAAATGAGATAGTTCTATGTGACAACTGTGGATTAGGTACGTTTGCCTATATCTTTGTTTTTTCCTTTGGGCCTAACTCGATAAGTTGTTGTCTGATTTTCATGAAACTTGGGAATGTTTATTGGCATAATATCTCCGCCAAGTTCGAAAAACAGCCAATTCAATTCAGCCACGTCTGAGTTGTGGCCCTGAATATTATATATGAATGTTGTATAAATAGATCGAAGTAAGAATTTTTTATTTTCTATGTTACCAGTAATGGGACTAAATTCTGCCGTTGATGCAACAAATCACAAAACTGACATCGGATTATGACGGCAGTAAAATTAGGTTCTATTTGAGGCCTTCTCCTATACTTTGTATTGGAATTACCTTCCCTTTTAATGTAGTGGAATGATGGTTTCTTTTATTCCACAATTTGGATTTCATTGTGGAATTTTGGGAGAAAAAGTCCTGAGATTATTATTTGACAAGTAGATTAGCCTTCTTGCTACTTATATAATTTTCTTAAGCTTCTGATTGAAAAATAACTTGACAGAATTAAAAATATTTTTTTATATCACACAACTAAATAATTTCTATGGTCAGAACAAAGAAGGTGTCAACAGTTGTGATAAATAATGATTTCTTCAATTTTACATACATCTGTTAATCCTTCATTTACCAACAAATGGCTCAAATCTGAAAAGTAAATATAATAAGTAAGCTATTTTAAAATATTACAATGACTGAACATGATTACTCTAAAATAAACAGCAGACCAGCTGTTCCCTCTATGATAAAACAAACTACACCGTCCTTTTTTATGGATGCAGAATCTTAAAAATATTTTTATTAAAAATGCATCATGGGTCACACAGTAATACATGTAGTCTTGATAAGCAAGTACAGATTACTTGGGACCTCTTCTTGCTTCCCTGATTTATTTAAATCAAAATGGATGAAAATTTGATTGAAATAATTACTTATAACTGAGAAATGTTTTAAAGTTTTGAACATAAATAACTGGTTTGTAGCACTTTTTGCCTTGTGATTAAAGTTGTTTAAAATAAAAAAGTTAACTGCCCGAAGCTGTATTTAGAGTATAACCTTTTCAAAAATTGAAAACATTGTTTACAATTATTGTTAAAAAAATGTGTTGAATACATGTTGAAAAGATGCATTTAATTTAAAGTTACAAGGTGGAATATTGTTGGTGACTGCATGCAAGCATAATTGTCAATCGGCTGTTGCCAATATTAAACCAGGTTTCACTGTATATAATTCTTTAATGCCCAGTAGCCAATCAAATTAATCTGTTACATGGTGTTACAGGGTACCACCAGGAATGCCACAACCCTAACATCGTCAGTGATGTCTTACAGCCAGATGTCGAGTGGTGTTGCAGATTGTGTGTGTTTGCGGCAGCTGTCAAGGTATTGTATAGTTCAAACAATGTAAATGATCTCCTTTCACCTCTCCTGTATATTTCCGACCAAGATATGAACATTAATTTTACATCGAAACCTGCCTAAACCTCTTGCTACTAAAATTTGTTTGGCACAGAAAGTTAATTGGTTTTTGTCTCGCCTGCGACGAAAGTCGCTGGAGGCGAGACATATGTATGGGAATCCGGCGGCGGCGGCGTAAACTCTTGACATCTTGCTTCATATTTTTGTAAGCCCACGCCCTAGGTCCATCAAATTTGGTCCAGAGGTAGCTTATGATGAGTACTTGCCAGTCAGTCACCTGTCACCTGACCTTGACCTCAATTTCACGGTCCAGTGACTACGTTAAAGTTTTTGGGTTACGACAGTTCCTCTGTAACTATGCATGGTAGGATGACAATATTTGGTGTATAGGTTGCTGATGACTAGTACATGACTGTCTGGTAGGTGTCACCTGACCTTGACCTCAATTTCACGGTCCAGCGACTACGTTAAAGTTTTGGGATTACGACAGTTCCTCTGTAACTATGCATGGTAGGATGACAATATTTGGTGTATAGGTTGCTGATGACTAGTACATGACTGTCTTGTAGGTGTCACCTGACCTTGACCTCAATTTCACGGTCCAGCGACTACGTTAAAGTTTTTGGGTTACGATAGTTCCTCTGTAACTACGCATGGTAGGATGACAATATTTGGTATATAGGTTAATTTCACGGTCCAGCGACTACGTTAAAATTTTTGGGTGATGGCTGTTCCCCTGTAACTATGCAGGGTTTGGTGACAATATTTTGTATACAGGCCGCTGATATTTAATGCTATTTACGTAATGCTTATGACGAAATTTATTTTCTTTACTGATGCGGAATGCAGGCGAGATGTTTTTCCGTGTCCACACTTGTTGATATGTTCTCAGATGATTTCAATTATTGTGAATATCATTTGTAAAGTATTTCTATGCATTTTGAGTAAGATTTGATTGTTTAGTGCATTTAACATAGTTAAGCAATGTATGTAGTGGTTGAAGGAAGGACCTTTGACAAAATTAAAAAGGTGGTGATAGTATTTATATCCAGTAATTAAAGAAGATTTATTGTGCATTGCAGTTTAAACAGCGGTGTCTTCAGACTTACCCACCCCTGCCTATTACATTCATATTCGAATAATATTAACATCATTACATGAGGCCTTATGTAAAATTACAAATAAGTTCACAAAATATGACATGGATGGATATTAAATGCCTCGATATACACTTAAGTTAAATCCTGATATGAACAGATCTGTTACTTCCATATTTGTAAATTCAACAGGGCTCGCGTTGGAGGGGGACTCGGGCGAAGAAGTCACCTTATCGTGGTCCCACTTTGCCGTCGATCATCTTCAAAAGCGAAGTGAATTCGCCCTTTCATTTTGTAGAATCGCCTAATGTCGCCTTTCAAATTTTATTCCCATTTTGGTAAGAAATCTTCATATTTTTCATATTTATTATGTTTACGCGCCAAAGTTGAACTGGTACCCTTTTAACTTTTATTTGGTATATAAAGCGTAGGTTTACAATATAACCGAAAACCAGTTCAGAGCACAAGAATTTGTGAAAATTTCCGGAGCGGATATGAATTTGGTGCCGGAGATTGCAAATATACTACGCTGATAGTGGTGAAATGAGTTTTGCAATGATAGACACGTAGTGAAAATAGTATTTTGGCAGTTACTTAAAACAAATTTAAGTTAAATATGTTTAAATACTTTTTAATAGTGAATTTTACAATTTTAAATAATATATTATGTGTCACAATGATGTAATTTTCTTCTTCTAGTTCTAATAGTACTTCATTATAAATCAATCAAATTGTGTATCAATGACAAAGAAACATTTATTTTAATGAACAGTTTTGTGACAGTTGATTCTATTTTTATTGTTATGTTTAATACATGTATTTTTGAAAATGTGTGAAATAAGTATACTGAATAGTTAATCAAATCTTACTTTATCCTCAATAAATTAAACTGCTAAAAAAAACATAATAAAAATGCAAATGCCAACACTAATTTAAAAAAACAAAAAAAAACAAGTAAACAGGACGCTTTCGCGACATATACTGCAACTTCTCCCTGTTTTCCACCCACTTCTCCCTGTTCTATCCTCACTTCTCCCTGTCAGCCACCCAAAAGAGAAGTGACTTCTCCCTATAATTTTGACACAGCATGAGCCCTGATTCAAGTAATTGTTATTCATGTTATGCATCAAGTTGTATTTAACCAATAATTTCTATTTGTCAAACTTAATGAAAAAAAAACATCACAAAATTTTAATTTGTGTTTGTGTTAAAGATAAACAGATATGGGAAAATGTTATTTTGTCTGAATGTTTGCTGTTGATATTGTATAAATTGTGCTTCGTTGCTTTTTCAGAAAGGGGGTGCTTTAAAGAATGGTCCTGATGGTAAGCTTTGTTAAACGTTAACGGTAATGGTACAATAAATGTATATTCCATTTCAAAAGGTTTGATTTTGAGATGCATTGATAACATAAAAGTTAAAAAAAAGTTAGTCTGCAGCGGGACATATCAAGTTATTGTCTGTTGTGCTATATATAAGCAAGATAAAATGTAGTCAAGGTTCTAACTTGGCTTTGTCATGGTTGACAGTATCAAAGCATTGCTTTGATTCTTCCTGGTCCAGTAAGGTGGCAGAAGTATCGGTAAATATCCTTACAAACTGACTTGTGATATTTTTGTTACCAGAGAAATTACTTCTATATTTCTATATTTTTATTTCCTAATTTTTTATCAGGCCTCAATAGTTGAGTTGCCATCTGCTGACAATCAACGGCTGTCTCGAGTGTGAGTTATGTGAAGAAAATGGTACAATAACATGTAAAGGTGCCTTCGGATGTTGACATATATTTTGTTTAATACAAATTCATAAACTTGTTACTTTTAAATACACTGTTTACTATGACACAGATAAGTATATATATCACACCTTTTACGAGTTGACATATTTAAACAAACAATTGTGTATAGCACAGGTGTTTAAATATGTTAACGAGTAAGGTGTGGTATATATGTTTGTAACATAATTCAATTAATAGAATTTGAAATTGACATGACATTATTGATATTTTTTGGATGATGGCAAGAGGCTGTCCTTGCACTATGAAAGTTGATTAATTACACTAAGCCTAAGCCCAGCCAACTAAAGAGTATTTGAATGGGGATTTTTAATGTGAAACACCACATATTAAAAGAACAATTTTGCACAATACACAGATTAAGAGTGATTATTCCATACAAAGATCAAAGGAAAAATGCTGAATTTTGTTACAAATGTTTTTTATTGCTTTTTTTTTTCAGCAAAAGCCCTTCAAAAGATGAAACAGACATTCCCATATGATGTAAGTAATACCTCCTTTGGTATGCTTTAAGTACATGTATATCATTTATTTATGATTACAATGACTGATCTCTACCCAAATTCAGTGTGGTGTCATGTCCTTTTGTCAAGGAAATTGTAATTGTAAATATATTCAATGAAACCTTATATTTCTTAGTTCCATACTAATAAGGCGATAGGTCTAAATTGCATTTTCTATAAAGACTTATAAATGATGAGAATTGAATCCTGTTGACAGCATGATAAGTCTTCACCAAACATGTACAGTTGAAACAATATAATATGTATTTGTATGACCTGTTGAATAGTGTTTAAATTTAATGTTTATGTGTTTGTTTTCAGATTAACAAGTTGACGTGGGATGCCCAGCACAAAACAAATGTTGAGCAGTGTTACTGTTACTGTGGGGGACCTGGAAAGTAAGTTTTGAAATAGGTGTTATTAGAAATTGAAAAATGACTGGTATTGATACATTAGAGTTTAGCTAAGACCGTACTGGGAGGGTTCCCAGTGCTAAACCTAGAGCTGCTCAGCACGTCCCCAGATGGGAAATAAGAGATGTCCTCTTATATCGGTTGTCAGATCCTAATACAGAAAGCCTGACCACATACGACACTGGTAACATGATTGGAGGGTTGCCAAGTTCCTTGCACAATAAAGACCCCTTTTGTAGATGTTGGTAAAAGTAGGCCCGTAGCAGCTACAAAAGGCTACATTTTCTGCCCTACCCATAACCCATACTTACAAATATAATGATACTAGTTTTGGTACAAAAAATATAACCCCCAAAAAAACTTATAAATAATAAATCTGTATTTGTAATTATCAATCCAATTAATCTCTAGAAGTAACTTTAATGAGCTTTTATTTGCCTTAGGCCAAACATAAAAATATGTTGGTTTGCCCTTCCCTGACCCACCCATTTTTGACTGGGTAGGTAGGTAGGCAAAAAAATTTATTTTATTCATGAAACTTATATATATCTTGCCTACTCTAGAACATGAATTAGTTTACATGTATTTATTATATAGATAGAGATGAAATATCGAATTTTCCGAGTGACAGAAATCACGGTAAATCACATGTGAAAATTATCATTTATTTTCACTCTCTGGTTTTTTCCCGCCAAAAATGTCAGTTGGTTTTGTACTATACAGATATTCATCCACCATTCATAAAATTTAGGATTAAGCGTTAAAATTTTACGAAAAGAATTTTGATCTATATAATAAATAGGATGATCAATTGGGCATCGTGAATATCCAAAATATGATCACTCGTGCCGCATAAAGCATCAGATTAAACTTGTGCGCGGAACAAGTTCCGCGCACTCGTTTAATAAGATGCGTTATGCGGCACTCGTGATCATATATCACTCCGCCCAATCAATTATCCTATAATTCTTTTGTATGTTTTTATTTCTGCATGTTTGTATATTTCACTGATACTAAACTGCTTCTATGTTTTTGATATTGCATGTTTGGATATCTGCTATGACTAACTACCGAACACTGCTGCAGGGATATACACTATTTTTTTTTATCATGGTTGCCACCTGGTCTCCTTACTTAAAATTTTTGCCCCCAGTGAAAAAGTTAGGCGCCCACACTTTTTCAATTTTTTTTAATATGAAAAATAACAAACTCCAATTAATTAAACTTTTCAATAAAATGATAGGATAGAAATATAAATGAAGTAGAACTTACAGAAGTAAAAAAGACCTCATTGTGAAATAAATAATATTATGTATTTGACATAAAATGCACTATTAAAAGTATTTAAACGGATTTAAATTTCGTTTTTTTTTTTTAAATTAACTGCCAGAGTACTTAAATCATCGCAATACTCATTTTAACACTTGCAGCATCATATTTGCAAATCACTGGCATGAGTTCATATCCGCTCTGAAAATTTTCCTATTTTCTTTTGCTTTGAACTGTATCCGGTATTATTTTCATTCTACGCTTTATGTACAAAGTAAAAGTTGACCAGCTAACGCTTGGTGGCACGTTATCATGATGCAGAAACAAAAATATTAAGCTTTCTTACCAATTTGGAAATAAAATTTAAAGGGGTCAGACCACTACTGTTCAGAACGAGTGGGCGAAATTTGTGGTCCTAAATATATCATCATAAATTTTATCACCACCTGGACAATCGAAAAGGAAACTTTATTTGCCCATGCAATTATTTAGTCGCCTTTGGCGGCGACTGTTAATGTAAATCCCTGTAGCAATATAAAAACAATGCACCATAACGGACAATCGTAAATAACTTTAAAAAAAACAAATTTTTATTTTAAGCTGAATGATAAAATTTCACTCTGGCCAATTTTTTTGGGTCGGTTTTGGAAGGGCAAACAAACATAATTCTATTTAATTACTTATAATAATGTCTTTTCCGAAAAAGAATCAAACATTTATGGTCCCCTAGACATACAGGGGTCTATAATTCATACTTGAGATGCAAAAAGGTATTCTAGTTAATATTATGCATTTATGACTGAAAAATATGATGTTTATGTTTCCATAAATTTAAGATTGAAAAAATATCTCGTTAGTTTATTTTTTATGTTTATTATTTTCCAGTTGGTTTTTGAAGATGTTACAGTGTTGTAGATGCAGACAGTGGTTTCATGAAGGTTTGTTGTATTTTTAAACTTAATTCATATATTCCATTCAAAACATCTGCTTTATAATTTGTTTAGAGTACAACATGTACTTATAGTTTAAAAAGGGTAGTTATGTCACATGAACTTTTTCAAGTTACAACCAAGCATACATGTAAATACATTTTGATACATTCTTGGAACAACAATATACTTGGTACAACACTGTCTATATTTTAACTGGTGTTTGACTTTCAACTTGTATACAGTGTCTAGAGTACCCCCTGATGAATGGCGATAGGTCTTATTTATTTGTACTTTCAGCTTGTATACAGTGTCTAGAGTACCCCCTGATGAATGGCGATAGGTTTTATTTATTTGTATGCTCCCATTGTAATACAGGTCCAGAATACATCAAAAGATTAGAACTCAAATGGTAAGTGAACGTACTTAATGTACCTAGAATGCAAGTATTTGTGGAATTATAGTTGATGACAGGACAAGGTGTATACCTGTTTGAGTTGTAAAAATTGTTGACATGTGTGCATTTATGTACACTCGTCACAGACGAACTGTATTATGGGAACATCTATGGTGGGCAGGCAGCATCCAAAGCGATATCTGCTTTCTAACTCAAACAGTTGTTGTCCGTTGTTCTTGAAACATGGGGAAAATGTTTATGCACATAATATCTCAAGAGTTTGATTACCAGTCAAATCACTTCAGCCAGTTCAGAGTTATGGCCCTTCATTTATACAAAAAAAGGCAAATTCGCCTTGTTCGCACTCTTACTCAAACAGTTGTTATCCAATCTTTATGAAACTTGGTGAAAATATTTATGGGTATAATATCTCGACCAAGATTGATAAACATCCAATTTGCTTTAGCCACATCATCAGTGTTTTTGAAACTTTTCAAATCAGGGGGTCATGGTGACCTTCTGCAGCTGAGTTTAGGGAGTCAAATACAATTTTCAAGGGTCATATTTATTTTTCAGTTTTGATGATAATAAACTTGTATCGAACAATGTTGCAAACAAGAGTAAACAATATATACAACAGCCTAAAATTACATTTAGAGAGATTGTAATATAATTTCTGCATGAATTAATTATACCTCTGAAATAATACACACATATCTGGTGTTGAAAAAAAATGTTTTGTTTCATGTCAATATCCTAATACAATTGATTTCAATAATTGTTTATGAAAAAAGAATTTGATAGTATCATACATGTGTATCTAACCAGAATTTAAAAGAAGGCAATTATTTAGTGTGACTTCTCTGGAAACACAGCAAAGATAAGATGAAAGCTTATTAATTTTTATCTGTTTAGTTTCTTTAAGAAAGGTCTGTAGTGTAGATGGGTAGAGGTATTGAACAGCTGAAAATAATTAAAACTGTTAAAACTTTAATAGATATCTGAATGCAAAAAGGATAATATATTTTTGTCAAGTATATGATCATCAGTAAACCAATGTCGTTCTAAAGCCAATTTCTGAAAGATTTTGGAACAGACGATTGCAAAAGTTTGCACTTCGTAGTGTTTTATCATGTGGTGCGCTAATTCGATCCTACTTCAAAAACAATCGTTTTCGTCATTCCATTTTGGAATAAACTTAACAATTTTATCATCGCCGGTTGACTGTTTATTTGTTTAAAGTGTTGCCTTAATCAAATAAAATGTAATCAAAGTTAGGAAGTGTATCGTTCCACGTGTATACAAAACTGTCAGAGTTGAAGGTTAAGTCCGAGGACTTCCTGAAGTAACGAACTGGTTACCGTTAAAAATAATCGTTTTCCTTATAACGGCAACACAAAGGATACCAGCTTTTACATTTTCCAAAAAGTATGTGTATGGTAAATAACATACGCTGCTGGACCAGACGAGTATTAAAACATTTTTTGTACATAATTTGCTGCATCATGATGACCCTCTGGGTAATATTTTTGGGGGTCAAAAATGTTTTTTTATGGGTAAAATACACACAAATTTGTGTTAACGGAAACGCTGCACATCATAGTTGTGGCTCTTTATTTATGCCAAAAAAAATGGCAAATTTTCGACTGGCATATTTTGTCACACTTGTTCCAAATTCAAATTGCTTAAACTGGTCTATAAAGATTTATATGCCACTTTATATTGAGATTAGAACTTCCAAATTTAAAACTTTACTTAAGAATATAAGAATATTGTGTTAGTACAAGAAAAAATGCATGTGTACTCTGTTGTTGAAATATACTACCTTGTAAGAGAACTTGCATGTGTATTCAACATGTAATAATTATTTCATAGTCGTAAAATGCAGATTTTTTTCATATTATTTTTCAGGGTAGACGTAGTCCATTTAACTTTGTATAATCTAACTATAGAAGGACGTTGGAACAAGTTTTATGATGTGGATTGTATAAAGGATTTTATCACGACCTATTGGGAAATGTTACAAGTCAATTGTGTAAGAATTCAGATTTTATCACAACTTATTGGGAATTCGCAATGTTACAATTCAATTGTATAAGAATTCAGATACATTTTTAGGCTGTGGGCAAGTTTTCCACACAGCAACCAAATATAATGTCACAGAGGTTCAAATTTTCTGGCTAAATGAATGAGCCAGTGATTTTGAACCAGCATGATGGGGAAAATTACTATGCAATGTCTTGAGCAATCAAACATTGTATTAAATTTGTAATTTGTTATCAGCCAGCCTGTGGTGCTTTTACCATCACTTAAAGGGAGGCTCACCATTTAAAAATACAAGCCTAGACATTAGGCTGTGCTATTTTCAACTCCTATAGAATGGCACTTAGTACTATATGCTCCAAATCATTGACAGGAAATTTAGCAGTCATATATATACAAAACAGTTTTATGGTCATATATACAAAGCCAACACAAACATGCAAGACCAAGTTATAAAAGTTCTGTGCATGTAACATGTGTAGTGCAATTAATATCAATCTTCTGATTCAAGTCTTGACTGTTATTTCTATTCAAGCAACTTAATCCTTATGTGTCTTATTTTATTTTATTAGTTATCAGAAGACAAAGGTCATATTAGAGACAGAGTTCTGACAGCATTAGATAGATACAAATCTAGGTAGGTAACTTGATCCTCTAAATAAACCCAGAACATAATGGTAATAAAAATTGTTACGTGCTGTGATCTGCAAAATAAACCCGCAATAAGCTTCAAATCATCAAATCAGAAACATCTATTAGGACTGTGAAATCACTCAAGCGTTTAAGGAACAATATTTCAAAATAATAATTCATTTTGGTCATTCAAATTGACAATGTCGTACCATTCAAAGTTAATTTGAAAGAATTTAAAAAATCTTAAGTCCTTGAAATTGACACGAAAATCTTGGTGTGAACCCTGTTTTTGGGCCATTTGGTTGTCTTTTAGATACATGAAAATCTGTTTGAAAATATTAGTTTGGGGCTGAAGTTCAATTCTGATAATTTTCAGCCTAAATCCCTCGTTTCAACCATGTCTACATCTATTGTCAGTAAAATCATATTGTATTTTGCATGGATGTTTGAATTTTATTTCAAGACAACAAGAAAACACACTGTTCCATTACATATTCCCATATAAGATACTGGTTTAATCTGAATTTTAATGAAGCCTGCACTGTGACTTAAATGGAAGTTCAAAGCTATTCATAAGTTTTAGGTTATACATGAACGGAATCGGTCTGCTAAAGTTTCTGATTTTTTTTTCACCAAACCTGCTTACATCTCTGCTTTATTTCAGCAGTGTTACACAAAAACATGTTATTGGTGGGGAAAACGTTTGTAACTGGGATCCCTGAAAATTCACTTAAAAATTTAAAAAATTTGCCTGAAAACTTACTTAAAAACGAAATCCATTCAATTCCTTCAATATTCCAAACCAACGACATTTTCACATCCATACCATAGGTTCCTGTTTAAGTTTCTGTGTTTTGTGAAAATTAATTATTTTTCTTTAACCCAAAAAAGCAAATGTGTTTGACAGGAAAATGAAGCAACCATGTCTGTGTCTTATGTTGCTGCACTACAGCTCTTCTTAAGATTCTAGATATTTACTGATTTGTCTACAGGCTCAAAAGAGCAGACAGTTTCTTTGGCTCTTTCATAAGACTTGTGAATATAAATGACTGTACAAAAAATCCTGATTGCATTTAGTATTACAATAAAATAATAGGCCAAAGTATGGGGAACATTGTGTGATGTGTCCAGGTGAAAAAAGCTGCGTGTATATTAGGTGTATCAGAAATGTTGTTCTTTGTGACAAGGTTTATAGCAATTTTAATGGCTGAATAAAATTGCACAGTTTCATCATTTAGAATTAAATCTTGTCTTGTTCATTCCTATTTTAGGTTTATAAGTCAAAAGGAAAGCAAAAAAAAGTCTGTCATTAAACTAAGCTATGGTCTGAGAGTACGTATCCCACCACCGGCACCAACGGTCATGTTACCTCACACAGGACAAGTCAACCATGAGATTATGATGTCACTAAAAGACAAAAGCAAAAACTTCAAATGTTTTGTACCCACTCAGTGGTAAGATTAATGTGTCTGTTGTCACCACATGGAAGATGTAATTGTCATATTCTGGTGACCTTTGTTTACAAATTAATTATGTTACGCAAATGAATATTGAAACATTTGAACAAATCAGACTGCAGCTCTATGATGGGATAGTAAGAATAAATTAGTTTCTGTCGAAAATTTGATTTCTATACTCATCTGAAGATGTGACTTCACTAAGGTAAATAGAAAAACCACATAGAACAATTTTATTTATAAAGTATAATTTAATTGTAGATACAAATGCCCCAGTGTAACCAGGCTTACTTTCATTTACATTCATATAAACATGGAATAACATAACGCTGAATGATTTGCATTATTAACTAGTTTGGGGGGGGGGGGGGGGTATATAGGAATCACCCTGTCTGTCTGTCTGTCCGTCTGTCCACATCCCTTGTAAGCACTTCTCCTGCTAAACTGCTTGACAGATTTTGATGAACTTTACATGAAGGAAGTACATGTACATCATATGTAGATGTGCATGAAGAAGTTTTGTCGCTGTCGGATATTATTCAGGGGATATAATTGGACTTGAAGCGAAGCTGGGGGTATCCCATTGATGCTCACAGTCCACACTTGTTTCATACATGTATGTTTTCCGATAGAATGTCAAATTTATACCACTTTCAGCAAAAGCAAATGTTAATATGATTCAATGTAGTCAGTTTGATTGGCAAAGTCCGAGAGAATTGCCAAAGGTAGCAGCGCTTAACCTCAAGTTAAAGTTGGATTCATTTAAATAATTTTTGTTACATGTTCACCTGGTTTACATTGTTCATATTTAATCTTTTTACAGCAATTCACCAGTATCAGTTCCATGGCAGAACAAGCAGAGGGGATTGGAAATGGATGTATCCATTGCATTCAAATCAGACAAAGTCAGGAAAAATTTGCTACAAATCCCTGTAAGTGTTTGTTTGTTTGTTTGTTTGAATGATGTGTTAACGCCACTTTCAGCAATTTTTCAGCTATTTCATGGCGTCCAGTTTTTATTGGGGGAGGAAGCCGGAGTACCTGGAGAGAACCCCTGACCTGGGGTAGGAAAACTGGCAATCCTTGTCAATTAAGATTGGAGTCGAGAACACCCTGCCTGCAGTGAGAATAGAACCCGCAATCTCAGTGTTGACAGACCACGTGATCAATAGTAAACGAACTACCTTGACCACTCAGCCACCGAGGCCCCCCCCCCCCCCTGTAAGTGTACATGTCAGTAACACACATGATTTTATTCACATTTAAGCTGATTTCAGTTGTTTTGTCGGTCGAAAAGAGTTTTCAAATTGTTGGTTTTTATACCCCGCCACATGAAGTAGTGAGGTATTATGTTATACCCTCAGTTTCGTTCAGTGTCTGTCCGTCTGTCCCCCGAAGGTTTTCAGATGATAACTTGAAAACGTCTCAAGGGATTTGAATGATATTTTGCACAGCTGTTCAGTACAATAAAATACAGGTCAAGTTCAATTTTCAGGATGATCCAAAAAATATTATTGAAGTTTTGACACTTTATAAATTTTCAAAATTTGACAATAATGAAATTTTCTGGTCTAAGAAAGATAACTCATTTCTTTCTGTCTCAATATACTAGTGGATGTATAGTATATACAGTATAGTATACTAGTATATACAAATATATTTAACTATTCATGAATATCGTGGCGGGGTTTCATTTAATGTCCCATTAGATGCCCTATTTTTTGTCAGATGCATTTGTCCTTTTCCCAATCAAACACCACCCTTTTTCAGCCTTTTAGGAACAATTTAAGCTTTCTTTGTTCGGAGCTAAAATCATGTCTGCAATTAACCCTCTTCCAGAAAAATATTTAGTGGTCCTGCCAACAGTATGCTGGCATTTAAAAATTTTGTTCCTACATTTCTTCTTCCACACTGGCAGTTATAAATTGATTGCTTTCTAATTTTGTTTTTGAATCTCTTGATTGTAAGTTACAATTTTGTTTATATAACAAGGCAGAGAATATAGACTCTTAAATCAAGTGTTGTTTTAATATGAAATTATAAATTTAATTTATAGGGGGAAAGTTGCAATCAAGACTACATTGGATACACTGGTGAAAGTTATATCCAAACAGAAATACAGTCCAGTCAGAACCTGTTAGAAGTGCTAATTCCGCAACCAAAGAATTTTGAAGGCTTCAATCATCCCTTTAAGAATTTCTATGAACAGGAAGAGGAGCTTGCACATCACAAAAGGAAGAAAGAAATCATTAATTATTTATACATGAACTATGAAAGTGATTTGGTTTCTCAAAGTTCCGTTGATTCTAATTTTTCACTGGTTCGTGATGATCCAACGAAAGCCATTCCAACTCCCCCGCCATCCATTACATCAGGAAACATGACACATGAGGCTGGAAAGAATGTGAAAAGCCGTGGATGTAAACGTAAAGCAGATGATACACCATCCGAGCCATTAAGACAAAGTAAACGGAAACGAGTAAGTGCCACTTACTATAATGTGGTGGACACTCAGGCGATTGAGAGCGTAAAGTCTCAACCAGTTAGCATGGATCAGATTAAAAACAATATGTGCCAGTATTTTGGTGCTGCCGATCGATTAAAAAAGGGAGAGAAATATAATGTCATGGGTAAACATGTGACACCGGATGGTAAAATAAAATATTTAATTCATTGGGATGGTTTGCAGACCAATTAATATAGGATGTCCTCAGATGCATGTATATAAAAAAAATTTCTCAGATTTTTGAGAGAAGTGAGGAAGTGAATTTTGTAAATTCTCTCTGTATGTTCTTTATGCTCATTTAAAAATGCAACTTATAAATTTTATTGTACATTTTTGTTAGTAATGCCAAAGAAAGAATATATTTGTCTCTGTACCTTTAATTGTTGGAAAAAAATTCAATGTTTTAATTTCATAGGTTTATTTTTCCTAGTTTGATACTACATGAAGAAAAAATATTTTGCAAATGCAAAAGCAATTTATTGAAGAACTGAACAATAGCTGGATTGCAAAGATGTTCACAAATAGCTCTTTTAAAACTTGTTAATGTTATTGTTAATTGAAGGTGATAGATTATACAAAACACAAGTACATGTATATATTCATTTCAGGGCAATTAGAATTTTCTCAATAGACTTGTAATTGGAAGTGCATTTAACATAAAAAGTATACAAGTACTTCTTATCTGCAGAGTTGTTTGTTATAATATCCTGGATTAAAATATAGGTACAAGAGTTGCATGTATGCATTTTTTCATTTGGCAATACATTCTCTGGGGACCACAATGTGTTCAGTTTTGTAGAAAGTTTACATGTGTATTTTGTATAAAATATTTTTTGTAAATGCTTATATGTTTGAGTAATTGTAATATTTAAAACGGCAGCACATATTTTAATTTAGTTTCAAGATTGTACAAAATACGGATTAGTGCTAAACTTGCCAGTTTCTCCATCTTGTGTTATCATTCAAGTAAATTAAAAAAATATTGGAGCATTTTCACAATGGAATTTTTGCACTGTTGATTTTTCATGTACATGTTAAAAAATTCATCAAGTCTCACTGGTAAAATCAAAACTTTGCAGAATTTACAGCCCTCATGTTTTTTAAAGAGTGATGTATACACCATTGTTCACTATAAAGGTCTTGATATTTGAGCATTTTGGACCAAACTTTAAACAAAGATAAACTACAGAAGATACAGATATATTTCACTGTATAATTTAACTTAGTTTCAAATGATTATATCTTAAAAAGGCAAAATAATTCAGAACTTAAATAAATTAAAATGTTGTTTTATTGGATAGTTTTATCAAATTCCATGATCAAAAGTTTGCGTTTTTTTCCTTCATGTGTCATCACATGTATGCATTTTGCCTGATTCTTACGTGGACTGATACTTAAAAGCTGTGATTTCTGATTCTGTTGTAGTTGTACCACTTAGTTTAAATGACAATATAAATCTTTCAGCCATCTGAGCATGTCTGATCTCTATAACAAAATAGGTATTACCATGCTCTAACCAGAAGTTAATGTATGTTAGGGACATTCACACAGAAACTTTTGAATTCCTTTAAAGTTTTAATATCTTTCATGCATGATAAACTTCTAAAACTGTGCCCTTGACTTGACACATAGAACATAGCCTTATACATGTATTAAATATTAATGTGATACTACAGTTTAAAATACAACTAACAGTCGGAATGATTCTGTTTTTACAACATAACTTTAAAGTAGAACCCTGCAGTTGCTAAATCAGTCTTGAATTAATACAAAATCTACTGCAAACATAAAAAAAAATTAATGCAACACAAAACAAGTTGTTGAAAGAAAATGGGAAGCTCTAGGCAGGTTTAAGGGCTTTTTAAAAAAAAGTGGAAAAAATATTTTCGAGTACTGGTCATAGAGTAATTCTCGCCACCTGATATTTTGACAGTTTTTGTGAAAAATTGGCATTTTAAAAGTTATAAACGTAACTAGATTTGGATGGAAGATAGTGAAATCTATCAGATGAAGCCTTTGCCATCGACTTTATTAAATGTAAAAATAATGGCACAGCCACCAAAATAGTGAGAATTGCTCTATCATTTTAATTGCCAAAACTACTCTATGACCAGTATAAAGTTTAACTAGGTATCTCGTTATATACATTGTAGTTACTGTTCTGTGATTGGCCTAAATCGTCTCTGACAAGATATAATCAGTTGAAAAGTGTAAAAAGTTTGTTATTTGTTCTAAATTTTAACTTGATTGGGTAATAATTAAGTATGTTTTGTTTATGAATTTTATGTCACTTATTGATATATTTATAAGAAATACAAATTTTAGGGGGATTTAGTACCTGTGATAAAAAAAAAATGACCAGTTTGACTCCAACAAAGTTGATGTAATGAAACAGACAAGAAAATTCTTCGTCTCTCTTGTCTTTAACTTTTTTAAATATCCTAGGCTGTTTTTTTTTGGAGGCACAATACACGTCTTATTTTTATGTGCTCAAAATTCTTAATCCAAGTATACTAGGAATGTTTATGATTTTGTGCTGTTTCTTTGAATCGTGTATGGTACATTAAATATAGGACATGTAGTGACTGTTGAATGTTCTAGTTTTAGGATACAGAATTTGGAACAACCCACTTAAAGGCTTATTCATTAAAAAATATATAAGAGTGGACGACAGAAGTTAAACTCACATCAGCGATAATTGTTTCCTGTTTTTGTTTTCTAATAAAGACCAACAACAAAAAACTATCTTTCCCCAAAATTTTAATGGAATAACCCATGTCATGACAATGTCAAGCTGCCTCAATGACATGTTTTATTGAAACATCTGTGTTTAGCAAGCTTAAAACTTTCCATTCTGACCACATAAAAAATTTATTTTGGCAGTTGTAATAGAAAGAATGATTTGGCACTTAACAGAGCTACACGTGAAAAATGTATTAGTCACCTCTCTCTGTATTGTCTACTCTTAAATAAAATTGTTGTTTTGGTTATTCTATTGTAGAATCCTCATTCTCTCAAGACGGCTCTACTATAAGAAATAAAATGTCATTTTTTGTATTATAAAAATATATATCTTAGTTATACATTTATAGTTAAATGCTTTTATAAATTTTAAATGTTTTGTTTTTATGTTGAAAGGAATATATAAAATTTATAGTAAAATATAGTAAATGATAAATTTAGAAAATATTCAAGTAGTAAAAACAACCCTGGAGCTGGGCATTTAGAAATATCCTTATATGTATTTGTGGGGACATTAAAAGAATCTATTGGTAAATAAGTCAACATCATAGAAAGAACATTTTGGTAGATATTGCTATCTGTTCTGACAGCTTAAGGCTACAACATAAAAGAAATATTTCAGGATACTGTAAAGATAGTTTGATATATCGAATGGGTTTTCAAGCAGTAATGAGCAATGACCAATTTCCAAAATTTGACTACATGTTGATTGTTTGAAGTTTTCCTTGCTTTTAGACTTTAACAGATAACCCCACCTAAGACTTTTAATGGGATAGACTTAACATGCAATGGTATATAAATTGTACATGAATAAAATATCTGTAAGGGATCAGAATATAGCCATGTATGATTCTACACACTATCCTTTAGCTGCTTGGAATTGCAGAATACCTGATGTTTATCTAATGATTGTTTAGAGGTCAACATATTAATTTCTTTCTCACTTGATGTAAGAATAATTTTAACTTGTTTTATAGCGACTTGTGTAAATACAATATACATGTACATGTTTGTTTTTAAGTGTAGAAAGATAAAATAGTTTTATTAAACAACATGTTTAGTTTGATTTATATTAATTTTAGAATTTGTTTTTATGTAATTAAAATGAAATACTGCAAGCATGTACAATGACTTCCAGAGGGTAGATAATATGTTCACAGTCAGATAATTGCTTTTTTCTCCGTTATCTTAAACCACTGCAGCCCACGTTGTCCCTGAGTGGCTAATAGGTTATGCCTACTCATTATAAGGTTGTCTGCTTATAATGAAGTCTAGCCTCAGCTGTAATGTTTTGGATTTGATTGAGTTATTGGATGTTTGCCTTACGTCCCGCGAGGAGTATTTCAGCTATATTCAGGATGGGAACAAGTTAACAAACAATAAATCAATGGAAAAAGGGGTGGGATGGGACATGGGGAACAAAATTTTGGCTTGGTGGAAAAGTGTGGAGTACTGGGTAGGGTAACAGAATTTAGCCTTTTTGAGCCAATTTTTTTTCAAAATTTTCAAAAGAGGGCTTTATCGTGCAAGGAGGTCCCCCCCCTTTTATAACATATTTAGTCATACATATATTACCAGGAAACTGATCCTCAAAATTTTGTGGGAGTTATTGCCCTTTGAACTTAAAATTTTTTTCATAAATCATGGTTTTTGCTCAACTCTGAAACTACTGATCAAAATTTTACGAAACTTGGTACATAGAAAGTACACCATATGTAGTTGTGCATATTACCATGAAATTTTTACCCTGGAAATTTTGTGGGAGTTATTGGACTTGGAACTTAGATTTTTGCTGAAAATCCACATGGGGAACGGTGGAGACATCGTTTTTCTATGCAAAAACTAACTTTTATTTAATGTAACTTGTTCTGAAATAATAGTCTCAGGATGTTAAGAAACCATCAAGTCAGGCTAACCCATTTATGAGGTACAAAGACCTAACAAATAAGTTTAAGTAAAAACGATGCAACATATCCTAAACTTAATCAATATAGCACTAGACATTAATAAGAAAGCTGCTTTATGCAAAGAAAACTACATGCGCTAGACCTACTTGTAAACAGCGTTCTTCAAGTTAATGATAAACTTGTACGTCTCACATAATCACATGACACACCAGTCTTGATGACGTAGAACGAAAAATTACAAGTTACACGTACAGGTACCGAAACAAGTTCCGATCTCAACCTGTCAAATGACCATGGGCACACTTGTAGATATTTTCTTGTTTTCATGAATATTCATTAAATTTAATTAGCCAATGTTTACGACATTTATTTACTATGTATGTCTTATTTGATTCACTGGAAGTAAAAAAGTAAAAAAGCGACCAATCAAAATAGGACATTAAATATTCTTGAAAACAAGAAAATATCTACAAGTGTATCCATGGTTATTAAGTGGTAGCACAGCGAGAATGGGTTTCTGACGATGGGTATTGTAAGTTATGGGACAAGCCTGTACAAAAAGATTAGAAAGGAATATATGAAACTATACTATCAAGGATGTGTTTTTGGTAAATCATATAAGCGATCCATGCACTTGAGTTGCAAGTTTATGTTTTGGAAGAGTCTTTTCGAAAACAAAATATAAAACAGCTCTCCATTTTTGGCTGTGATGACTGATGTGATCAAATTTTTAAAATGAGTTGATATTGACTGAAAAATTGCACAAATATACAACTTGTTTATAGTCTTTCATCATCAAGCTACCCCCTTTCTGATGGAGGACTATAGTCTTGTTCCGGAATGTACTGTCATTGTTAAGAAGAGAGCAGTGTTTCAGGTAACCAGGTTATTGTAAGAAAAATAAATCCTAATTTTTCATTGTTTTCTGGAACTTTGACTTCAATTCACCTTATTGCTGTTGTTTTATTACATATTTTATATTTTTCATTCAACTAACTTTGAGTATGTTCTTTAAATAATATACTTATAAGAAACCTCACATTTTTCAGAAAATCTGTATTACCGGGTACTTCATAAGTGTATTTAGCTATAACCATGTATATAAAACTGTTATAAGAACTTTATTCCTATAAATTCCTATAAAATACAACAAAAGCTTTACGACACAGCATCAAACACGACAATTTCTCTACGTGTATTCTCGGTATTGCTGCAGTTATATCGCTTAAGTACTATAAATAGGACTATTAGAGAAATTATTGCCATGAACATCAGCACACCTGTAATGATCCGCACATGGGGCGCCATTTCCTCTGGATGATCAGAATTTGCATACTGGTCATGATTAACAGGAATTTGCTGTTCTGTCCATTCTTTATTAGACAAAATAGTATTTCTGGGATTCAGAGTAGTTGGGATATTTTCTGTTTTTGTTTCTATCTTGCTATCCATCTGAAAAGCTTTATCACCTGAAGTCGGGGCTATCCTCACTTGACTAGCCATGTTTTTATCACCTGAAGTCGGGGCAATCCTCACTTGACTAGCCATGTCTTCATCACCTGAAGTCGGGGCTATCCTCACTTGACTAGCCATGTCTTTATCACCTGAAGTCTGGGCTATCCTCACTTGACTAGCCATGTCTTTATCACCTGAAGTCTGGGCTATCCTCACTTCACTAGCCATGTCTTTATCACCTGAAGTCGGGGCTATCCTCACTTGACTAGCCATGTCTTTATCACCTGAAGTCGGGGCTATCCTCACTTGACTAGCCATGTCTTTATCACCTGAAGTCGGGGCTATCCTCACTTGACTACCCATGTTATGCCATTTATCCTGATTTGCATACTGAACATGCTCAATGGAAATATGCCCTTTTGTCTGGTCTTCATTTTGAGGAGTGAAGATATCTTCCTTCTTTTTATTAGTCTTGTAAACTTTATCCCCTTTAGTGGGATCTTGCTTTATGCTCTGCAACTCCTCCTGTACCCTAACATCATTCTCATTCTTTTTGTGATAAATGGAAATCTTGTTCATGTCATTCAAAATTCCTCTACTGATTGCACCTTTTCTTTTCCAAATATTGATATCTGAAAAAGAGTTTTATTAGTCTATGTTTAAATCAGTCAAACATAAATTCATTTCACAGTATGGCTATCAACTTGATCTTGCTTCAGCTTTCATGGTGACTAATACAAAAACAAACAAGAATACATTGGAGATCTTACCATCTTACCTTTTGTCTTCCCCCTAGTTAGTACATGTAGGTCCTTTTCTAGGAATCATTGGGTTGTTTATTATGATTGTGTTTATTGGTGGTAGAACTACAGACCTCAGGATTGCAAAAATCTTATCAAACACATCTGAGTGAATCCTTTTGTGATTACATGTAGCAAGTCATACTGTAGAGTTTATAGGTGGAATCCTAAGTAAAGGACACAACAAATTATTTGCCTTGTGTTATAGCAGGCCACATGAAACCTTTCCTGAGTATAAGTTGGTGTTGGTCAGGGTATTCAAATTTTTGGAAAAGTCAATCATTTATTGATTAATTTTGATGTGGAAAAAATTGAACACCCTTATGAAAGTACTTTTGCCTATTCTTACTGATGATCACACTCATAGTAAGAGCAAGTTGTTATTGCAGCAATTACCGGTAATGTAAATGACTTCTGAAGAAAAATTTCTATTTTATTTGATCTACTGTATTTGCATAGATTTTATTTTGCCATACCACTTACTAATTCCATATCTTGATGGCAGTCTTATGTTTTCATTAAAACAAAATCAATGTGTTTTCCATTAAAAAAAACATTTTGCAATGAATTTTACTGGATACTAAGGACAGTTCCCATGGCCTTTACTTACCCTCCATGCTGCCTAATGTATCCCCATATATAGTTGGCTAAAAGCTCTACAGAACAGAGCTTATGTTTTCTATTTGTTGTAAAATCTGACTTTGAATAAAACTGTTATGTTTATGCTTTATATATAAGTATGAGCAGCTCTCTCCAGGAGTGGGGTGGGTTTGCCCAGTTATGATACAGAAAGCATAACCATAGATAAAAAAAATTGTATAGATATTTAGTGAAATTTAATGACAAATTTTTCTTTTTTTATCTGTTTTAATCTTTTAATATTTGAAAGCATTGTAAAATAGAATGTGAAATTTTTAAAGATTTCTTCAAAACATTATAGACACTTTTTCTTCAAAAGGCACATATCAAATAATACAGTTCAGTTTATTTTAGTTCAGAATTGCACAATTCCCCCCTTCAATCAATATAGGTTCATGGTTTTAGCTCACCTGGACCGAAGGTCCATGTGAGCTTTTGCTATCACTTGTCGTCCGTTGTCCGTCATCTGTCGTCCGTCGTAAACTTTTAAAAAAATCTTCTCCTCTGAAACCACTGGGCCAATTTTTTTCAAACTTGGCCACAATCATCCTTAGGGTTCCTAGTTTCAAGTTTGTAACAGACAAATATGGCTGCTGTTACTAAAAATAGAACATGGGGGGTCAACACAGGTTTTTGATCATTATCTAAAAAACTATAATAGCTATAGAGAAAACCGTTACTTCAAATTGATCAGCACATTAAGGTCTACTATAGTTGCTATTAGTGCGAAGTTGTGTATTGGCGTCTTGTAGGAGTTATTGCCCTTTTTTGACAATTTTTGACAAAATTTTTGGTATTTACAATATAACCTGAAAACTATACGAGGTAGAGTGAAACTGTAAATGGCAAAAATGATCAGCAATAAAAGCCCTACAATTCTCTTAATTGGTCTGAAATTGTCAGATGACTCCTTATATGAGTTATTGTCCTTAAATGGTAATTTTTTATGAAATTTTCCGTTTTTGTCCCCTAACTTGAAAACTATAGCAGCTAGATTGAAACTGTAAATTGCACAAATGATCAGCAATAAAGACCCTACAATTCTCTTGATTGGTCTGAAATTGTCAGACAACTCCTTAAATAAGTTATTGCCCATAAATGACAATTTTTTATGAAATTTTCCGTGTTTGTCCTGTAACTTAAAAACTGTAACAGCTAGAGTGAAACTGTTAATAGCAAAAATGATCAGCAATACAACCCCTACAAATGACTGTTTAAGTCTGAAATTGTCAGATGACTCCTTATAGGAGGTATTGCCCTTAAATTGCAATTTTTTTATGAAATTTTCTGTTTTTGTCCTGTAACTTAAAAACCATAACAGCTAGAGTGAAATAATAAATTGCAAAAATGATCAGCAAAAAAAGCCCTACAATTCATTTAATAGGTCTGAAATTGTCAGATGACTCCTTTTAGGGGTTATTGCCCTTAAATGACAATTTTGCTATGAAATTTTCCATTTTTGTCCTGTAACTTGAAAACTATAGTAGCTAGATTAAAACTGTAAATTGCACAAATGATCAGCAATAGAAGCCCTACAAATGACTGCTTAGTCCAAAATTGCAAGATGACTCTTTATAGGAGTTATTGCCCTTTCATTATGAATTTGGACAAATGAACAGTTTTTTAATTATAAATTAGTCTATAACGCACCTATTAGTAGAGTAAAACTGTAAATTTCTAAAGTACCCTAAAGGACAATGCCTAAAAACCATTTAATTTTCAGAAATTGTCGATGGCACCTTATAGGAGTTATTGTATTTAACAAATTTTTTGAAGAAATGTTAAGTTTTTGCACAGTAACTTAAAAGCTATAACAACTAGACTGAAACTGTTAATTTCAAAAATTTTAATATAGTTTAAGTCATTTGGATTCCAGGTGAGCGATTACAGGCTCCTGGGAGCCTCTAGTTTTCATCAGGAGGAGTTTTGTTTTTGGAATAGGAAAATTAATCAATGGATGATTGATTTCTAATGGACAAATTTAAGGCTTCAATAGAATAAACTGCAGAGAGAACAATAGGTATTGAATTTAAACAATGGAACAGTTCATCTTTCAAAAATTTAACGGTAAATACCCTGACCAACACCAACTTATACTCAGGAAAGGTTTCATGGGGTCCGCGATAAATTATCTAACATTTCATGGTCTTCTTTTATTAGACTTTGAACAAATATATTACCAAAGACCCGGGTGCCGTTTCATAAAGCGATCGTTAGCTTAACGTGCACGTTATCCCATTTAAATTGCATGGGATAACGAGCACGTTAATTAGCGATCGCTTAATGAAACGGCACCCAGAAACTTACAAATAAATAAATCATGGGCACTTCAGCATGTTAACATTAAAATTGTTATGTATAATTGTTAGAAGTGCATTGACTCTGCCATTCAGACTATTTCACGCCTCAGGAAGTTGTTTATTGTTTTAAACTATGTCTAAGTTCTTGACCTTCAACTTTGACTTACTAATTTGGACACTCCCATTATCTGGACTGGGTGATGCAAATTTGAAATCATTCAGCATGTCTTATGATAATTGTGATCAGTGGTCCTCAATTTTCCAAATTCTGTATACCTACCAAATGATTCATTATTTTTTAACCAGAACATGTTAAACATCAATCAATCACTTTTAGACATAATTTTATCCCTCTTAAGATTGGGCGGCAGGTTTAGTAATTTTGCTGTATACAAAACAATATGGACAGACATGGTGTGCACTTCTTTGTATAAGAAAGCAACTCATGTGTCTTCTATGTTAGGAATTTGATCTTGATTACTTTTTTTAGTATTGGGGATGTCTTTTACATATGTATTGTACTCACCTTTAATACGTTCCACTGTATGATGGACACCCGGACTGTTTTTCTGTTGTGACGGTTTGGCATTTCTTTTCTTTCTCTTTTTCGTTAGGCCATGCATACACGATACCTTTAATAAATGAACATTTTATTTCAGCACTTTACTTAATTTCCTGGATGAAACGATAATCAGCCAGACCTTATTGTCAATTGTCCAAAAATGAACATGACATACTTTTTGCAGCTTTTACTATAAATATAGAAAAAACGAAACACATTAATTACATTGTAGAATTAAAATAAACAAGTGTGGACTGTGAGCGCGCTCACAAAGAGATACCCATGCTTCACATTCAAGTCCAATTATCTCCCCTGAATAATACCTGACAGCAATGAAAAATCTTCATGCACATCTACATATCATGTACTTCCTTAAATAAAGTTTCATCAAAATCTGTCAAACAGTGTTGGAGGAGTTGCACTTACGAGGTCTCCCACTGAATACTATATTTAAAAAGTCTAAGTCCAATTATCTCCCCTGAATAATATTCAACAGTGACGAAAATTCTTCATGCACATCTACATATGATGTACTTACTTCCTGTAAAGCGCTTACAAGGAATGTGGACAGACAGACGAACAGACAGGGTCATTCCTATATATATCCCCAAAGAAGTTTGCAGGGGTATAAAAATAATTCATCAAAACACAGAGTTAGTTACAAGTCGGTCTGTGTGCTAATCTGCAGGTAACAGAATTGCAGCACACTGTGTTTCATCAAACAGTTACTTTGTTAGGCTTTCTATGCTGTTACCTTTGTAAAAAAAGTTCTGTTCCTTGCATCGTAGGGGTTCTAAAAAGTTGTTTTGATGCAGTTAATTTGTTTAAATGGGGTTTAATGCTACTTTCAACAATTTTTTAGCTATTTCAAGTGCATCCTGCCCACAGTTAGGTTAAAATCTGCAACCTTAGTGTTGACAGGCACGAGATCAATAGTAGATGACTAATACTACCTCAGCCATTTGGCTACTGAGGCCCCAATAGCTCATTTGAAATATCTCTGAAACTGAAATTACATAATTTCTATTTTATCAGATAGTATCATTACTTCGTGTCACTCATTGTTGTTTTGCAAAAAATCATGTATTCCTCTTCATCTTTGGTTGTAGAAGTTGAATGGAATGGAATGCCAACCCCAGAACCATAAAAGAAAATGTTTTTTAAGTAGAACTTGCAAAACTGTGTGCAGTGCTCACTAATTGATACCCCTCACTTCCTTTATATCAATGACAAAGTTATGGGGTGTCAATGTTTTTTAATGGAAAACCTCAAATATTATTCCAATCAAAATGTTAAATATCAGGTGCAAAATGGCACAATCACAAATACCTTATTATTCCTTTTGTCATGGTAAGCAATAATTTCAGAAAATATTTTACTCAATCAGATGTGACAGATTTTCACTGTCACTAGAAATCTATTATCACTATTGATTGCCTTAAATCTACTAGCTGACTATAACCAATTGAGGCTGGACTAGTACTGTGATATCCATGGTTTACTTTCAGGTTATTTCTCTGAATATTATACACAATGTCAACAAATGTCCTTATTGTAATTCCATCCAATGATTCTTCTGCAAGCCAAATTCATATACTTTTTACTGCTTATTTAATATTTTTTAATTGAACCACAGCACCGTGCCAAAAGTGAGTCCCAAAACAATATGGCCACTAAAGTTGTTTTTCTCACCTGTAAATTCTGCGATGTTTTTTCTAGTAAACATCAAATAAAAAATAATTTGTCGATTATACGGTGACTGATGTTGAAGTAACTTCTGTGAGCCGTAAGTTTCAAGGTTGTCTGCTGCTGATGTAAACAAACACAAAAGTGAAAATAAAATGGCTAAGCACAGTAAAGAATTGTCACCAAGAACTCGGAAAAAATTAACATCCTAAAACTTAAACAAAGCGGAAATTGGATTACAGAAATAAGTAAAAAGCTTAAATTGAACCGTTGAGCAGTAAGTAAAATTGTTCATAGCTAAGATAGTCCTGAGAACTGTGAAAATAAATTGAGAAGTGGCAGACCAAAAATATTAGGACCACGGGGGCAGTGTCAACTTCATAGGTTGGTGACAGTTAACTGTAGGCTTTAATTATCTGAAATTTCAAGCCAGTTCAACTAAGTTACTCCCGTCAAAGTGTCTAGGCAGACTGTTCTAAGAAATTTGCACAAATTGGGATATAAACGTTGCACTGTTCGAAAACGTATGGGGATAAGGGAAACTAACCGTAAAATCCGTCTTGAATGGTGTATGGCTTAGGGGTCATCCATAATTGTCAACATTTTTCACAAGTTTGCAAAGAGCACTCTTTTTGAATACCCCCTCCCTCCCTCCAAAAGAGTACGTCAACATTTTTTGCAAGTCTGCACATCCACATTACGGAAGTAAAAGAACGTACCGAAAAAATGTTGAAATTGAAACCCCTCCCCCCTATAGTGCTCTTTGCAAACTCGTGAAAAATGTTGACAATTATGGATGACCCCTTAAGGAAATTTAAACCTGTAAACAACTATTGGATAAGAGTGATTTTTAGTGATGAAATGGTGATTATCAAATCTGGTGCAGAAAAACTGCAGAATGTTGGAGACCTGAATGCCTTGGATACATTACCATAGGAGCTCAGTCAACTATTAAACTGATGGTCTGGGGATGTATAACCTATGACTGTGTTTCGACTTTATCCATGGTAAATGGTAATATGAACTCTGAACAATATATTGACACACTAGAAATTAACCTGTGGCCAGTAATTGCTAAAAACTTTGGAGCAAACCCCTACTACTTTCAAGAAGACAATGCACCTTACAAATCTCAACAGTGTGAACAGTGGAAACGAGACATTAATGGCCAGCACAAAGTCCCGATTTAAGCCCAATTGAAAATATTTGGCTACTGATGAAATATGAACTGAAAACTAGACATTCATGTCAAAACCAAAGCTGATCTTGAGCTGGAACTTTATTCCCTGTGGAACAAGTATATTCAACGACTTTATAATAGCCTTCCACACAGATGATGAGAGGTGATAGTCTGAGGAAAGGATTTATAACCAAGTATTAACAGTAATTGTGTCTGAATTGGTAAGTACAATTTTAATTTTCACAAGTGTACATTGTGGTCATTAGTGGCCATATTGGAAAAATGGGACTCACTTTTGGCATGGTGATACAAGTCACCAAATTCTTACAGCGTATGGTCGAGCTTATGTTCCTTTTGTAGATCTAAAAAGGTACATTTAAATAAACAATTATTTCCTCTAGATATGTAGTGTTTTTAAATGCGGCAGTTTTTCATTTCAATAGGGCAATTTTCTATAGTAACATTTGACCAAAATTAGAACGGATGATAACCTAGGTGCAGTCAACATTGTCAGTTCATATCTTTCAGGCTTTGTCATTTGTGGTTGATATGGCAGAAGTGTCGCGGTTCGTCTGAAAACCATTGTACTTTATGAAAGCAGGCGAACTTTTGTAAACAACATAAGGTCCCTGGCTGACTTATCTTTTTTTCTACTAGATTTTTCTAATAATAAGGTAAAATATAGAATAATAAAAAAAAAGGCACTCCATGGTTGTGTGACTTATAGCATAAATAAATAATAATTATACTTACTCCATCACAGACACTGTGACACACATAGAAATGACAGACAAATTTCAGATATTTACTGCCAAACAAATTAAATGCTTGAAAATAAGGACTTTCTGCTATGAAACCTGTGGTTTCAAATCCCTTTGTCCTGCTGATTATAACCCCCTCGCCACATCTATAAATAAAAATAAACAGATAAACAGGAACCTATAAATCAACGGGACTGGAATCTAATGATATCGTCTACTTTTCATTGTCGTGCCAATACTTAATTACCGAACAAGTGTCGACACGGATATGATCCTGTTTTCGACTTTTGAAAGACACCACTCGGCAATAAGCTGTCTGTTTAAGACTCTGGTTACCGGCACTATGTTTATATATTAATAAATTTGGGTATTTAATGATAGATAAATAAAAAAGAAAAAAAAAACTTACAGATTTTATGAATTATAAAATTATATGAGCTGGTCCCAGTGAGTTAAAATCGAAACAGTTTTGTATTTTTTTCTTTGATGTTTACACTTACTTACTTATGGGGGTTTTTAACGTCCTTGACTACCGTAAAATGGTCTCGCACAGACTTTGATGTTTACAGGAACCTATGAATCAACTTATACCAAGTTAAACTAGTGCCAGATGTTTATGGCTTTAACCAATTAGACAAATAATATGATGACATGGGTATTAGCTACCTAGGGATTTACATCTTATAACATCGTTGTTTATTGAACCATTTGTTCATCACACCTGTGATTACGTAACGAGTGCAACAGGTGGGCACAACATTAAGAGAATAGGTTGTAATAAATATTAATTAAAATTTTAAAATTGCATTTGTAGTATTAATTAATTACAACTTAATTAGGGTAATTACTAACTTAAATAGCCCCTTTTAATCAGAGTTCCCAATATCAAGAGAAATTAAATTAATTAATATGTTTATAAAAAGGGTAATTTGTAACTGCTGATATTAAACCCCTAATGTTTGTTTGTGTATACAAGTTTTTCTATTATGCTTATTACCAATCACAAGCATAACACAAAATGAATAGAGTTGTTGTTTAATAATGGACAATCATGAACTGTAATTAAGTTTTTGTAAAACATAGTTTTTCATGTCCTCAATTAAGACCTATCTGTTTACAATCTTAAAACATTTATCTTTCAGAATATGAAAGAAAAATGAATACATAACTGCTTTCATAATACAGAAGTATATTGGTTGTATTCAAGGGGACAGTTTAAAAATCTGCGTCGACTTCCCAAAAACCTGCAAATATTTCATGCTACCTAATCCAAAAATATACGGGGAATCAAAACAAAAAAAACTATATGCTGCAACACGACACAAAAAACCTAATTGGTTGGTCTATACCTTTTAAATGTGTAATATTGCATTATGATAATATATGGTAATAAAATATAAAGTTCGCCAAAATGACCGGTAAAAGTGGCTCATGATTTTCGCAGATTTTAACATTTTTTAATTGATAAAACATGGTCATGGTAATACATTTAGGTAAATAAAGACACACAAAATTCTAAAAAATTACAACATATTTACTGTCACAGAAAATTGGCAACAAATTTAACTAAAATGTTGGTATCGTATTACATTAGTGTATGTCACTTCTGCTTTCTCGCTTAATCTCGTTCAGGTCTCGTCGCGACAAAGAAATCGTACTTCCTTAGCTGAAGACTTAGCGAGTGTCCAATCCTGTTAGTTATACTAGTCCCAGAGATAAATAACCTGAAACACAGTTTTTTTGTGTTACTCTGGCTTCCTCCCCCCTATAAAAAGCAGACGCCATGTTATAGCTGAAAAATTGCTGAAAGTGGCATTAAACATCATTCAAATAAATAAAACAAAATCCACCCACCTCCCCCCCCCCCCCAAAAAAAAATCCAAATCTGCTCCACCTGGTGTATGTTGCTTCTCTGTAACATACAGAGTTATAAAGGGTAAAACAAGTAAAAGTTTTATATGACATTAATAGCAAATGGTCAGAGCAAAGAGACTTTTCCAACAAACAATTTAATTTTGTTAACTTTGGTGTACTAGGACTTTGAAATCCTTCCCATTTACTTGGTCTAATAAAAAGTAATCACATTAAGCATGCATAAATAACATCCTAGCTGGCAATGTAATTGGCTCAAAATTTCTTATTTGGTGTTGGCTCTTATAGCTACTTATTTGTGTTAAGGTTTGGTACTTACTGCTTCAACAGAGATACCCATCCTGTTGTTGACAATACTGAACAGAATAAAATTCTATGTACAACAATTAAAGCTAGTATCAGTTAATCTAAGAAACCAACATTATAAATGACAAATTATATGACGTCTGCCCATTTAACTGAATTTACTTCTGTCTTTGAAAAATAGGTTGTCTGAAATGAATGTTTTGGCAACTGAACAAATTGTTTACTTAAGTATTGGTATTACTACAAATCATACTATAAATAAAAATTTTAACAGAAATACAAATGTGCTTGGAATATGTTCTGTGAATTTATAAAAGATGATGTGAGTTACCTCCTCTTGTTGTGTAATGCACTATAGAATTCCTTTCTCTTGAAGACCTTATAATTATTAACACTTTTAAGTATTTTTGTTTTATCCAACAATGATATGTGGAATTATAAGCACTTAAAATGTCACTCACCCCTCTCGGATAAAACCAAATTTGGGTATTCCAGGAGAACCGACTGCTTCACAACTAAACACATGGAAGCCTCTCTCTTCTGTGGTACCAGCTTGCAAATTGAAATCAAATAAAACAGTGACAAATGTATATTGCAACAAAACAATAACTGATAATTTCACAACCATTTAAAGGTTTGTTTGTTTGATGGTGTTTAATGCCACTTTCAGCAATTTTTCAGCTATATCATGGTGTCCAGTTTTTATTGGGGGAGGAAGCCAGAGTACCCAGAGAAAACCCCCTGACCTGCGGTAGGAAAACTGGCAATCCTTGTCAATTAAGATTGGAGTCAAGTACACCCTGCCTGCAGTGAGAATAGAACCCGCAATTTCAGTGTTGACAGACCACGTGATCAATAGTAGACGAACTACCTTAACCACTCGGCCACCGAAGCCCCACCATTAAAAGGTAAGAAAATTATATTTTCTGTAGAACTGTATGACCCACTCAGCCTTATCTATATGTCTGATAGCATTTTTGGTTAACATCCAGCATGCATTTTTTTCACATATGAGCAAAAGCTGAATTATATTAATATGGTGTCTGCTGATAACATTACTCAAAATTAATAACACATGTAAAACTGAACAAAAAAAAAAGCAATTCCCACCTTCTTTTAAATATAAATACCATCTTTTGTTAAAATTAAAAAATGTGTTCTCTTCCATTAAGCTTTAAAAGAGATGCAGATAACATCTACCAATGTTTCAGTCTGCATATAATAATTGCAAAGTAGAGCTATGTTGTCAACTAAGGAAAAAAATATAGCTATTGTGCACATCAATGCTCTGTGAAATCTGTAATTAGGCAGAAAATAATTAGGAATTAGGAATCTCATACCTGTAAATTTTAATATTGCAAATAGCCTTTATGCACAATTAAATCATCTAACATTTCATCAAAATTAAAATGAGTGGCTGCATTTGACTTTAACATGTTTTTAGAAAATATGTCCAAAAGAGATGATGCAGTTCAGAGACACTTATTTGCAGTTAAAATGGTCCAAGCAAAAATATTTAAGAGCAAATCAAACAGTAGATAGTGGATAAACACAAATTTAAAATTTACCTAAGGGCTGTCCAATTTCGTTTCAGTAAGACACAAGAATATGTGTCAATTTGACAACTTTGGTATTAGATATGGATTCTTATAGATTTATATTTCTTGTTCTTAATGTGGTTGAAAAGAGAAATGAAAGGTAGATGTGAGTATGAATTTTTCTATTTATTATTGTGGTCTATGATGTTTGCTGACTGATAGTGCTGTACATGGTTGATTCCTTCAAAAAGAAATTGACATAGGTTTAAACAACTTCAAATACTGGAAAGACAAAATCAAAAAGATATTCCGCATTTGCAGATAATGTGTCCTGCACAAAGTTATTGATTCATCCTTAGACTATAATACCAAAGTTAGTGTATTTGATTCTATAATTTGTAATTGATAGAAACAGTTTACTTGCCTGTCATTGTCACTCGCAGTTTTATCTTCTCCCCTAGTGGTATAGTTCCTGTAACTAATTTCTCTCTCATATCCAGAACGTCTATGGAGAAAGTGGATGAAGAGTTGCTTCCATGAACGTCATGTGAACGGTGGATATGTTTGTAGGTCTCATACGGTGCCACCATACTAAAATATACAAGCCAGGTAATCGGGGAATTTTAACCTGAGAGATTAAACTGCAGGTGAACCAAGTTGGAAGTTTAAAGTTACCTGAGTCACACACAAATAGCTGCAATTTAAATGTCCAAGCTATTACTGATAAAGAGCTTTAAAAAAACAGATTGAAGTAGTTTTCTAAATAGAATTGGTTGACCAATAGGTAAAAAATACCTGACAGCTAGGTCATTGTATTTTGACTGAAGTACCACTGACAATAGTAGTGACACTATGTTAGGAAAAGTTGGAACACATGAACATTTAAAAAATAAGTAAAATTAATTTTACAAAAAAAATAAGTAAATTATACATTATATAGCATTAAAAATTAAAAATGCCAAACAATTAATTCTAACAATATCCCAGTTTCAAATGTTTCAAAAATCTGATACAATTATTAAGGTACACTTAATTTAAGTATGTCACAGTAGGAATAGGCTACACTGCCCACCCTTGTAGTGGAAATCCACAGTAGGAATAGGCATATGGTGGAAACGTCTGCACTGCCCACCCTTGAAGTGGCATCCACAGTAGGGATAGGCATATGGCGGAAAAGTCTACACTGCCCACCCTTGAAGTGGCATCCACAGTAGGGATAGGCATATGGTGGAAAAGTCTACACTGCCCACCCTTGAAGTGGCATCCACAGTAGGGATAGGCATATGGTGGAAAAGTCTACACTGCCACCCTTGTAGTGGCATCCACAGAAGTGATAGGCATATGGTGGAAAAGTCTACACTGCCCACCCTTGTAGTGGCATCCACAGTAGGGATAGGCATATGGTGGAAAAGTCTACACTGCCCACCCTTGTAGTGGCATCCACAGAAGTGATAGGCATATGGTGGAAAAGTCTACACTGCCCACCCTTGTAGTGGCATCCACAGTAGTGATTGGCATATGGTGGAAAAGTCTACACTGCCCACCCTTGTAGTGGACATCCACAGTAGGGATAGGCATATGGTGGAAACGTCTGCACTGCCCACCCTTGTAGTGGCATCCACAGTAGGGATAGGCATATGGCGGAAAAGTCTACACTGCCCACCCTTGTAGTGGCATCCACAGAAGTGATAGGCATATGGTGGAAAAGTCTTCACTGCCCAACCTTGTAGTGGCATCCACAGTAGTGATTGGCATATGGTGGAAACGTCTGCACTGCCCACCCTTGTAGTGGCATCCACAGTAGGGATAGGCATATGGCGGAAAAGTCTACACTGCCCACCCTTGTAGTGGCATCCACAGAAGTGATAGGCATATGGTGGAAAAGTCTACAATGCCCAACCTTGTAGTGGCATCCACAGTAGTGATTTGCATATGGTGGAAAAGTCTACACTGCCCACCCTTGGAGTGGCATCCACAGTAGGGATAGGCATATGGCGGAAAAGTCTACACTGCCCACCCTTGTAGTGGCATCCACAGTAGGGATAGGCATATGGTGGAAAAGTCTGCACTGCCCACCCTTGGAGTGGCATCCACAGTAGGGATTGGCATATGGTGGAAAAGTCTGCACTGCCCACCCTTGTAGTGGCATCCACAGAAGTGATAGGCATATGGTGGAAAAGTCTACACTGCCCACCCTTGTAGTGGCATCCACAGTAGTGATTGGCATATGGTGGAAATGTCTGCACTGCCCACCCTTGTAGTGGCATCCACAGTAGGGATAGGCATATGATGGAAAAGTCTACAATGCCCACCCTTGGAGTGGCATCCACAGTAGGGATAGGCATATGGTGGAAAAGTCTGCACTGCCCACCCTTGTAGTGGCATCCACAGTAGGGATAGGCATTTGTCGGAAACGTCTGCACTGCCCACCCTTTTAGTGGCATCCACAGTAGGGATTGGCATATGGCGGAAAAGTCTACACTGCCCACCCTTGTAGTGGCATCCACAGTAGGGATAGGCATATGGTGGAAAAGTCTACACTGCCCACCCTTGTAGTGGCATCCACAGTAGGGATTGGCATATGGTGGAAACGTCTGCACTGCCCACCCTTGAAGTGGCATCCACAGTAGGGATAGGCATATGGTGGAAACGTCTGCACTGCCCACGCTTGTAGTGGCATCCACAGTAGGGATAGGCATATGGTGGAAAAGTCTACACTGCCCACCCTTGTAGTGGCATCCACAGTAGGGATAGGCATATGGTGGAAAAGTCTACACTGCCCACCCTTGTAGTGGCATCCACAGTAGTGATAGGCATATGGTGGAAAAGTCTACACTGCCCACCCTTGTAGTGGCATCCACAGTAGGGATAGGCATATGGTGGAAAAGTCGACACTGCCCACCCTTGTAGACTACAATGTAGTGGACATCCACAGTAGGGATAGGCATATGGCGGAAAAGTCTACACTGCCCACCCTTGTAGTGGCATCCACACTAGGGATAGGCATATGGCGGAAAAGTCTACACTGCCCACCCTTGTAGTGGCATCCACAGTAGGGATAGGCATATGGTGGAAAAGTCTACACTGCCCAACCTTGTAGTGGCATCCACAGTAGTGATTGGCATATGGTGGAAACGTCTACACTGCCCACCCTTGTAGTGGCATCCACAGTAGGGATATGTATATGGTGGAAAAGTCTACACTGCCCACCCTTGTAGTGGCATCCACAGTAGGGATAGGCATATGGTGGAAAAGTCTGCACTGCCCACCCTTGTAGTGGCATCCACAGTAGGGATTGGCATATGGTGGAAACGTCTACACTGCCCAACCTTGTAGTGGCATCCACAGAAGTGATAGCCATATGGTGGAAAAGTCTACACTGCCCACCCTTGTAGTGGCATCCACAGTAGGGATAGGCATATGGTGGAAAAGTCTACACTGCCCACCCTTGTAGTGGCATCCACAGAAGTGATAGGCATATGGTGGAAAAGTCTACACTGCCCACCCTTGTAGTGGACATCCACAGTAGGGATAGGCATTTGTCGGAAACGTCTGCACTGCCCACCCTTGTAGTGGCATCCACAGTAGGGATAGGCATATGGTGGAAAAGTCTACACTGCCCACCCTTGTAGTGGCATCCACAGTAGGGATAGGCATATGGTGGAAAAGTCTGCACTGCCCACCCTTGTAGTGGCATCCACAGTAGGGATTGGCATATGGTGGAAAAGTCTGCACTGCCCACCCTTGTAGTGGCATCCACAGTAGGGATAGGCATATGGTGGAAAAGTCTACACTGCCCACCCTTGTAGTGGCATCCACAGAAGTGATAGGCATATGGTGGAAAAGTCTACACTGCCCACCCTTGTAGTGGCATCCACAGTAGGGATAGGCATTTGGCGAAAAGTCTACACTGCCCACCCTTGTAGTGGCATCCACAGTAGGGATAGGTATATGGCGGAAAAGTCTACACTGCCCACCCTTGTAGTGGCATCCACAGTAGTGATAGGCATATTGTGGAAACGTCTGCACTGCCCACGCTTGTAGTGGAATCCACAGTAGGGATAGGCATATGGTGGAAAAGTCTACACTGCCCACCCTTGTAGTGGCATCCACAGTAGGGATAGGCATATGGTGGAAAAGTCTACAATGCCCACCCTTGGAGTGGCATCCACAGTAGGGATAGGCATATGGTGGAAAAGTCTGCACTGCCCACCCTTGTAGTGGCATCCACAGTAGGGATAGGCATTTGTCGGAAACGTCTGCACTGCCCACCCTTGTAGTGGCATCCACAGTAGGGATAGGCATATGGTGGAAAAGTCTACACTGCCCACCCTTGTAGTGGCATCCACAGTAGGGATAGGCATATGGTGGAAAAGTCTACACTGCCCACCCTTGTAGTGGCATCCACAGTAGGGATTGGCATATGGTGGAAACGTCTGCACTGCCCACCCTTGAAGTGGCATCCACAGTAGGGATAGGCATATGGTGGAAACGTCTGCACTGCCCACGCTTGTAGTGGCATCCACAGTAGGGATAGGCATATGGTGGAAACGTCTGCACTGCCCACGCTTGTAGTGGCATCCACAGTAGGGATAGGCATATGGTGGAAAAGTCTGCACTGCCCACCCTTGTAGTGGCATCCACAGTAGGGATAGGCATATGGTGGAAAAGTCTGCACTGCCCACCCTTGTAGTGGCATCCACAGTAGGGATAGGCATATGGCGGAAAAGTCTACACTGCCCACCCTTGAAGTGGCATCCACAGTAGGGATAGGCATATGGCGGAAAAGTCTACACTGCCCACCCTTGGAGTGGCATCCACAGTAGGGATTGGCATATGGTGGAAACATCTGCACAGCCCACCCTTGTAGTGACATCCACAGTCGGGATTGGCATCTGGTGGAAAAGTCTACACTGCCCACCCTTGTAATGTCATCCACAGTAGGGATTGGCAAATGGCGGAAAAGTCTGCACTGCCCACCCTTGTAGTGGCATCCACAGTAGGGATAGGCATATGGTGGAAACGTCTGCACTGCCCACCCTTGTAGTGGCATCCACAGTAGGGATTGGCATATGGTGGAAACGTCTACACTGCCCAACCTTGTAGTGGCATCCACAGAAGTGATAGGCATATGGTGGAAAAGTCTACACTGCCCACCCTTGTAGTGGACATCCACAGTAGTGATAGGCATATGGTGGAAACGTCTACACTGCCCACCCTTGTAGTGGCATCCACAGTAGTGATAGGCATATGGTGGAAAAGTCTACACTGCCCACCCTTGTAGTGGACATCCACAGTAGTGATAGGCATATGGTGGAAAAGTCTACACTGCCCACCCTTGTAGTGGCATCCACAGTAGGGATAGGCATATGGTGGAAAAGTCTACACTGCCCACCCTTGTAGTGGCATCCACAGAAGTGATAGGCATATGGTGGAAAAGTCTACACTGTCCACCCTTGTAGTGGACATCCACAGTAGGGATAGGCATTTGTCGGAAACGTCTGCACTGCCCACCCTTGTAGTGGCATCCACAGTAGGGATAGGCATATGGTGGAAAAGTCTACACTGCCCACCCTTGTAGTGGCATCCACAGTAGGGATAGGCATATGGTGGAAAAGTCTACACTGCCCACCCTTGTAGTGGCATCCACAGTAGGGATTGGCATATGGTGGAAACGTCTGCACTGCCCACCCTTGAAGTGGCATCCACAGTAGGGATAGGCATATGGTGGAAACGTCTGCACTGCCCACGCTTGTAGTGGCATCAACAGTAGGGATAGGCATATGGTGGAAAAGTCTACACTGCCCACCCTTGTAGTGGCATCCACAGTAGGGATAGGCATATGGTGGAAAAGTCTACACTGCCCACCCTTGTAGTGGCATCCACAGAAGTGATAGGCATATGGTGGAAAAGTCTACACTGCCCACCCTTGTAGTGGCATCCACAGTAGTGATAGGCATATGGTGGAAAAGTCTACACTGCCCACCCTTGTAGTGGCATCCACAGTAGGGATAGGCATATGGTGGAAAAGTCTATACTGCCCACCCTTGTAGTGGCATCCACAGTAGGGATAGGCATATGGTGGAAAAGTCTACACTGCCCAACCTTGTAGTGGCATCCACAGTAGTGATTGGCATATGGTGGAAATGTCTACACTGCCCACCCTTGTAGTGGCATCCACAGTAGGGATAGGCATATGGTGGAAACATCTGCACAGCCCACCCTTGTAGTGACATCCACAGTCGGGATTGGCATATGGTGGAAACATCTGCACAGCCCACCCTTGTAGTGACATCCACAGTCGGGATTGGCATATGGTGGAAAAGTCTACACTGCCCACCCTTGTAATGTCATCCACAGTAGGGATAGGCATATGGTGGAAAAGTCTGCACTGCCCACCCTTGTAGTGGCATCCACAGTAGGGATAGGCATATGGCGGAAAAGTCTACACTGCCCACCCTTGAAGTGGCATCCACAGTAGGGATAGGCATATGGCGGAAAAGTCTACACTGCCCACCCTTGTAGTGGCATCCACAGTAGGGATTGGCATATGGTGGAAAAGTCTACACTGCCCACCCTTGGAGTGGCATCCACAGTAGGGATAGGCATATGGCGGAAAAGTCTACACTGCCCACCCTTTTTGTGGACATCCACAGTAGGGATAGGCATATGGCGGAAAAGTCTACACTGCCCACCCTTGTAGTGGCATCCACAGTAGGGATAGGCATATGGTGGAAAAGTCTACACTGCCCACCCTTGGAGTGGCATCCACAGTAGTGATTGGCATATGGTGGAAACGTCTACACTGCCCACCCTTGTAATGTCATCCACAGTAGGGATTGGCAAATGGCGGAAAAGTCTGCACTGCCCACCCTTGTAGTGGCATCCACAGTAGGGATAGGCATATGGTGGAAATGTCTGCACTGCCCACCCTTGTAGTGGCATTTCATCTGCTTAATCATTATACCATTGTATGTATAATCAATTTACATAATGTTAACTTTTAACAAACTTGGTGGTCAATGCATTGGATGTTTGAACACTGTGGATTGAAGGAAAATGAAACCATAAACCTTTTTTGATTAACTGTAGATGATTAACTACCTTACAAATGTGGCCGTCCTGCAGACAACCCCAAATTTTTGTATAAAACCTTGTTTTATCCTTCATGCAAACAATAAATTATCAGTGAAAACAGGCCAAAATAAGACCTTCTTTGACTTACCCCTTTGACTAAAGTGTTTGTAGAGTTCATTTTAAAATGGACACATTAAATACTGTCACAATTAATATTGAACAGTTTGATTTACTAGACAGTTACGATTGTGTCTGACAATAAACATAACAGGAAATATTTGAAATTTATTGATAATTAAATGATAGAACACAGTTCTGTGCACTTATAAATGGATAACCAGTATCAGTCTAAGGGGTTTATAATAATCTTAAAACCAGCAAATGCATGGCCTTGAATGAAACATTAGTGTGCCATATATGATAAGTAGGAATAACATGTGACGAGTGGAGTGTACAAAACAGTGTCTTGGAAATTATAACTGTTTTAAATAATGTGGGATTGAATGTACACCTAGAGAAATTGCTGTTTAAACAGATATATCTACATTAAGGAATTATATTTAATTCTTTGACTGTCTGTGATAAGCAAAGGATAGGATCACAACTTAGAGAAAAACTATGTGAATGTTTGTGTAATGTCTAGTGAGCAATATTTCGGCTATTTCAGGGACGGAAGTGACGAGGCCTGGAGTTAAACAAGAAGTCACAAAGGAACATTCAGATTTACAGTATATTTAAATATTCAGCACATTGCAGCTCTGTTGAAATTTGTTACATCAAGTTTTATTTTAAATTTATAAAACAAAAATAGACATTTAATAAAATCATATTAAAATTTTTGTTACTAAAGGAAATGAGTCATTAGATGCATGAAATGTCATAAATACACGTGATTAATAAATGTTTGGAATTTTTAAGCATACATATAAAAATTATCTGTTTTAAAAGGACATTGACAATTATCTACATTGAGATGCTCAAAAATCTTGTGAAAGATAGATCATTTTCTCAATTTCTAAATAAACTTGTTGAATTTGAATTTTTATTGAATGAATGATGACTTAGGGCTTACCAGGTTCACCCAAAGGTTTTCAACCTTTAGCCACATTTTAGGTCATTTAGTCTTTCAAAAATTTCAATTGTCTTATGAAAGCTCCAAGTCATGACTTGTTCAATAAAATTCCACTATATCTTCAAGATAATTTAGAAATAACATTAGGGCACAGCAAAGATTAACGGTGTAATAAATTACTCCTTTTAAATTATGTATAGTAGTAGTTTTTAAAATAAAATATTACGATAAAAAAACAAACATTGGAACCTTTTTATACATACGCTTCTCCAAGGTCATGAGATTGTGTTGAGGCATTAGCAAATGCAGAATAGGTACATGTCACCACAAATGCGTCTTTATATGAAAGTATTCCATCTTGCAGATAGAATACTTCTAAAGCAATCTGATAAAAATCTGAATTAGGATTTGTCTGGAAGAAGAAATAAAAATGAACAGTTAATGTTTATTATTCATGCAAGGAAATAACAACTAATTAAGTACTTATGGTAAAGGCACTAACATAACAAACATACCAAGAGACCCATCGGTGACCAGAGAAGTTTTTAACTCAAAGATTATCTGGTGACAATTCTTTTTTGTTTTTTTGTTTGGGAAGGGGGACATTTATTGCCATTAAAGAGTATCACAGGTGTTCAATTTTAATTTTATACTAAATCTGAGTACATGCAGATTTATCTTTCTTTGTAAAAGGAAAAGCCCTTGAACTGAACAAATTTTAATAAACAAACTTTGGCTGAACTTAACCCTATAGTTTCTCAGAAATTTTTTTTTTTTAAATTTTAATATTTTAATAATTTTTTAATTATCTCCCCTTTGAAGAGGACGTGGTCCATCAATTGAACAACATGGATTTCCATAGGATACTTTGCGTCGTTTAAATGAAATTAACATAAAACTACCAGAAAAGCAGATTTGTGTAATTTTTAATCCTATCTTTACCATTTCTTAATTATCTCTCACATTTCATCAATTTCTTATTATTTTCCCATAGAATCCTCTTCACCAAAGAAAAATTTGTGTAAAGTTTGATTTCAATTGGCCACTTGGTTCTGGATGAGAAGATGAAAGTATGAAAAGTTTATTACAATGAGGATGACTTTAACAACACTGACAGTTAACATGGTTAATGGACAAATTTCCATCAGAAAAGATCACTGAAGCCCTTGCTTAAAAACTAAACCTTATACAGAATAATGTCCTCAAGTTACAATGTAGTTCTTTATTACCATATGCTTATATATATTTTAGAACATGCATGTATAGTTCTGTGAAGTGGACCTTAATGTCGATCTACATGGTTTATTAAATTTGGAAAATGACAAACTTTTTCTATTTGTACATACAACAAAATTCTGTCAGAACCAAAAAAAAAGAACACAATTCCAATCCTTTCCTCCAAAAAGAAAAAACAAAACAAAATTCCTCCAAATAAAAAAAGCTTTATGCCTTACTCTTACCAGATATGCAAATTGCTGAGTATTAGACCACCAATCTTTGCTAGATTTCTGAAGTAACAGTCTGCAGTGACTCTAACAAAATATATTTAGAATATGAAACTTTATGCTTCATGCTGGAAATCAATTAACCATTGGTTGTGACTAAATCGTATTATATAAATTAGGCTATTTATACCTTTAATTTATTGTCCCACAGGAAAGAATGTCCATGTATTGTTTTTAAATAACTCACAGTCAAGAACCTATTTATATGTAATTTACCTTGAATACACACTTCTCCGATGTATTTCCGCTGTAATAAACTTTTGCTATATAATGGACCCTGTCGTCTTCTTGTTTGATGTCTTCTTTATGGCCATCCTTACAATAGGTGTAAACCCTGACATCATGGTCTGCTGCCACTGTAATAGTGGTTGGGGTAGAAGTGCTGTTAGAACATACTGGGTCAACTGCAAATACAAGTGAATAGATTATTTGTCAAGGTTTGTTGGATAACAGTGGTCAACACAATTTCTAAAAGAATGTAAAAGAAAGGAAAGGTTTGATGAAGATGCCAGTCTTGACCCCTTATTTTACTAAAAGGATCATGTTTTACAGTCTATTTTTGTGTATTAGTACATTGTATATGCCTTTTGACATGTTTAAATATTCTGCTACATTTAATAGTTATGACAGTTCAAGAAAAAGCATGGAGGTTTTAATTATTGCTAAGGCAAAGTAGGTATTATTTACAGCTATATTAATGACAAATACAGTTAACCTTGACCTACATCTAGACATTGACAGCAAAGGTCAGCTGAGAACCAAAATTTACAATAATTGAGATGATATTGGTTTTCCTATTGTGAGTTTTCATATTTATGTGGCGACATTCCAGCAGCAAGTCACGTGCATTATGGGGTGTGCATCTACTGATTAGTTGGGTGCTCAGGGGACCATGTTTCATGTCCAGATTCCCTTGTTGGGGTGGATGCTATGTTTGGACAGTGGTTCCGAGTCATCAACTAGAAAATTTTATGGTCCCCATGCCCATCACGACTTAGTTGTCTCAGGGTTTTAGCTAGGATTTTTTAAGCATTAGTCACTTTTGCGTGCGACTAATTTTAAGATCTAATATGTGTGTATATTTTTTTATATGTCTAAATGTATGCAAGATCATTAATTAATTAATAAATTAATGCGATAAACATCAATCAGTATTTAATATTTTCTGGCACCATTTTATAACATATATTATATATTCAATGTAATATTGCCATAGAACATATATTTAAACAGATTTAAATAAAAAACTTTAACAGTGTTTGCCAAAATATTTATTTTTGTTTATATTTAAATTTTTGGAATAGTCGTTTTTTGCAATCTCCGGCACCGAATTCATATCCGCTCCAAAAACTTATCGGTATTATTTTTTGTGTGTCTCTGACTGGTTACCAGTAGTATTTTATCCTACGCTTTATGTACAAAGTAAAATCACGCCGGAACCAGAGTTTACAAATGGCGCGTAACATGATAAACAGAGGCTGTGACAAAAATATGACGATTCTGACGAGAATGGGAATAAAATTAAAAGGAGACATAAGACATTTTTTTAAATGACAGAGCGACTTCAGCTTCTCGTTTAATGGTCAACAACGCGATGTGGGACCACAATAAGATCGCCCGAGTTGTCATCCAACTGGTTATGCTCGATCGGGTGCGACGGTGTGTACACAGTAATTAAGTGATTAATTATCAAATAATATCAGGTGGCCTATCTCTTACATAATTACTTTGATTGCCTTGGGTCATAAACATGTACCTTAGGTCAGATATTTGGATTTACCTGCGCAGATTTTGACGATGAAAATTTCGAAGTTTGAAAATGGAAGTGGCGAATTACGTTCAAAATATTTTCGTCATTTCTAAAAAGGATTCGCCAATTGGGAAAGTGGCGAGCGCTAGCTAAATCACTGGTTGTCTGTTAAGAAATATCTGTCACAATGACCATTGATTTTTTCTGTTTGTCATAACCACTTTCACTCCTTTGTACTGGATTATGATTACTCGTGATAACCATAAACAAACTGGAGTGCTATGACTGATGCTACAAGTTCAGCAATAAGAGTTGCTTACCCTTCTGGAGCACCTGTATTACACAAAGTAAAATTTTTGTGTCGATTTGTTTTGTTGTTGTTGCTTCTTTTATGACTTATTGTTTCCTGAATACTTGGTATCTTCCATTTGTTTCAAATGAAGCCTTAAACATAAACTGTAAAATGAGACTGATTAGTGCCAAAGTAATTTGCCACAGGACAGTATGTCTGATCTTCAGTACCGGTAAAGTATTGGTTGAAGAATTAAACACAGAGAGCACATAATGCCTTTAAGAAAATACAATGAAACATTTTTATACAGATTTTATCACCAGAACTGTGGCCTTTATATGCTTTTATGAAGGCACATCACTACCACAAAAGTATCTGAAGGTACTGTAAACGTATTAATTTTTGCTGATTCTAATTTTTGGGTTTTTGTCAAATTGAACATTTTCCTGGGTACTGATTTTCGCGGAATTCATTGAAGATAAAATGATAATATGACTATATATACACCCCTTTTTAATTTCTTTCCCAACCTACTTCAATCCTTTGAAAAAAGTTCACATACATTTATATCGACTTCCCCTGAAGCATTTATTTAGCCCTAAAGTGTTGATTTCATACTCACTTCTGGTATAAAATCCACAGTGAATTTATTTTAACTCAGTTCAAAAATTAGTTTCAAAATGTTAAAATATTGGTTAGTTCGTCCAACAGAGACTCCTTCTCCGTCACCACTTCTTCCTGATCCTTATAGGCAGGCTGAAACACCAGAGAAGGCCAAGAATATTGTTTACGAAAATGAAGAAGTGCATAAAGTTATGAGTTCCACTAATAGGAAAAGGGGGAACTATAACCACTACGACTGCGAGCAAAGAGCCAAAATTGCCCATTATGCAGTTTAGCATGGGATAGCCAGAGCCTCTAAGCATTTCACAGGAAAAGTTGGGTAGAACAGTAAATGAAAGTACAGTCAGGTTGCTGAAAAAGTCGTTTGTTCGGAAAGCTAAAGACAATTCGTCGACAGAAATCCATGCTTTGGAGAAGAAGTCTCGTGGGCCACCTACATTGCTTGGGTAATATAGGAAAAACAAGGAATTAAACAAGGGCAAATCCTTCCAAGATGTCAAAATCTATTTAAAACTTTCTTATCTTAAACCAAAAAATGCAGCTTGGATGGTTATAATGCATTTCAACAAATTAGACATGAAACATTAATTTGAGGTTGGTTTAAGTCGGGGATCAAAGAAGCTGTTGAGAAATGTAACTTAATTCCTGTTATAAAAACACTCATTAATTAATAAATCAACACTTCTTTGTACAATTGTTTATTGTAATCAGTGATCTGTACAATGACAGGTTACTAGTAATCAGGCTGTCTTGATGTAAATAGATATGTATCGATTTTGTCAATAATTTGTAAAATATTCTTTGTATTTTTATTCACGCCAATTAAGGTAAATAATATCATATCAAACATTTGATTTCAATAATTGATTGACAAAAATATAAACAATATGGTTTTTTTGTAAGATAAATGTGTACAATTTATAACAATAATTGATCTCTGATGTTCACCTTGCCCGTGTGTCTGTTTAGTATACCAAAGTTTTTCGGGGGTATCTATTTTCACGCTTTTCTTGGTACCGCGAAAATAGCGAAAATTAGTAATCTGCTAAAATTACTACGTTTACAGTTTCACAATACAAACATTATAACATTTAAATACAAAAAATTATGTGTCTTACTTCCTACAACTGCATCTTTTAATGGTAAATCACTGATAATCGGTATATTGCTTGCCTGAAATGAAAAAAGTATACAAATAAGGCGCATCCTATTTAATTTTCTTTTTTTGAGAAAGAGAGAGATAGGGTAATTTTCTCTTTCTTAATTGTGGTTAACTCCATAATTTTTAACTAAGTAAAGAGAAGTCAAAGGTAAGTGCTTTAATTAACAAGTGTGGACTGTGAGCACGCTCACAAAGCGATACCCCCGCTTTGCTTTCAAGTCCAATTATCTTCCCTTAATGATATCCGAGGTCAATAAAAATCCTTCATGCACATCAACATATAATGTACTTTATGCTAAGTTTCATTACATTTCATCAATCGGTTTACGAGGTGTTGCGCTTACAAGGGATGTGGACAGACGGACAGATTCCTATATACCCCCAAAACAAGTTTGCGGGGGGGGGGGGGGGGGGGGGTAAGAAATTCTATATCTGACAAACTAAAAATGCATTATGGAAAAGAATGACTTTGCATCGTCAACAAACATCAACAGAAGAACTACGCTTCATGAAAGTGAACAAACATTTACACGAATGTTCAAACGGAATATTTAACATTTTCCCATTATATAAAGTTTTGGAAGACAAACAATCTCTGTGTGATGAAGAGAAATACATTTTATATGTAGTTTAAAGCCACACTTAAATAGCTAAATGTTTATTGCTAATTAGCTGTTATTAACAGCAACTCATTAATTTATAATTGATTTATATAAAGGCAATGTTAGTTTATGCGACCTTATGAACATTATTTTCCCGAACTTTTAAACACATTATCAAGTCATCTTTGTATCTTACGTTTTTTGTAAACATTATTGTCTCCTGAAGAGCTGCATGAAGCAGTGAAAGTGTAACATTTAATAGTATCCACTATCAAACAATATCCCATGGAAATCTTTTAATATTAATTTCTTTCCAGGGACATTTTTTTATATTAAATGTTTTCCACCTCTATTAAATTCTTTCCTTCACAATCTGACTTGGGGGATTAGATATCCAAGTGTCTGAAAGGGGTTTCTTTGAGGGGGACTATTGAAAAAAGTGGGGCATGGTTTTTGTGGAAAGTACTCAAAGAGGAAGTTGTTTTGTAAATAAGTTTATAAGAGACTTTAACATTATATTAACTTTGGGATTTATTATCAAATATTATCCAAGATAATATTTCATTATATAATATCCAATATAATATTTGGCATTAAATATTATTCAGGGTAATATTTTATTATCAAATATTATCCAGGATAATATTTCATTATACAATATTTTCCGAGATAATTTTTAGCATTATATATTATTCAGGATAATATTTTATTATCAAATATTATCCAGGATTATATTTCATTATACAATATTTTCCGAGATAATTTTTAGCATTATATATTATTCAGGATAATATTTTATTATCAAATATTATCCAGGATAATATTTCATTATACAATATTTTCCGAGATAATTTTTAGCATTATATATTATTCAGGGTAATATTTTATTATCAAATATTATCCAGGATAATATTTCATTACAATATTTTCCGAGATAATTTTTAGCATTATATATTATTCAGGGTAATATTTTATTATCAAATATTATCCAGGATAATATTTCATTATACAATATTTTCCGAGATAATTTTTAGCATTATATATTATTCAGGGTAATATTTTATTATCAAATATTATCCAGGAATACTGTTCACCAGTCAGTGTTAACTTGTAAGGATATTATTTAATACCATCAAATAGTGTCCACTTTGAACTATGGAATGTCTCTAGGTCTTTCTATTGTTCTTAACACAATTAAACAGTGGAGAAAATCACACAGGACTGGAAAGTATTTCACTGTGAGATATAGTCCCATGGAAAAAATTTAATATTAAAAACTATCCACCGGATATATTTTAATCAGGATAGAATTATGTCTTACAAATTAAGTACTAGCGATATGATACTATATACAGATTTGTTCATGTGATTTTATTCTTTATTCATATTAATGCTGTCTTGTGGACTATTTATTTGTTATATGTTTGTTTGTCTTAATGTTGTTTAATGCCATTTTCAGCAATATTATGGCATCCAATTTTTATTGTGGAAGGTAGTCCAAGTTTTCAATGAAACCCTCCAAATTTTGGCAGAAAAACTAGCCATCCTTGAAAATTTTAAATTCATAGTATTGTTCATGAAATGCAGAACATTTTAAGCATATTTAATAAGTAATTAACTCCACAACTTTAGATTTACTTTTACATATTAAAAGCATGTTTCATGCATGAAGTGAAGCAATAAATGAATGTAGTATTTTTAAGGTAGTGATAAAACTTACTGCATCTGCACATAAGGTCATGCATACAGCAACCAACATAATCAGTCTGCCCATCTGATAAAAATAAAAATAGCTTATTAATTACTAGTATAATACCCCAAAATACATACTGCAGAGCCAAGCTGTAATAAGATCTCATACTGTAGAGACAAGCTGTAATAAGATCTCATACTTTCGAGACAAGCTGTAATAAGATCTCATACTGTAGAGACAAGCTGTAATTAGATCTATACTGTAGAGACAAGCTGTAATAAGATCTCATACTGAACAACGAAGCTGTAATAAGATCTCATACTGTAGAGAAAAGCTGTAATAAGATCTCATACTGTAGAGACAAGCTGTAATAAGATCTCATAGTGTACAACGAAGCTGTAATAAGATCTCATACTGCAGAGCCAAGCTGTAATAAGATCTCATACTGTAGAGCCAAGCTGTAATAAGATCTCATACTGTAGAGACAAGCTGTAATAAGATCTCATACTGTAGAACCAAGTTGTAATAAGATCTCATACTGCAGAGACAAGCTGTAATAAGATCTCATACTGTAGAGACAAGCTGTAATAAGATCTCATACTGTAGAGCCAAGCTGTAATAAGATCTCATACTGCAGTGCAAAGTTATAATTAATTAGATCCCATACTGTAAAGCACCATGCTGTAATTTAAGATCTCATACTGTAAAGCCAAGCTGTAATAAGATCTCATACTGCAGAGCCAAGCTGTAATTAGATCTCATACTGTAGAGACAAGCTGTATTAAGATCTCATACTGTAGAACCAAGCTGTAATAAGATCTCATACTGCAGAGCCAAGCTGTAATTAGATCTAATAATTTAAAGACAAGCTGTAATAAGATCTCATACTGTAGAACCAAGCTGTAATAAAATCTCATTCTGTAGAGCCAAGCTGTAATAAGATCTCATACTGTACAACGAAGCTGTAATAAGATCTAATACTGCAGAGCCAAGCTGTAAATAGATCTCATACTGTAGAACCAAGTTGTAATAAGATCTCATACTGTAGAGCCAAGCTGTAATAAGATCTCATACTGTACAACAAAGCTGTAATAAGATCTAATACTGCAGAGCCAAGCTGTAAATAGATCTCATACTGTAGAGCCAAGCTGTAATAAGATCTAATACTGCAGAGCCAAGCTGTAAATAGATCTCATACTGTAGAACAAGCTGTAATAAAATCTCATACTGTAGAGCCAAGCTGTAATAAGATCTCATACTGTACAACGAAGCTGTAATAAGATCTAATACTGCAGAGCCAAGCTGTAAATAGATCTCATACTGTAGAACCAAGTTGTAATAAGATCTCATACTCAGTAGAACCAATCTGTAATAAGATGTCATACTGCAGAGCCAAGATAATAACATCTCATACTGTAGAAGAAGCTGTAAAAAGATCTCATACTGCAGAGCCAGGCTGTAATTAGATCTCATACTGTAGAGCCAAGCTGTAATAAAATCTCATACTGTAGAACCAAGTTGTAATAAGATCTCATACTGTAGAACCAAGCTGTAATAAAATTTCATACTGTAGAGCCAAGCTGTAATAAGATCTCATACTGTACAACGAAGCTGTAATTAGATCTCATAATGTAGAGACAAGCTGTAATAAGATCTCATACTGTAGAACCAAGCTGTAATAAGATCTCATACTGCAGAGCCAATCTGTAATTAGATCTCATACTGTAGAGCTACTTTAAGCTGTAATAAAATCTCATATTGTAGAACCCAACTGTAATAAGATCTCATACTGCAGAGCCAAGCTGTAATTAGATCTCATACTGTCAAAATAAGCTGTAATAAGATCTCATACTGCAGAGCCAATCTGTAATAAGATCTCATACTGCAGAGCCAAGCTGTAATTAGATCTCATACTGTAGAGATAAGCTGTGTAGCGCCAAGCTGAAATAAGATCTCATAGGACAGTAGAAACATTGGTTTAATGTGTTTAGTTAAAATCTTACAGACATCCAATCTTCCACTTACCAGCAAAAATTACCCATTTGCAACAATTTCTTTACTTAATGTCATATGCAACAATAATTGTAATAAAGCACATTACTGTTTTTTTTTTATATTAAGTTTCTTTAATCAAAGTAAAGAAACAGTTGATGTAGTGAACATATTTTTTTTCAAATATCAGAGCAATATAAAAGGTAATGATTAGGTTAAACTAACTGATCAAGTACATAAGTTATCCTTATCAATATTCAATTTTGTATATTTTTTACTTTAAAATACTTATATTTTGGCTTTGATTCAAGGGCTGAATGCAGACCTTAATGCCACATTATGCAATCTAAAAGCAATAGCAAGGGACAGACCATTTAACTTGAGGGGGGGGGGCTTGATTTTTTGTTTTGGTCAGATAATTTATTTCTTTAATATTTATTTTTGAAGGCATCACGACAGATTTTTTTTAATTATTAGCATTATTTTATATAGCAGAAATCCTTCTTCAGAATATTTTTTTCTTACCCTCTGCTTCCAAAATATGTTATTCGCTAAATGGGGACATTCTCGAAAGCTCTGTGGTTGAGCCACGAGAACCGTCCATGCCTTTATCCAGGTACCCTGCTATGCATTATACGTATACAAGAGGCATTTGTCGCCGATGAAAATCGTGTTTTCCCCCAAAATTAGTTGAGGTACGGTGCCGGTCTTCAAGGGCATGCGAGGTAGATAACGATCTATCTTGTCCTAATCGGCTACCCTCGTCCCATTCGTATTTACAGATATAAGAATTGAAAAGTTACGCAAGATATGGTTTTCCAATCGACAATTCTAAAACTAAAATAGGATTACATTTGCTTCGATGGTACTCTTCTTGTCTCAGAATTTCTTTACTAATAGGTATATATGTTAAAATATCAGCGACGATGTGCTTATTTCAAGAAAACATGTGAATCGAACACACCCACATAGAATAACACCCTAATGATGCTATTAGCGATAAAACTATGGGAATAATATACTTGAATGGATAAATATTGCGTCATTTTAATGATTAAATTCTAACAAGCTTAAAACTCACCTTATACTACCTCAACCACGTTTTCAATTGTTTTCACAACCTACCCGCTCACGTGTACGTTAGGAAACACTCGACTACTGTAAGCAATACAAGAGTTAACTGCTCTTAGAGAAAAACAAATTCACTCAATACATCCGATACATTTGTGATCACGTACACGTTGACATTTGTACACGTCTGTGTATCGCAGAACAAAAGCACGTGTACCGCGTCGAAGAGCGGACCGTTTGAGTTAATAATTCGATGTGAATAGCAGGGCATAGCCAAGGGGATGCAACGGGGGCACTTGCACCTTTGCCACAAAAACTGACTGAAGAAAAAAGACGGATAAGATTTCATGAATATTATAAGTATAGTAAAATACGAAAAGACTAGTTTCCAGGGGGCTTTGCCTCACTGGATTTGTTGGGACCTTTAGCGGTTGCCCCAGCACCCTTGCCGAAAGGAAGTGCACCCCAATCTGAAATCATGCCTAAGTCCCTGGAATGGTGAGGGGGTGGACTGGGGTACCTTTCTCCCTCTCCTCAGCTCCTTTCTCCCTCCCTTCTGATCCTTTCTCCCTCCCCTCTTTACACTTCTCCCTCTTTAAAACCCCATATCAATAGAAAGATCACTAAATTTTGATTTAAAACTGATATAAATTTTGGACATGAAGCATATAAACTGCTTTTACAATGACACATTATCAACTGAATTTAATTGGTGTATGGTGCCCTTTTGTCAAAAAATATGAGGATCATAAACTGTGACTGGTAGATTTCCGGAAGCAGGACACTGAAACCTAATGGCAATCATACGGCCAGACATGTCCACATAAACCCATAGTCCACCCAGACTTTAGTCCACACAGATCTCTAGTCCATATAAACCCTTAGTCCACACAGACCTATGGTCCATACAGACCTATTTTCCACAATATTTTTAATAAGAAACACGTTAGAAATTCTTTAATAATAGGAACATCTTGTATTTTTACACTTTTAGAAAACTGTGTTCACTAGCATGTAAGATTAACATTATTCTACACTTTATTTTACAGGCAGGATTTAATAGTTTTACACTTAGAGTAAAATTTCGATTATTTAAAAACTCATTCATGTTCAGGCCTAGATTTCTCAAAACAAAACTCAATTCAATTCTCAAACTTTTGGTTTATTTCTTAACTACCACAGCAACATAAAAAAATTCTTAAGTTCTGATCGACTTAAAAGGGATTTAAACTGAAAAAAATTGTGCTTAAAAATGTAATGATAAAATGATTATTTGATGCTGTAACATAAATTGTCTGATTATTTTTGCTATTTACAGTTTTACTTTTACTGCTACAGTTTAAAGGGCAATTACTCCAATAATTACTCCTATAAGAATTTGTCAGACAATTTATACCAACATAGTGATTTGCACTGTCTTGCTGATCATTTTTGCAATTTGCTGTTTTATTTTTCAAGTTATACTGTTAAAACTGACAATTTTCTAAAAAACGTAACTAAATGGCCATAACTCCTACAGGTAGTTAAACCAAACTTCTGAAATTTATATAGATTGGATATGCTGATCATTTTAATGTAACGGCCGGGGTTTTTTTCTGTAGCCAAATAATATTGTGAGATATTGGCCAAAACAAGTGTTGATCCATGTTCTTCAACTTGCACTTGTGAAAAATAGTTCAGATTAGGGCAGCTCTCGGATACATGAACCAGTGTACTGTATTACTTTTCTATACTTCGTGAATCTTTAATACTGATACTAAAACCAAAATGGCCACAACACTGGAACATAGAACCACAGAGGCACTAAGAAAAAACAGCTAATTGCAGAAACTATTTCACTTATTTAAATCAAATTATGCAGAACTGTTAACATGGTAATTTTCTGCCATTTTCAAATGCATTTTGGCTACTAGAGCCATTGATTTTCTGATTGGCGGAAATTAAAATGAATCTTGCTCTGAAAATCAGAATGGCAAATTTAATTGTGATACTGTAGAAATGTCAAATTTTAAGATTTTGGCGCAGATCCTAAATTCAAGATAGTCACTGCCGTGTCAAATACAAGTATCCCGGCACAGAAAAACTTCCAAAATATTATGTATCACAAATTTTGTGTAACGTTCTTGTCGATTAAACTGAAGTTTTTGTAGTGGCGAACATCGCAGATGCGAGCTATACGGTTACATGCATGTGTGTAAAAAAGTATTGTGATCCATATGAACAAATCCATTTCAAATGGTAGCTGAGCTATCCGAAGATAATATTGTAGACGAACAAAAAATATATAATATAAAATAGACAAAAATAATTTTAACATCGATAAAATCAAGGTGTTTATTTATTTATTTATTTTTATTTATTTTTTTTTTTGAATTACTACAAAAAGGCCAGACAAAACTTTTCAACTTGAGTTTTGTGACGTCACCAACACATTAGAGTAAGGCGTCACGTCATCAATTGAATGTATAGCACTGCTAGTGGGCCCTGAAGTAACTACACGAACAATGTGCGATGCTCGAATTTAAGCTGCGCCTACATTCATATTAAGTAATTTGAGCATTACAGGCTTTCCATGTGTAGAAATAATTTTTTTTACAAGTTTAATTATGAATGTAACTTAACTTAGATTTAGCGCAGGTTGTTGGATCCTTTTTAGTTTCCGATACCTGTAAATATTTTTTGGTTCGGAGACCTTTAACGGATGACGAAAGTGTCAATACACTTGTATTTTTAGTTGTGGATCAAATTGAACTATATCCGTCTTTTTGGCAACCAATACACTTGAATTATTAGAAAGTAAAGAATGTTTAACCAAGATTTCCCCCATAAATCATGTTATAAGTTGTAACAAGAAAAGCAAGACCCAGTTCATTTGGACATTCAGAAGTCTTTTATTTAGTCACTTAGGTACCCAAAATTGTGTACGTAATAAATTTTTCCTCAAAATATGACGGTAATTATCTAGTATGATGACGTAATCAAAACTCTATCACAAAAAGTCGTAATGTAAAATCTGTCGTAAGTGTTGTAAGATCAAAAGGAAATCCATTGTGAGAACTTACGACAGATTTTACACTTACGACTTTTTGTGAAATCAACTCCTGAATTTCTGTGAATAATGTTTGTTTGTTTGTTTGTTTGTGTTTAACTCCACTTTCAGCAATTTTCAGCTATATCATGGCGTCCAGTTTTTATTGGGGGAGGAAGCCGGCGTACCCGCAGAAAACCCCCGACCTGCGGTGGGGAAAATGGCAATCCTTGTCAATTAAGATTGGAGTCGAGTACACCCTGCCTGTAGGGAGAATCGAACCCGCAATCTCAGTGTTGACAGACCAAGTGATCAATAGTAGACGAACTACCTTGCCCACTCGGTCTGTGAATAATGGGACATACCTATAAAAGATGTCGTATTTTAATGTTTTTAGGGGACCGACCATTTTTATTTCAAACATTTTATTGATATAAATCAAAGGGTATTTGATAACACATAGCCTATATAAATCCCATCCCAACAATTTCAATATGGAATGTAGTTAAACATCAGATAATATATATTCTACAGGCAACAATAATAATAGCAATCATATTTCAGTCCAGCCACAGAACACTCATTTATGCTACGTCTGTACTATAATTATAGGGACAATATGTAACTTTTGTGGACCCATGTGTAAATTAATTTTAAGCATGGTAATTCATCACTATACTGAGTACTCTGTGAGAGGAGTGAATCATGATACAGTCTGTACTATTGCAAAATTTAGTATACATAATACTAAGAATTAAAGTTAATTCCATATCTATATGTGTTGACTTTCTCTTTTAATAAATTTATAAAGAAAAATAAGTATTTATTGAGTACAGAGCAGAAGAAAGCTGTACACGTTGTTTTTTGTTTTTTTTTCTTTTTTGTGTATTTGAAGAAAAGGGCACTTTTGAAAAACTGTTTTAACTGAGGAAAAAGAAAAGGTATTGGTCAAGTATAGAAGAAAATAACCAAAAAGAGAAAAAAATGATAAAAGAACAGTTAGGTGGATAAATGAATAAATGAACATAATGGCAAAAAGAAGAAAAATTGAATAAAATAAAATAATGTAAATAACATTAATAATATAAATAACATAGGAGCAATGGGTTGGTGAACAGATGTCCTTGATAACTGCAAATGAAGCAAGGTATACATATATGTACATGTACTAGTATTTAGGATCTTGAACTATTATATAAATATGCATGTGTTTATACAAATAATAATAAGGTAGGCAATATACTTGTTAACATCATTAGTATTTTCTAATCTTAAATGCCAGTCGATATCTTGCAGATGCTGTTTAGTTGCATTATAAGCTGCTCTATTATAGTCCCAAATTTCCTTAGTATATGACTTCTCACGAGGGTAGTAAAGTCAATTTCAATTACTGTTGGACATTTAACTTGCAGGGCGGGGGGGGGGGCTTGGTTTTTTCCTTAAAAATATTTTGAAAATGAATTTTGATTTTAAAAAATATTTTGGAAGCAGAGGGTAGGAAAAAAAATTCTGAAGAAGGATTTCTAAAATATAATATAATAACATTTTAGATATAAAATAATGCTACTAATGAAAAAAAAAATTCTGTCGCGACGCCTTAAAAAAAATAAATATTCATGAACAAAACAAAAAATCAAGCCCCCCCCACCCCGCCCCCCTTACAAGTTAAATTGTCTTTACCGATTTATTACAAGCAAAATAGCAAAGAAAACCGACCGAACACCAAGAGCCAAAAGTCACGGGACAGTTACAAACCGGATATAGAGAAACGCAACACAAAAACCAAAAACACAAAAAAAAAACAGAAAGAGAGTAACCTGAATCCAATAAAAACCATGGTGCACTCAGGTGCTCCGGACGAGTAAGCCAGGCCTGCCTCTAATTAGACACCCGTCGAGTTACTCATTGTCATGTCTAGGGAAAAGTCAAATCCAGGAATAGGAATCACTACCTATGACACTGATTTCCCAGAACGATCAATTAAGTCATGGTGACGACCATAGAACTTCTGGAGAGATAACTTCAACCTAGGTGCAACACAGCATGGATCTGTCTAGAAAACTACAACTTTCGATGTATTTGCCGCACTTTAAATTCACACACTGAAAAATATAATAACATTTTAGATATGCGTTTTTTTTTCAATAATTTGTCCATGAAATTTTAGAGTACAACATATATTTTTGTCAGATTTACACGACATTTTTTTAAAACGGTTATTATAAACAATGTTGCATGAAAATATTATTAATATATTTGATAAGGAAAATATTAATGCGCAAAACGTTCTAAATATTCTGAAGAAGGATTTCTGCTATATAAAATAATGCTACACGTAATAATGAAACAAAATATTCTGTCGCGACGCCTCTGCGCGGAAAAAAATTTTCTGACTAAAACAAAAAAACCAAGGCCCCTTCAAGTTAAATGGTCTGTCCCTAACAAAACTTCATTTGCTTTATAAACTACCGGCATTACGTACTACATACTCAGTTGTGCAAACTGCGCTTTGATTAATATTTGTTGTACATACATGGATCAAGCTGCTGGATACAAAGCTAAAACTAGGTACCCTAAGTGGTGTCAGGGGAGAAGATTGTTTAAAAAATTAACAACGCACAGACAACAGATGACAGACACCCAGTCAATAAGTGATGACAGTACTAGTATGTAGAGTGGACAGACAAACGCTTTCGGAAAAAAAACCTTACTGCATACTAGCATAGTAAAAATTCTTATCATTTGGATGCAATTTATCTCTTTACTGGAGTGTTTATGTAAATAATTTTAGTCTTTTTTTTTCAATGAAATCAATTAATTGGCACTTATTAAATGATTTTCAGGTACGATTAAAGAATATATTTGTACTAGTACTGCCTCCCTCTTTTAATATTTTTTTCCTTTCTCCCTCCCCTTTTCTCCTTTCTCCCTCCCCGTTGCTCCTTTCTCCCTCCCCTTTGCTCCTTTCTCCCCCCTTCTCTCCCTGTCTCCCACTACCCTGTCCGCCCTCTCGAGGGGGATGCATACACACATTCAATCTTATTCCGACACATACTTTTTAATAGAGTATAATAAAAAAATATATCTCCTTTATTTCAGGGAGCCTGGATGGTTCAAGTAGTCCGCCTTGTATTAAAAACGGGCATACCATAAAGATGCCCAACTAGTATTTTTTACGCCGAAACGTCATACTGTGTCCGTACGATCGAATACAACCTTAATTGACTAGTTTTACTCCGACTCTCTCCCCCAACCCAGTAAAATCTGTACGTCGTGATCAATTTTGTTAAATTCCTGACAGTACCGTCATATCATAAACAAAACAGGACACAATAAAGTATTCCTACTCCGTATTATACATGTAGATCTTAATTAATTCAGTTATATTTAGCATAAACATAAAAATACATGTGTTTGACTACATGTGCGTTGAATTGTGTAATCAGTGTTAACATTATGGTGAGAGTGCTTAAAAGTTTATTTGATGTCGTTCATTCCTCTGTTGTTTAAAAAGGGGGAGACTGGAGGGGGGTCCACTTTTTTATTTTTCCAAAACAGAAAACAGTAAATTTAAAATAATGATAACAGGTAATAGCAATTCACCTGAGAAAACAGAAAACAGTGAGTTCAAACAGATATCTCATCGAAGGGCGATGCTTCGAGAAAATGCATACATCAATCAGTGTTTCCATGATAGTAACTAGTATATGATCTTATTATATTCCTCCCTTCATAGGAATACTCAATTACATTAAAGAAGTGGTTAATAAACTGAGCCAGATATCATGAGGTGGTACCGGGTATCCATCTCTGTGGGTCTCGCTGGCCTTGAGGTAAAAGTTAAAGGTCAAAGGTCATTATCTACCCACATACCAAAAGCCTACCTCAAAAGACAAAAAAGTTCTGGGCAGGACACTTTTTGGACAGCCTGACAGACGCACAGATGCACGGACGGACAGACTGATCACTATAGGGCGCTCGCCACTTAGTGGCGATGTCCCTCATTGACAGATAACAAAGAAAAAAATCTGTAAAACAGTTAACAATGTTCTGACTATTAACAGCAAAGGGTTTTTATTTTCATTAAAACAGTTAATAAAAATGTCATTTTTTAAGAAAACAGAAAACAGCTAATGGTTGAAAAACATTTAACAGTTGCTTTATTTAACAGTTATCATGCGTGTAAAAATGCCCAAAACACTTAGTGGCGATGTCCCTCATTGACAGATAACAAAGAAAAAAATCTGTAAAACAGTTAACAATGTTCTGACTATTAACAGCAAAGGGTTTTTATTTTCATTAAAACAGTTAATAAAAATGTCATTTTTTAAGAAAACAGAAAACAGCTAATGGTTGAAAAACATTTAACAGTTGCTTTATTTAACAGTTATCATGCGTGTAAAAATGCCCAAAACACTTAGTGGCGATGTCCCTCATTGACAGATAACAAAGAAAAAAATCTGTAAAACAGTTAACAATGTTCTGACTATTAACAGCAAAGGGTTTTTATTTTCATTAAAACAGTTAATAAAAATGTCATTTTTTAAGAAAACAGAAAACAGCTAATGGTTGAAAAACATTTAACAGTTGCTTTATTTAACAGTTATCATGCGTGTAAAAATGCCCAAAACACTTAGTGGCGATGTCCCTCATTGACAGATAACAAAGAAAAAAATCTGTAAAACAGTTAACAATGTTCTGACTATTAACAGCAAAGGGTTTTTATTTTCATTAAAACAGTTAATAAAAATGTCATTTTTTAAGAAAACAGAAAACAGCTAATGGTTGAAAAACATTTAACAGTTGCTTTATTTAACAGTTATCATGCGTGTAAAAATGCCCAAAACACTTAGTGGCGATGTCCCTCATTGACAGATAACAAAGAAAAAAATCTGTAAAACAGTTAACAATGTTCTGACTATTAACAGCAAAGGGTTTTTATTTTCATTAAAACAGTTAATAAAAATGTCATTTTTTAAGAAAACAGAAAACAGCTAATGGTTGAAAAACATTTAACAGTTGCTTTATTTAACAGTTATCATGCGTGTAAAAATGCCCAAAACACATTAACAAAAAATATCTTGCTTGACCCCTCGTTTAAGGGTTGTTCCAGAAAAATACATTAACTAGATTTCTCGAAAGATACTTAAATAAAACCTAAGACTCAAACCTTGTGTTTTAACTCTTAATCTGATTTGAAAACTCACATTTAGCAGAGTTTTTGTCATGAAATCGGGGTATAAGGACTTTCGTTCGTTTTGGAATGATCTTCCACTCGTCAAAAAATGCTTATTTCACGAGTGGAGCGCATCAGAACGAGCGAAAAACAATTTCTATCACAAGAGGAAGATTAATTCTTGCATATGTTTGTGAGAAAACCGGGTAATCTTTCACGAGTGATAAAAATTGTAATTTAAATTTTATGTAATTTGTCTAAATATAAGTAACACTCAATTTATCTTTTTGGATAATTTGATTTTTTGTTGTTAATTGTTTACATTCGCCAAGAACTGCTAACATGTCTTGATGAATGTCTTCAGTTTCCTGTCGCAGATATAGAAATGTTTGACTCTGTTAACCGAATCCTAACTTAAATATAGTTAATTCACAGAGATGCGACTCTAAACATGTTTACATTTGCCACTTATTTTTTATAAGTAATGTCAAACAGGGACAGTCTATACTAACGGGACATGTCACTGGCGTTTTCGGCAAAATTTCTAGGAAACGAACGCTGGTCTTCGGTCGGAAATTTTCGTATTTAGAATTGAATCACATACGGCTAACTTTAGTTTCGAACTTCGTTAAAATGTAATCGTGTTTGGTGCGGTCAGGGACAGAGACTGTCATTGGTGCGGTATGATATGATTTCCGTTTTTTAAAATACATTATTTACGATTTTCTAGTGCTTTTCTGTGCGTTCATCTATATTTATATACAATAAAAAAATTTCAGATCGGTTTATTATAATTATAAATTTTATAAATTTTTAGTATAGACTAAGATAAATCAGCAGGGATTAAGTAGGTTTGTAATAAAATTAAAAATGACTAATATTTATCAGTTGGATTTAAGCAAGAATAATCAATTACCTGTAGTCTCGCTTTTTTTCTACTTAGAAAATCAGTATAGTTTAAGTTGGATAAAAGTGGAGTTACATTGCTAATTATGTAGGTTAAAATTAAGCAGTAATTATGCATGTCGCTTAAATACTGCTTTTTACAACAGCGGATTCTATGCAGATAATAAGCGGCATTTAAGTTACGCTGTGATATAAAAGCGACGCTTCAAAATGTCTGGGCTGTCCCTGTGTCAAAGTAATACCAGCGTACCATTATGAAAAGAAACTTCCCATTGATCAGATAATTCGTTTCAAAGTCCCTGGCTCCCTTATTATGTTTTAGTAATTTGAATCTAACTGTAACTAATGTGTTATTTGTTAATATTTTAATTTCGTTTGAATACTCAATACATGAGCAAAGTTGGTTATTTCGTATAACCTAACTTGCCTTTTCAGCACGTGACTGATTGTGACGTCATAATAAGATGTATTGATGACGTTGGCTATACATGAATTCTTCCGCAAACAACAAGTGACGACACTAAAATTGTGAATTGCAAATATTATTTGATTACTTGTAAAATATTGTTCTTGTTACTCCATTTTACTATAGAATTTAAAATATAAGGTTTGTTTCCAATCGCTGGTTAGATTATTGGATATAAACGACTTTGGATCGATTTACGCTGCAACATAAACCGCTTTATTCAGCGTAAATCGACCAAAAGTCGTTTATATCCAATAATCTAACCAGCAATTGAAAACAATCCTTAAATATTTTAATTTCCTTTAAATACTCGACAGTCGAGCCACATTGTCCATTTCGTATAACCTAACTTGGTATTTCAGCACGTGACTGCAGTAGACGTCATAATAATATGTATTCAATGACGTTGAGTATACATAGATTCTTCAGGCACTAAAAATTGTGACATACCCAACTGTATCGGTCATAATTAGGTTAGATAACTCTGTTTACACTCGATAACTGGTTCCCAAATTTACCTTTGACTGGTCCCAGATAATTACAGGGAGATAACAAAATAGTAGAGGGCGACACTGACATTTCTATTTCCTTCGTAATATGGCAAAGAAAATATTTTAATTAACAACTTTATGGCTTTTGTTTTGAGAGCATGAAGTTATGATCACAATTATTGTAAATGCAAACAAAAATGTTAATTGCAAGTATCTCCCTGTCTAAGCAATTTCAAAGTAAAATAGAAATTTGGCATTTCAAAATTATTTCTGTAAGAGAAAGGTTGTGAATAATTTGAAGAAAATAATTGTTTTGTCAAGAAAGAATAATTAAGAAAACCTAGAAGAGAAGAAATTCATTTGTAATTTAATTTTTGTTTTTTGTTTTTTATTTTGAGTTTGATTCTTTCCATATAAATTTTTAAATTATATTTCATATTTATTTTCATATCTTTATTGGTCATTTATAACTTGCATATATAGTGTAATTGATCTGATAAAATGGCATATATGGACAAAGCATAAAACTATTACTTATACATTGACCTTTGTCAATATTAACTCATATCAGAGTTGAAAACAAAAATAAGAGTGAAAATGTTTAATTTACACGGTGTGTACTTTAGATTAAAAAATGTATTGTCTCATTTTCTTATTCATCTTGTTTCCTTTAGATGAATGGTACTGCAATTACCTTGATTACGCTTGTATCTACCTGTCAACAACTGGCTTTCATACCCCTGCTGATACAGGATGTTATTTGTATTGTATATTATATACAATTTTTATACAAATTAACAAAAGGAGCATTATTATGACAAGTCCGGCGCTAGTTTTATGAAGTATTATATAACAAACCCCGTATATTTCTGGGCGGCGATAAATTTGTATTCACTTTCGTTGCTAACGATGGATTAAGGAGAAAATATTTCGAAGTACACTTAGTTACCATAAATGAACAGATTTACCATATATCGCTTTTCAGGTAAAAAAACCATACTCTACAATATAGTTCATGTTGTAAGTGATAAAATGGCTAATTAAATATTAAAGAAAAATATTTCCTTTACAGTTTTTTCGTAATCTTCAAGCTTTAAAATACATTGTTTTGTCCTGATCTAATAAGAAGTAAAGATGTACAAAATTGCATATGAATGCGCGCTTTACCAGTGTCAATCTCGGTAGTAAGATACGGTGCGTCTTTTTACCACAGAACACCGCAGAATATCACAGAACACCACAGAATACCACAGAACACCACAGAACACATAAAATATCCTTTTTTCTTTGATAAAACTAAATGAAATTTTATTTTATTTGTAATTATGCCTTATTGGATAAAATTATGTCTGATAACCACATATTTGTTCAACATTATGATTCGTCGTACGCGGAAACGGCGATACCACAAAACAAAAACAAAAATAAAATACCACATAACACCCTAAATAACTTAAAAAGGAAAGTGCACTGATTAAATTGTGTTTATATTAACTATTTCTTCATGAAAACAATACATGAACAATGTTAAAATACCAGTTAACTTATTTTGTAGCACGGATGTCCGATGGTATTGTGGTGGTATTGTTAAGACTGCAAATGTTTCTCTATAATTTAATATATAATCGTGATCTAGTGGATGGGGAGTGATAAACATTCTTAAAAAACCAACCCATACATAATGGTTATATAAAAAAATAAATAAATAAAAATGAATAAACAACAAGCGGAAGCCGAATTTTACATGATGATTATCTCCAGCTCATATGTTATATGTCACGTGCTACTATGATTTAACAGGGTTTTCTTAAGAAGTTGAAGAAGAAAAATACAAAAAATGAACATACAGACATAACCATAATTTTGTTTTGTAATTAAAAAAAAATGAATCAAACAAACAAACAAAAATCATTTATAATAATCATCTTTTGTTTTACAAAATAAACTAAAATATGCTTTCTTGCTTTGATATGCTAGTTTCTTTGGTGTATTAAAAAAATTACGTTGAATAGAAAAGTATTCCTTAATATATAAAACTTTCACAAATTTCGATTATATTACCATCAAGATACAATTTTCATCTGCTTTAATTTGACCTCTATTTCTTTATACAACAATCTTGGTCTTTGAATAATTAATATTTAAATCATATTCACTAAAGCAGCTATACACGGTATCAATTATATTTTTCAGGTCACAAAGATTCACCTTGCATAAGCCCGGTATTACAATAAAAAAAAGCAAAATCGCCCTGCCGTATAATCATCCCCTTTCAAAACGCCCCCACCAAAAGCAAAATCGCCCAGGTGTGACTTTTTACCCAAACTTACCTAAACTATACCCAAACACACATTAAACTAATATGTTTTGCATTTCTATTATGTTTAAACATTTTATGTACTATATTTTTGATGGAAATTGTTATAAAAGTAAAGTTAACATGACAATTTTCGCTGTTCAAATCCATCTTATGAAGCCCCTTATGATCGGTGTGTAGAAATACCGCAAACTACTAGTTAGTGCACTAACAAGGAGAAAAGTGCACTAACAACATGAAGATTAAGAGTAATCACCACAAACAACACATATGTAAAAATATAATGAATAAATATAGTTTTTACCAAGTTTTGTATTTTTTACGGACCCCTTATGATCGTGAAAAATGTATTACCCAAACTCACATTGAAATGTCGTTATTGGTGCTAAATAAAAAACAAAGAAATTTTTTAATGCACATTTACTCCATATGAAATTTCAGTAAAAAAACATGGTAAATATAACACATGACAATCACGTATAAATATCACAGAAAATAGTAAAAATGAAAAATGTCCAACCACACATGCCGTAATCGACAACACAAATAAACAGTACTAGTCTATCTCTATCTAACGGCAGACATCCATCTTTAATATGCTATACCAAACAACAAATGAAGATATGAAACTTCATTTAGAAAAAGACATGTGTTCTTGGAGTTGACAGAACGTTTAATCTCGGACCAGCATATGTTATAAACTTTTTGTATAAAAACAAAAAAGTCGTGAAAAGTCATCGCGTGAACCTCCGATTTTCATTGGTCCTTCATTATTTCATTGGGATGGCTCCTATTACACATATCATTCATTTTTCTCTCATGCTAAAGCCCGATTACAGACAGACGTTAAATGTGTTGATATTCGTATTGGTAGTGACGACGAGGGCGGTTTAACCCTTATACTGCCAATTGGCCGATTCGGGCCGATTAACGTTACCTTTCACTGGCAGAGGGCCGATTTGGCCGATTGACGTTACCTTTCACTGCCAGAAGGCCGATTTGGCCGATTGACGTTACCTTTCACTGCCAGAAGGCCGATTTGGCCGATTGACGTTACCTTTCACTGCCAGAGGGCCGATTTGGCCGATTGACGTTACCTTACGCTGCCAAAGGGCCGATTTCGGCCGATATTCATTTAAATATGTTTCAGAGTAGTATTTATAGTTAACATAACTTATTTCCATGGTACTGCTGTGTATGCTGCACTTTAAACCCTTTAACAAAACTTTAAACAAATACACAATAACGACCACAGAAATACTAAGAAACACAGGAACCAGGGTACGTAAAAAAAAGATCAAATCTTTTTACTCTATACTTTTTAATATGACCTTGGGTACTGAGGTCAACTGTGGAGAAATACTGGAACACAATCGTGAAAGCAAAGCCTCTAAGTAGTTCAGAAAAATAATGTCGAGAAATAGGACTACGTTTCAGACCAAACATAAAAGATTTGATTGTTATTCAACTACACCTAAATAAAAGCAGAGAAAATAAATAAAATATGTATGACATAATCGTACCTGCATCTGAAATGAAAATTTTCTTTCTATAGATTTTTTTTGTCAAAAACTAATAATCGATATTGTAGAAACGTTTAAATGAAAAATTCTTGCTTATTTTAAGTAGTACTATACGTGTATTTGCAAACAGAAAATTGGTTGCTCACCATAATTAGATTTGGTATATCGTTTTGTCTATGCTAAATCTTTATCTTTCTTTATTTATATTTTATATTTTCTTTGGGTTTGCATCCTTTTAGCACCCTGCCTATGAACCAGGCCTCAAGATTTCGACATTATTTGGCATCGTTTTAGATGATGTGTGAGTCAGCTTCTGGATATCATGAATTTGTCTGTTTATAGAGGCTGAAATTTCCCCCTGTCCACAATGATCTTTTGTAAGGCACACAAGTCAAGTAGTTTGAACCTTTTCTTTGCAAAACATTTCTGAGCAAAGATTATCACATTTTCTATGATTGTTCTTTTTTTGTTCTTTGAATTTGGCCGCACGTCTTTGGATGTACATGTATGTATCGTTTAATTTATAATATAAAGATTCTTTACGAAAACTAGTTGGAAAATATTGATTTAAATTTAAACATAATTTAGTACCCAATAAAAAATGATTAGACGTCACTTACATTTAATAGGGATTTTATTCCAGGCAATATCGAATTCCACATTCATCTAGAAGAATTCGAGATATTCCGAATCGCACTAAGAGTAATCCGGAATCGTCATGAGAAAATGATCTTATTAGAATGAAGTTTTGAAAAATCAAATAGGTTAAGATAATAACATTTCAATTACTAATTTTTTTTATATTATAGAATACTATATTGACGTTCTATATTATTTTTTTAATTAAAATAATATTCTGTAGTTGTGCTTCTTGACAAAAGTAGCATTAATTTTAAACATGTTTGTAAAAATATTCATTCAGATACTAAATCCCAATAAAAAATTTAGCTCGGTTCAAAATCATCTCATGTATTATTTATATATTGTTCTCTTTGTGTCTTGGAGTTTGTTTTAGCGCCGGTAAGCACTATTGTGCAAGCTGCAGCTGGCATACGGGTGCGAGCTTTCCTCGCCGTTTATTGAAGACCATGGGTGGTCTTGTGTTGACCTTTTCCTCTGTGATCGGGATTAATTGTTTCCTTTCTTTTGTTTTTGTTTTTGTAATGTGGTTGTCTTTTTTTTGTGTGTATTTTTTTTAAGTTTTATGTTTGGTTTTTTGGTTTTTGGACATATCCCATATTATCACTCACTTCTTCATATATTACTCGCGTAGCGGTTTCGAAAATGTTTGTACCAAATTTTGACTCAATTTCAGATGAATTGAAGGTCAACAAATTCCTTTTATTCTAATTATTTTTTAAGCAAATGTGATTGATAATATTTGTTTCTTAATTGTCAATAAAAATTTCTGCATTATCAACCCCAACTGAGACTTTCAGTAAAAAATTCGTCAATTAAACAAAAATGTCATTTTTGAAATATAAAGTAATGAAGCCTGGAAAATCATTTAGTGCTGTCTGCACTACTAGAAAATCCTGTTTAAAACTTAAGATATTTTTCAGCGAAATAGACCAATATCAAATACAATAAGAAACGCCAATTCTGAATCATATCAAGCCATTTATATGAGCAAGGGTTACTTTCTATGGGTTGCATTTAAAGATGCTTACGGCAAAAAAACCTCGGGCCATGTTTTCGAAAATGTCTTAGGACTAAGACATGTCCTAAGACCATCTTAGGACAAATCTTTATCCTAAGTCGTGTCACCGAAGATGTCGCAAGTTACAATTTGTATCCTAACTTTAAGACAACGAAAAAGGTTTGTTTGTTTGTTTGAATGGTGTTTTAACTCCACTTTCAGCAATTTTTCAGCTATATCATGGCGTCCAGTTTTTATTGGGGAGGAAACCGGAGTACCCGGAGAGAACCCCCGACCTGCGGTAGTAAAACTGGCAATCCTTGTCAATTAAGATTGGGATCGAGTACACCTTGTCTGCTGTGAGAATCGAAACCGCAATCTCAGTGTTGACAGAAAAATGTGTCCTAAGATGGTCTTAGGATGATCCTAACTTTAGTTTTTATTTTTTTACATTTTCTAGTTTTAATTTTTAATATATAATTAGGACAGTTTTCTAAATAACACCCACTTATGCTTCTTAACCTTTTCTAATAAAATTAGAAGCTCCTTTTTTGTACAATTTGGACTACTTTTCTTACTATTATAATAAATTGTGTAACAAGTTATTAAATGTTGGCCTTATTTATATACAAATATGGAGGTTACAGCACGAAATCAACCTTTGAACCAAACAAAGAAGAGTCCGTTTTGTTCAATTATAAACTAGTGTTAAATTATATCACATTGAAATGCACAAAACACAGACATTTGACGTTTTAATTTATAACAATTTATTTAAATACATATAATTATATATTTATTGATGCCTGTTTATAAAACGTTGATTTACTTTTGTAAGTACAGTTCACATAGAAATTTCAGTGAGTATATAAAATTCTTAATTAATCACAAATGCAAAAATAAAATACTTAAGACAGATTTAGGACGTCTATGCTAGGATGGTCTTAGGATACCTTCGGTGTGAGGTCTGAGACACGTTCTAAGACTGTCCTAAGTCAGTCCTAAATTATGTCCTAAGACATGTCATAAGACCTAGTCTAGGATTGTTTCGAAAACTCGGCCCCTGTACGAATGTTAAGCACTTTACTATTTGAACATAATATTGAAAGCGGCAAATTAAGAATATGTCGAATATGGCGCTGTAGATACCTCCAATACAATAACAACCCCCCCCCCCAAAAAAAAAGTACATAAAAAATTCACACTTTACTTCATTAACAGGATGACGCATAATGTGTAATTATTTTCTTGAGCATAGAAGTAAAAAATATCCAAATTTACTTGAAGTGAAAAGTCGGAAATAATAAAATGAAATTGTTTGTTTAAAAACTAATTAAATGTGTATAATTTCCATCCGATAGAATTGTCTAGAATTTGGTCTACATATGCATTAAAACGCATAATTTTAAAAAATAAAATAAAAAGAATATGTAATATAGTGAATTTTTTAAGCAATCCCGTAAACAATTTTCAAATTTGCTCCTTTTTAAATTGACTATATAGACAGGCCATGAAATGTATTTATAATTTATAATCCACCAAATAGAAATTTTTTAATTTTGTGTAAAAATAACCCATTTTGTCAATTTTTACAAAGTTACGTGATAAAAACATACGATCACCCTAAATTTCGAAAAACTTAAATTTCCATACACATTCTATACATTAAGATTCGATATAAATAATATGCTACTTTTAAAACTTGGAATGTTTCCAGTTAGATGGCCCAATTAGCATTACCTCTGCATCATGTGCTGATTGTTGTTGTTAGGCATTCTTTCACATAATGTTTCGCAAAAGATATACCACAAAAATAAATAACAAATAAATAAATAAATTTAGGTATTGAAGAAATATGGTTCAGGACACACTTTAGACGCTAGAGCTTAGGACCATATACATGTACACATGTATTAAAAGATGGATATATCGGTAATAGGCTGCATATTAGAACTGAGTATAACTGATTATGATTGCGTATTTTTTTTATTTATTTTGTTGATATTGCGCATATGAAGGCATACATTCTAGCTTAACAATAAAGCTCAATATATGTGCTGTGGACAAGCTGATAAGATTTACTATGAAGTATTATGAAGGACGCTCAAAGGTTAATAAACCCACCAAGTATCAACACAATCGATCCAGCCGTTTAAGAGATATTGGGTACTGAAATAACCACGTTCTGGTTCAGTTTGGCAACTGGTAATCAAACGTTATTATACGCTGACGTCATAAAGATAACGTCGTTTTATCCGATTCAAAATTTTGGCAGTGAAAGGGTTAACTAAAGCTATTGACAAGGTTTTCGAACAAGATTATTATGCACCAAACATATAAAAGACAATGTGGCGGATTATGTAAATAAATAAGTTGCCGATGACTTAAGAACAATGCACTGCAGTTGTAATTACTGTTATCCTTCATGTGTTAGTGCCCTTTTCTCCTTGTTAGTGCACTAACTATTAGTTTGAGGTATTTATATATGACCCCTTTTGTCACGCACGTGCAATCAGTGCTAATTTTACAATAAAATCCCAGATTAAGGTTAACATGAAGTGTGAAAATAGAAAAAAAAGTGAAATAATGCAATTATGCATTTATTTATTTGAGGATTGTTTTCAATTGTTGGTTAGAATATTGGATATAAACGACTTTGGGTCGATTTACGCTGAATAAACCGCAAAGTGGTTGCAGCGTAAATCTATCCAAAGTCGTTTATATCCAATAATCTAACCAACAATTGAAAACAAACCTTATATTTTTAATTCTATAGTAAAAATGAAGTAACATGAACAATATTTTACAAGTAATCAAATAATATTTGCAATTCACAATTTTAGTGTCGTCACTTGTTGTTTGCGGAAGAGTTCACGTATAGCCAAAGTCACCAATACATCTTATTATGACGTCACAATCAGTCACGTGCTGAAAAGGCAAGTTAGGTTATAGGAAATAACCAATTGAGTATTCAAACGAAATTAAAATATATGAATTCATATATTACTCAATTTGAGTAATTTATCAATGGTAACAAAGTTGTAGTTCCTACATGTACATTAAATTTGTAGGCACAATATCCCACCTCAATCTTTTTTTAAAACAAAACAAAAATAAAGCCGTGTATCAAACAATACTTCAAAGTCAGCCAGTTCCTTCAAAAATGTTTATTTAAGGATTGTTTCCAGTTGCTGGTAAGACTATTTGATATAAACGACTTTGGGTCGATTTACGCTGAATATGTTGCACCGTAAATCGATCCAAAGTCGTTTATATCCAATAATCTAACCAGCAATTGGAAACAAACCTTATATTTTAAATTCTATAGTAAAATGGAGTAACAAGAACAATATTTTACAAGTAATCAAATAATATTTGCAATTCACAATTTTAGTGTCGTCACTTGTTGTTTGCGGAAGAATTCATGTATAGCCAACGTCGTCAATACATCTTATTATGACGTCACAATCAGTCACGTGCTGAAAAAGCAAGTTAGGTTATACGAAATAACCAACTTTGCTCATGTATTGAGTATTTAAACGAAATTAAAATATTTAGTAATAATTGTTAATCAATAAAGATCACCTGTCACACGTGTTTATATAGTATGTTCGCACCACATCGTTCACTCTAAAATCAAGACATCAAAAGACTGGTCACATAATTATTTTTATTTTTGGTTTATTTTTTGTTTTAAAATTGCAATGTCTACTAAATATTCATTATTTACATAATATTAGCGCCTTTTTCTTTTTGTTGTTTTTTAACATAAAAAATGTCATTTTAATGTATACATTTTTCGCGATCATAAGGAGCTTCTTAAAATCGACTTTAACAGCGAAAATCGTCATGTTAACTTCACTTTTATAACATATTTTTAATTAACAATATAGTATATAAAACCTTTAAACATAATAGAAATGCAAAAAATGTTATTTTAATGTGTGTTTGGGTATAGTTTGGGTATGTTTGGGGAAGTCTGGGTAAAAAGTCACACCGAAATCGCCCCACTTAACAAAAAGAGGGAACAGACGATATAATGAACCATTTGGCTTATACGTAAAATAGAACATTTTTAAAAATAGCATTATTTTAATATATTTTTAGAGAGAATAGGTGTGTGTTTGTTCTTATTATTTCAATTAACAAACAATACAACAGTCGAGAAAAAGGTAGTTCTATACGAAAGTTTAAATTTTACTTCTTTAACAATTAAAAAAAAAATCATTTCACAGTTATACATCCCTGCCGAGTTTGATCTTCATTGATTTTTATTAGTAGCATCTTTCTAAATGGGAACTGGTCATTTCGTACCCTGGCCATTTCGTACCCTTACAAATATGGTCAATTCGTACCCATCGCTGAGTCAATTCGTACCCGACTAAAATTTTATGAAATCGTAATGAAATTGTATGTATTAAAGGAGTGTGGAGATAATTTCTATTGTATTATGTAAGTTTATGATAAGTTTGTGATTCTAAGTGTGCACATTAAATCTTTTCTTTTAAGTGAACTAAACATCTGTTGTCTTTATGCATCTAGGATTTGTTCGACAATGCGTCAAGAAAACTGACTTGAAATGAAATATGTGAAATATGAAAACTTGTATCGTTCAAATTTTACGATGTACGTATAACAAATGATTTCAAGAAGGTGTCGCTTTAATAGAAAAAAGCACAAACATACGAACACGAAATTCGGAAACCCCAATGAAGTATAACTGTATTAAAGTTTAATGTAGGTCGTCGTCAGAATGACCGTCAATCATGAAATATTACTTTTTATATATCATGCATAACAATAACTAAAGTTAATACCCTGGTATTGCCGCTTAAGCTTCTGTTTATAGTAGATAAAACATGTCTGCTTTGACAAATATTCATAATAAGAATTAACAGCATATTAACACATACAAACTTTTAAAATTATTATAGCTTTTTGGATTCAACAGTTTAAATAAAGTTTTGTTATGTTCTGTGGTACTGCCTTTTTCCTGAAAAAACTTCAACTGCTCTAAACGAGACATGCGGATGAACAAATCTCGGAACCAACTAGAGGTTTAAAGACCTATTTTTTATACAATAAGGCATTTTTACTATCATATAATAATTTAAATTCGTTTTATCATTAAAAAATATATATTATCGAGTTCTGTGGTGTTCTGTGGTATCGCCGTTTTCAACAGAAACTTCATCCGCGTACGACTCCTAATGTTGAACAAATATGTGGTTTTCATACATAATTTTATCCAATAAGTCATAATTACACGATAAATATTATTTTTTTGTTTAATCAATAAAAAAGTATATATTTATCGAGTTCTGTGGTGTTCTGTGGTACATGTGTGTATCGCCGTTTTCAGCGAAAATTTCATCCGCGTACGAGGAGACATAATGTTGAACAAATATGTGGTTTTCAGACATAATTTTATCCAATAAGCCATAATTACACATAAAGTAATATCTTATTTAGTTTTATGAAAGAAAAAAGGATATTTATAGAGTTCTGTGGTATTCTGTGGTGTTCTGTGGTATTCTACGGTGTTCTGTGGTAAAAAGACGCAAGATATGATCGCTTCAATTTTTATTTTTGGATTATTTTACTATCTATAGGGTAAGCCTAGTATTTTTATTAATGCATTCTACTCTTGACATTATAAAATGTATATACTTGCGTTTCTTTTATTAATTAGTTATTTAATTTGATAAGAAAAAGGCATTTAAAAAGTTTGTTATGTTATATTACGTAATGTATTTCATCGCTTCAATTGTATTTCTTGGATTATTTCATGATTTATATGGTAAGCTTCGTAATTTTTTTATGCATTCACATTTCAACATGATAAAATGTACATTTTCTTTTTCTTTATTAGTTACTTAGATAATTCGATTATAAAAGTGCTTATATAGATTTTGTTTAACGAGCTTGTGACCACTCATTCAGAAAGCCTTCATCTTATTTCTGGATTATGTCATAATTTATAGGGTAGAAAATGGATAACTGCCGATCTTACATTCACATTTTTCCCCCATAGAACCACGTGACTATGGTCAAAGTATTTTTATTGGTAAACATTTGTCTTTCCAAAAAATTGCTTTTTTATTACAGTACTCTTCTCAAAGTTGAGATATTATAATCAAGATGATTTATTCTTGCCTTTCACAATCGTCTATATTTGCAACCCTTTACACCATATGATGAATTTTTAAATAAAACAAATTGAAAAAAACTAGTAAACATATAAATCGAACATCCCATATCTTTTCTTGTTTTACCAGAAACCTACTAACCCTCCCTCATATTTAATGTTTTTGTTTGTTACCTATTAGATTATGTTAACACAGTTCTTGTGACCATTGAGACCATGTATTATTTAGCATGATCTAACGGGTTTAATGTCTATATGTATTCAAATGTGTTCAATGTATTTTATTTATATTTTGATTATCTTAATCTGGGGCGATTTTACCCTTCATCTTTGACGGTTTTTGTCACAGATTGGATTGAAGATACATATTGTTCTTGTAAATAGGTATGTCTTATTGTGATCAAATGTGTTCAATGTTTACTATGTATTCAAATGTGTTATCCTTACTGGTATTTATTTTACATTGTACGGAGCCTACTTTTAAGGTAAAGGTGTCCTTACTGGTATTTATTTGACCTTGTACGGAGCCTAATTTTTGTTTGATAACTTCTATTATTTATCTTCCTCTCTATTATTATTATTTTTTAATTAATTTTACGAAAGCCCATTAGGCTCATTTTGGTAGACTAAACAAAAAATTTTTCCGCGTAATAACGCGTAATTTTCGCGTAATAACACGAAGCTGTCGCGTAATAACGCGAAACTATCGCGTAATAACGCGACGCGAAGCTATCGCGTAATAATGCGAAAAATATCGCGTAATAACGCGAAACTTTCGCATTATTACGCGAAAAATTCTTTATATAATATGTTGCGCAGAACTTTGTCTTCACAATGCGTAACTCTATGTATATCTTAAAAGTTAGATAGGTATCTAAGTTTTTGTTTTATAAAATGAAGTATGAAACCGAAAAACTTATACAGCTCTATTTTGAGGCTGGACTTGCAAACAATGAGATTTTAAGTTTTCTAGCAGTTTTGAATAGAATCATAATAAGCAATTCAACACTAAAAAGGACATTGAAAAAATAACGATTGACGAAAAGAAAGGATTACTCTGATGTTTGTGATGTTGCTTTGTTTATTTTAAACCTTTTCTCAAATCATTTTGTCATTTACTTCATCTGACGAATGCTTCAAAGAAATGTATAAAAAAATCCTTTTCCTTTTCCATTATGGTAAAAATGATTGAAAATAAATATAAACATTCATTATATAGTATGTTTTCGCGATATTACGCGATAAGTTTCGCGTTATTACGCGAATGTTACGCGTTGTTACGCGAAAAAAAATTTTGTTTAGTCTACCAAAATGAGCTTAATGGGCTTTCGTAAAATACCTTAAGTTGTTTATGTAATTTTCTGTTTTTATTTTTTATTATATATATATATATATATATATATATATATATATATATATATATTACATATGGTGTGTTAAGTTAATTTTGATTGGTTCGTGTAGACAATGTCCCCCCAAAATATTCTGTGTATATATTCTATTTCTAAAGCATATTTAAGGCTTGTTACTATTTTTAAAACATATTTACGGCATGTTACTATTTATAAAGCATATTTAAGGCTTGTTTCTAAAAATAGATCCGGATATACTCTATTTATAAAGCATATTTAAGGCTTGTTTCTAAAAATAGATCCGGATATACTCTTCCGACTCCGCTCGTGCCGTTAGATTGATTTGATTTGATTATTATTCTAAATTTAAATAAATAGAGAAAAATTCATATGTAATATAACAAATAAGGACTTTTTACTCTGTCAATACGTAGTTATATGGACCTGTAGAAAAATATTGACCGAGGACGGACTTCGTCCTCGGTCAACATTTTCCTCCACGGTCCATATAACTACGTATTGACCTCGTAAAAAGTCCTTATTTGATTTATATATATATATATATATATATATATATAAGTCTAGAGAATTATGCAACGATACAAATATAAAGATGTTTCTACCACGGTTTCTACTATAAAATAGTTATATTAATAAATATGACAAAATTTTCGACCAACTGATGGCCTTCTTCAGTGTCAATATCAATCTATAATAAACGATAAAATTTGGATATTGGTACATCAGCATCCGGTGGTGATGAGATATATAGATTTTTTATTTTTTATTATTATTAATTTTATCACAGCTCTTATTAGGTTCTTTAACTTAAATATTCTGCATTGAAATATAAGGGCTTTTCCATTTATTATACAACAAAAGCACATGTAGTCAAATAGGCGATTCCAATACACGTATTCTTACAATTAAAACATAAGAGAGAATATATAAGTGGTCAAAACATAAGCCATGTATTTGTTACACACAAATAGGTAAGGGAGATTTATTGTAAATAAATTTTAAACAAAATCAGCGGAAAGATTTAAAAAAATTTTGTTTTAAAATTTACTTCATTGACTAGAGTCAAGAGATGTATTTTTTAATGCGTGTGATGTGTGATACACGTGTGATTTTGTCCGGGGGGATTTTGTCCTACACTCCCAACCCGAGTTTAGGACGAAATCCCCCCCCCCCCGGACAAAATCCCTTCCTTGTAATTTAGCATAGGTGGACAAAATCCCACCATTAATTTTACAAGGCGGACAAAATCCTCCCGAATCTGATTTTTTAATGTTCAAATCAGTACAGTCTCGTACATATACAAATAAATCTTTAAAAAATGACCTGATATTTTACACAAAAAAACTTCAAATTTTTAATTACTTAATAATGATAATTGTTTGTCTCATTTGCAGTGCTACCCGTTTCTAGTGGTAGTTTTAAATTACAGGTACGTAATTTACATACGTCTTTTCTATGATTGGGTAAAAGTCGCAACAGATATGGCTCCAAACGGAACTCTGACTTGATACAAGAGTAGAGCTGTCCTTTTTGGAGAGTTTTCTATGTCAGAAAACCAACTCTGCAGAAATATATTATGTAATCTTTGGTTAACTGTCAATTTCACATATGTCGGGTTTAATGAGTTTTGCGCTGTCCAATACTCACTGAACCCAATCTCATTTAAAGTAGATTTAATAAAGTTAAGCCATTTAAATTGTACATTCAATTAATCATACTCGGACAATCTAAGCATTAATCTGTAAAGCGTGTTCGATAATTTGTTTCACACTGAATAAGCCTACTCCAAAACACTATCATGTTTAGTTTAAAGTGCCATACCAGTCTAAAAATTATTTTGTTTGTTTTAAAGGAAAAACATAGAATATACTGTTTAAAAAAGAATGCAAAAAGTCCGATAAAAATATATTCTATAATAAGAGAGTAGTAAACTGTCAAACATACGATTTGCACCCGTTGACGGATATTCCCGAACACGTGCTAGTCACTTCCGGTATTTTATCAAAACCATCTGTGACGTCACAGTTTGAAGACTGTTAAATGCCATAGCACCATTTACACTGTACAAACGAAAAAACTTTAGGAAAAAAAAATAATAAAAAAAATAAACTCCTTACCCGTATCAACTATACCATTCCAACTCCGATGATTTTGATGAAGATAAAAATATCGAAACACCAGACAGACTATTGTATATACTTTCGTTTTTTTAATTTTTTAGTATGTCTAGTGGTTTTCGTCCTAATTCACCATACACAATGTATGATAGGGTGCTGTTTGTTACATTTAATATTATTTTACAGAACTGTAAATGTATTTTTCTAATACACAATTTTTTTCAAAGCCCCAAATTTCGGAACCGTATAACAATTTGGTCAAATAAGAACATCAAAAAGTTTCAGCTGTAGATCAACAGGGATTGCAATATTTCTTATCTTCATGTAAAGACCACGTAGAGCTTTATTCGCTTGATCTGAAAGTTTTTGCTTTGCCTGAGTAAAGTAACCATTATATGCAAAACAATACCATTGTCTACATCTATAAGGGAATTGAAAATCTTAAATTCTTTACATTTTTTTACTTTTCTTTTTGAGAAAACGACAATTTTTGTTTTCTTTACATTCACACATAAACGCCAAGTCCTTCAATAGTTTTCAAATGATTCAAGCGTTTCTTTTAAGTTATCTTGTTATTCAGAGAATAATACGGTATCATCTGCATACAATAATACAAACAATTTGACATGTACATCTAAATGTTAAAATGCTAGACAATCCACCTGAAACGGGTATTGCTTATACAAATTAGTTATAAATTAGTAAAATTATGGTATAATTTAGTTCAATCAATTGAATTGCTTGTTCGGTAAATAATTATGAAAGGGATCACATGTCGTATACCAAACAATACAAACAAATCGACTTGACGTGTCTCAGTGAAAAAAAAACACCATGTTTTAATCTTTGTCTCATTCACCATTTCAAGTACATGTACCACGTTAAAAACGAGTAAACAAGATGCACAATACTTATCGATATTACCATAATAAGACTCGGGAGGAAGTTTGTTCGCCTTGAAAATTTAACAGGGGGAATTTTGTCCGCCTTGTAAATTTAATGAGGGGGATTTTGTCCGCTTATGCTAAATTACACGGAAGCATTGTATTCCATAAAAAATTATTTAAAAACAATTTTATTATAAAAAACCATGAAAAACACATTTTAATCAAAGAATAAAGCATAGGGTGTTTTCGAAAAATACAGCCTTTGTATTTTGTATTATGCGCGGGACATTTGAAATGCTCTCACATCGCAGCCTGACATTCCCCCAAGTCCCTATATGACCAATACAAACACGAGCTTTATTTTCCGAGAACACACTAATATTGTTTGTATGTTCGGTGTCAAAACTCTATGATTCTAGTGATAATATTACATTTTTAGATTTCAGAACAAACTCATTTATTGATATTTCTGTCGTAACTTCTCAAGAAGTACAAAGATATTCATCAATTGCTATAAACTAGACAAACGGCATTGGTCTAATGTATCAGCATCAGATGCTAAAATAAAAATACAAAATATACTGTTTGTGTAGTGTTATCGAAACTTTTTAACTTGTCTCCGTCCACAGCTTGATTTCCAGAACTGTAGCCACTGGAAACCACATCCTTTATGCCACTTTTTAAAAACGGAGATAGACACAAAGTCTCAAATTACAGATCTATCACTCTTATTTCGTCCGTAGGCATGGTTTTCAAAAGAGTTGATTTCAACATATGCTAATCATTTGGGGTTTAATAACAAGTTATATATAAAAAAATTCCGCCGTTAATCAGCTAAAAGAAAATTATACAATAATCATGACTCTTGACGATAAAATATTTTCTCGTTTATCATTTGTGATGTAATGATGGAATGGACTCTTTACAATGTACATAGAAATTTTCTGTTCGCAAAATTAGGCGGTTTTTATATCGGGCACTTGTGGAATAAAAAGCCAATAAATAAGTTTACCGTGTGTATTCACTCGTTTTGGTAACTAGTATGACATGTCTCATTGCGAAATATAACCCTAAAAAAATAAATTTCTCTTTATTATACTTAGGGCAATATTTCGCAATTGGACATGTCAGACTAGTTACCAAACGAGTGTAATACACACTGTAAACTCATTTATTGGCATTTTATTCCACACAAAAAATTATCCTGACCCCAAGTGCCTGTCGTGGTTTTACGTGGTTATAACGATAACTTAAAAATAACAAAACACACATTTACTTGTATTCAAATGTTTATCAACAGAACAAAACGTTGTCAGTGATTATTATCTCCAACTTCACCCCTAGAAGCCGGGGCCTCGGTGGCCGAGTGGTCAAGGTAGTTCGTTAATAAAGATAAAAAAGGTAGTTCGTCTACAATTCATCACGTGGTCTGTCAAGAATGAGATTGCGGGTTCGATTCTCACTGCAAATATTTCATTTACAGTTTTTCGCAATTGTTAAATCCTTCAAGCTTTAAAATACATTTTTTTTGTCCTGATCTAATAAGAAGAAGTAAAGATGTACAAAATTGCATATGAATGCGCGCTTTACCAGTGTCAATCTCGGTTGTAAGATTCGGTACGTCTTTTTATCACAGAACACCGCAGAATATCACAGAACACCACAGAATACCACAGAACACCACAGAACACATAAAATATCCTTTTTTCTTTGATAAAACTAAATGAAATTTTATTTTATTTGCAATTATGCCTTATTGGATAAAATTATGATAACCACATATTTGTTCAACATTATGATTCGTCGTACGCGGAAACGGCGATACTACAGAACAAAAATAAAATACCACATAGCACCCTAAATAACTTAAAAAGGAAAGTGCAATGATTAAATTGTGTTTATATTAACTATTTCGTCATGAAAACAATACATGAACACTGTTTTAAATGCCATGCAACTTATTTTGGATGTCCGATGGTATTGTTAAAGACTGTGCAAATGTTTCTCCATAATTTAATATATAATCGTGATCTAGTGGATGGGGAGTGATAAACATTCTTAAAAAACCAACCCATACATAATGGGTATACAAAAAAAAAAAAAATAAAAATGAATAAACAACAAGCGGAAGCCGAATTTTACATCATTATTATTTCCAGCTCATATGTTATATGTCACGTGCTACTAAGATTTAACAGGTTTTTCTTAAGAAGTTGAAGAAGAAAAATACAAAAAATGAACATACAGACATAACCATTATTTTGTTTTGTAATTAAAAAAAAACAAAAATGAAACAAACAAACAAAAATCATTTATAATAATCATCTTTGTTTTACAAAATAAACTAAAATATGCTTTCTTGCTTTGATATGCTAGTTTCTTTGGTGTATTAAAAAAATTACGTTGAATAGAAAAGTATTCCTAAATATATAAAACTTTCACAAATTTCGATTATATTACCATCGAGATACAATTTTTCATCTGCTTTTATGAAATTATGTCAAACTTAAGCTATAAATTTGTAAAATTTATTATTATTTATTATCATATATATAGTACAGCACTAATAAACTAACAAAAACAAAGCAAGCAACAAAACCATTAAACACAAGACAGGACACATATTTTATATTTTAATATTATCAACAGTTTGTGTAAAAAATTTTTCGTCTTGTGATGGTCCATTCATCTGACCACACTGGTGCAGAAGCTGGCTGGCGGAGATCTGGCCGCCAGAATATTAATCCCACAACTTGAAAAATTCCGCCTGCATGTATTTGGTAGTGGATCTCTGCTGCCGACTAAGTTTAGATTCTGTGATCATTTTAATTTTGGTGGGTAGAAGAGTACATTCTTCTTGCAGTTTTGGAAGTATAGCAAGTAAAACGGCTTCTTCTCATCGCCGGATCTCTTATTCATTCGACGAAAATAGAGACTACTTAGGGAAAAAAATTAAAATGTTGAATGACTACATATTATCAAAAACATTATTGGGTAAAATTTAAATTAAAAACATAATAAAATTTTTAATTGAATCGAATACTCTGGATAAACAGCGAAAGCGTATATCGTTGATTTTAAAAGAACTTGAAATTATTAACTACATGCACAAGAAAACTATATAAGCGTTCGTTATTAAAGGACAGTTTAAAATAATTATTGGATCCCTTTCTTTGTAATTGTTGAAAAAGCGTAATCTGTTTCCAAACTGCAAAATTTGAGTAAAAACTTTTATTAAGTAATTATTAAGTACACACCAAAAATGAGAGGTCGTTATTAAAGAACAAATAAAAATAATAATTGGATCCCTTTCTTTGTAATTAATTGTTAAAAAAGCGTAATCTGTATTGTTCGCAAACTGCAAAATATTTGTAAAAAGTTCGAATATTTTAAAACATTTGTTATCTAATATACAATATATATTTTTTATTAAGAACATTCTAAATTTACTATATTAAATGCAAAGGTACAAGTGGGAAGGGTACGAGTTGGTCGAGGTACGAGTTGACCTGCACCCAAATGAAGATATGAAACTTCATTTAGAAAAAGACATGTGTCTTGGAGTTGACAGAACGTTTAATCTCGGACCGGCATATGTTATAAACGTTTTGTATAAAAACAAAAAAGTCGTGAAAACGTCATCGCGTGAACCTCCGATTTTCATTGGTCCTACATTATTTCATTGGGATGGCTCCTATTACACATATCATTCATTTTTCTCTCATGCTAAAGCCCGATTACAGACAGACGTTAAATGTGTTGATATTCGTATTGGTAGTGACGACAAGTGCTGTTTAACTAAAGCTATTGACAAGGTTTTCCTAAACGAAACAAGATTATTATGCACCAAACATATAAAAGACAATGTGACGGATTATGTAAAAAATAAGTTGCCGATGACTTAAGAACAACGCACTTCACTTGTAATTACTGTTATCCTTCATGTTGTTAGTGCACTTTTCTCCTTGTTAGTGCACTAACTATTAGTTTGTGGTATTTCCCTTTTGTTACGCACGTGCAAATCAGTGCTAATTTTACAATAAAATCCCAGATTAAGGTTAACATGAAGTGCGAAAATAGAAAAAAATTGAAATAATGAAATTATGCATTTATTTATATGAATTCATTTATTACTCAATTTGAGTAATTTATCAATGGTAGATAGATAGATAGTTTATTTATTTAAGTCTCACCACATACATTCATATAAAACATCAATACAATAAAAGATAAAACATACAAATTAAAATGCATGAGCCATTGTAAAAAGAATTATGAGAGACTATAATATATATAGTACAACATGTACATACATGACATATAAAATACATTTAAACAAAGGGTATAATTTGTACAAGTATCATAGATTAATGATATAAACAGCTATTTCTTCTTAGTAAAATACTATGGCAGGTTTTGGCAACTAAACTACATACATTTTCATTATTAAATAAAAATATAAATTTATCATCATCAGACAATGACATAAAATTTTCATTATGACTAGTAATGTCTAAAAATAGTGACTGTCTTAAATCATCATATAATGGGCATGATAATAAAACATGTTTTTCGTCTTCTATATCATTACAACTAATACATATTCTTTCATTTAATGCTAACCTCTCATAACGACCAGTTTCAATCTTTAAGGGTGCTACCCCACATCTAAATTTTGCGAAAGCACTACGAAAACGTAAAGGTATATTTTGCAACAAATATTGTTCAGTAGAATATGAATATTTAAATAATTTATATGTTCTTAATTTGTCACCTTGTCCATATTGGTTCATTCTATTACACCAGTCATTTTTATATTTATCGAACATTTTTTCTTCTAATTGACATATAGTATTTTTATCAAGTACATTTACTTCCATATTACAAAATTGTTCCATATTATAAAACTTTAACATTTCCATAACTTGGTAACTCCAATTTTTAATTCTATAACTGCCTTTTCTAATAGACCACTTAAAAACTTTATAATTAATTCTATCTACATCCATTTTACTACATCTAGACCAGTGTCTAAAAACGTTAACCCATTGTCGAACGTATGACGGTTTCCAGCCCATATCACCGGCTACTGCATCATTAGGGGTATACTTTCCAACCCCCATATAAAATCTCATGGCTCGGTTCTGAACTGCTGAAATACAGGAGAACTCCTTTGTGCCCCAAATTGCTGAGCCGTAATTGATTACTGACCAAACTAAAGTGTCAAATAATTTAGTGAAGATATTGTGTTGGAAACCACCATAAGTTTTACATTTTACAATAAGTAACCCTAGAGCTCGACTGGCAGATTTAGCCACTGCTTTGGCCATTACATTATAATCTAAAAATTCATTTAAAACCAGTCCCAAATACTGATAACTTGATACATATTCTATATTTTCACCATTGATCTTGAAAATACAATCAGATCTTGATATTGATTGATTTCTAAAATGAATCATGGTAACAAAGTTGTAGTTCCTACATTAAATTTGAAGGCACAATATCCCACCTCAAAGTTTTTTTTAAAAACAAAACAAAAATAAAGTCGTGTATCAAACAATACTTCAAAGTCAGCCAGTTCCTACAAAAATGTTTATTTAGTAATAATTGTTAATCAATAAAGATCACCTGTCGCACGTGTTTATATATGTTCGCACCACATCGTTCACTATAAAATCAAGACATCAAATGACTGGTCACATAATTATTTTTATTTTTGGTTTATTTTGTTTTAAAATTGCAATGTCTACTAAATATTCAGTATTTAACATAATATTAGCGCCTTTTTATTTTTGTTGTTTTTTAACATAAAAAATGTCATTTTAATGTATACATTTTTCGCGATCATAAGGAGCTTCTTAAAATCGACTTTAACAGCGAAGGTCGTCATGTTAACTTCACTTTTATAACATATTTTTAATTAACAATATAGTATATAAAACCTTTAAACATAATAGAAATGCAAAAAATGTTATTTTAATGTGTGTTTGGGTATAGTTTGGGTATGTTTGGGGAAGTCTGGGTAAAAAGTCACACCGAAATCGCCCCACTTAACAAAAAGAGGGAACAGACGATATAATGAACCATTTGGCTTATACGTAAAATAGAACATTTTTAAAAATAGCATTATTTTAATATATTTTTAGAGAGAATAGGTGTGTGTTTGTTCTTATTATTTCAATTAACAAACAATACAACAGTCGAGAAAAAGGTAGTTCTATACGAAAGTTTAAATTTTACTTCTTTAACAATTAAAAAAAAATCATTTCACAGTTATACATCCCTGCCGAGTTTGATCTTCATTGATTTTTATTAGTAGCATCTTTCTAAATGGGAACTGGTCATTTCGTACCCTGGCCATTTCGTACCCTTACAAATATGGTCAATTCGTACCCATCGCTGAGTCAATTCGTACCCGACTAAAATTTTATGAAATCGTAATGAAATTGTATGTATTAAAGGAGTGTGGTGATAATTTCTATTGTATTATGTAAGTTTATGATAAGTTTGTGATTCTAAGTGTGCACATTAAATCTTTTATTCTTTTAAGTGAACTAAACATCTGTTGTCTTTATGCATCTAGGATTTGTTCGACAATGCGTCAAGAAAACTGACTTGAAATGAAATATGTGAAATATGAAAACTTGTATCGTTCAAATTTTACGATGTACGTATAACAAATGATTTCAAGAAGGTGTCGCTTAAATAGAAAAAAGCACAAACATACGAACACGAAATTCGGAAACCCCAATGAAGTATAACTGTATTAAAGTTTAATGTAGGTCGTCGTCAGAATGACCGTCAATCATGAAATATTACTTTTTATATATCATGCATAACAATAACTAAAGTTAATACCCTGGTATTGCCGCTTAAGCTTCTGTTTATAGTAGATAAAACATGTCTGCTTTGACAAATATTCATAATAAGAATTAACAGCATATTAACACATACAAACTTTTAAAATTATTATAGCTTTTTGGATTCAACAGTTTAAATAAAGTTTTGTTATGTTCTGTGGTACTGCCTTTTTCCTGAAAAAACTTCAACTGCTCTAAACGAGACATGCGGATGAACAAATCTCGGAACCAACTAGAGGTTTAAAGACCTATTTTTTATACAATAAGGCATTTTTACTATCATATAATAATTTAAATTCGTTTTATCAATAAAAAATATATATTATCGAGTTCTGTGGTGTTCTGTGGTATCGCCGTTTTCAACAGAAACTTCATCCGCGTACGACTCCTAATGTTGAACAAATATGTGGTTTTCATACATAATTTTATCCAATAAGTCATAATTACACAATAAATATTATTTTTTTGTTTAATCAATAAAAAAGTATATATTTATCGAGTTCTGTGGTGTTCTGTGGTACATGTGTGTATCGCCGTTTTCAGCGAAAATTTCATCCGCGTACGAGGAGACATAATGTTGAACAAATATGTGGTTTTCAGACATAATTTTATCCAATAAGCCATAATTACACATAAAGTAATATCTTATTTAGTTTTATGAAAGAAAAAAGGATATTTATAGAGTTCTGTGGTATTCTGTGGTGTTCTGTGGTATTCTACGGTGTTCTGTGGTAAAAAGACGCAAGATATGATCGCTTCAATTTTTATTTTTGGATTATTTTACTATCTATAGGGTAAGCCTAGTATTTTTATTAATGCATTCTACTCTTGACATTATAAAATGTATATACTTGCGTTTCTTTTATTAATTAGTTATTTAATTTGATAAGAAAAAGGCATTTAAAAAGTTTGTTATGTTATATTACGTAATGTATTTCATCGCTTCAATTGTATTTCTTGGATTATTTCATGATTTATATGGTAAGCTTCGTAATTTTTTTATGCATTCACATTTCAACATGATAAAATGTACATTTTCTTTTTCTTTATTAGTTACTTAGATAATTCGATAATAAAAGTGCTTATATAGATTTTGTTTAACGAGCTTGTGACCACTCATTCAGAAAGCCTTCATCTTATTTCTGGATTATGTCATAATTTATAGGGTAGAAAATGGATAACTGCCGATCTTACATTCACATTTTTCCCCATAGAACCACGTGACTATGGTCAAAGTATTTTTATTGGTAAACATTTGTCTTTCCAAAAAATTGCTTTTTTATTACAGTACTCTTCTCAAAGTTGAGATATTATAATCAAGATGATTTATTCTTGCCTTTCACAATCGTCTATATTTGCAACCCTTTACACCATATGATGAATTTTTAAATAAAACAAATTGAAAAAAAACTAGTAAACATATAAATCGAACATCCCATATCTTTTCTTGTTTTACCAGAAACCCACTAACCCTCCCTCATATTTAATGTTTTTGTTTGTTACCTATTAGATTATGTTAACACAGTTCTTGTGACCATTGAGACCATGTATTATTTAGCATGATCTAACGGGTTTAATGTCTATATGTATTCAAATGTGTTCAATGTATTTTATTTATATTTTGATTATCTTAATCTGGGGCGATTTTACCCTTCATCTTTGACGGTTTTTGTCACAGATTGGATTGAAGATACATATTGTTCTTGTAAATAGGTATGTCTTATTGTGATCAAATGTGTTCAATGTTTACTATGTATTCAAATGTGTTATCCTTACTGGTATTTATTTTACATTGTACGGAGCCTACTTTTAAGGTAAATGTGTCCTTACTGGTATTTATTTGACCTTGTACGGAGCCTAATTTTTGTTTGATAACTTCTATTATTTATCTTCCTCTCTATTATTATTATTTTTTAATTAATTTTACGAAAGCCCATTAGGCTCATTTTGGTAGACTAAACAAAATTTTTTTCCGCGTAATAACGCGTAATTTTCGCGTAATAACACGAAGCTGTCGCGTAATAACGCGAAACTATCGCGTAATAACGCGACGCGAAGCTATCGCGTAATAATGCGAAAAATATCGCGTAATAACGCGAAACTTTCGCATTATTACGCGAAAAATTCTTTATATAATATGTTGCGCAGAACTTTGTCTTCACAATGCGTAACTCTATGTATATCTTAAAAGTTAGATAGGTATCTAAGTTTTTGTTTTATAAAATGAAGTATGAAACCGAAAAACTTATACAGCTCTATTTTGAGGCTGGACTTGCAAACAATGAGATTTTAAGTTTTCTAGCAGTTTTGAATAGAATCATAATAAGCAATTCAACACTAAAAAGGACATTGAAAAAATAACGATTGACGAAAAGAAAGGATTACTCTGATGTTTGTGATGTTGCTTTGTTTATTTTAAACCTTTTCTCAAATCATTTTGTCATTTACTTCATCTGACGAATGCTTCAAAGAAATGTATAAAAAAATCCTTTTCCTTTTCCATTATGGTGAAAATGATTGAAAATAAATATAAACATTCATTATATAGTATGTTTTCGCGATATTACGCGATAAGTTTCGCGTTATTACGCGAATGTTACGCGTTGTTACGCGAAAAAAAATTTGTTTAGTCTACCAAAATGAGCTTAATGGGCTTTCGTAAAATACCTTAAGTTGTTTATGTAATTTTCTGTTTTTATTTTTTATTATATATATATATATATATTACATATGGTGTGTTAAGTTAATTTTGATTGGTTCGTGTAGACAATGTCCCCCCAAAATATTCTGTGTATATATTCTATTTCTAAAGCATATTTAAGGCTTGTTACTATTTTTAAAACATATTTACGGCATGTTACTATTTATAAAGCATATTTAAGGCATGTTTCTAAAAATAGATCCGGATATACTCTATTTATAAAGCATATTTAAGGCTTGTTTCTAAAAATAGATCCGGATATACTCTTCCGACTCCGCTCGTGCCGTTAGATTGATTTGATTTGATTATTATTCTAAATTTAAATAAATAGAGAAAAATTCTCCTCGGTCAACATTTTCCTCCACGGTCCATATAACTACGTATTGACCTCGTAAAAAGTCCTTATTTGATTTATATATATATATAAGTCTAGAGAATTATGCAACGATACAAATATAAAGATGTTTCTACCACGGTTTCTACTATAAAATAGTTATATTAATAAATATGACAAAATTTTCGACCAACTGATGGCCTTCTTCAGTGTCAATATCAATCTATAATAAACGATAAAATTTGGATATTGGTACATCAGCATCCGGTGGTGATGAGATATATAGATTTTTTATTTTTTATTATTATTAATTTTATCACAGCTCTTATTAGGTTCTTTAACTTAAATATTCTGCATTGAAATATAAGGGCTTTTCCATTTATTATACAACAAAAGCACATGTAGTCAAATAGGCGATTCCAATACACGTATTCTTACAATTAAAACATAAGAGAGAATATATAAGTGGTCAAAACATAAGCCATGTATTTGTTACACACAAATAGGTAAGGGAGATTTATTGTAAATAAATTTTAAACAAAATCAGCGGAAAGATTTAAAAAATTTTTGTTTTAAAATTCACTTCATTGACTAGAGTCAAGAGATGTATTTTTTAATGCGTGTGATGTGTGATACACGTGTGATTTTGTCCGGGGGGATTTTGTCCTACACTCCCAACCCGAGTTTAGGACGAAATCCCCCCCCCCCGGACAAAATCCCTTCCTTGTAATTTAGCATAGGTGGACAAAATCCCACCATTAATTTTACAAGGCGGACAAAATCCTCCCGAATCTGATTTTTTAATGTTCAAATCAGTACAGTCTCGTACATATACAAATAAATCTTTAAAAAATGACCTGATATTTTACACAAAAAAACTTCAAATTTTTAATTACTTAATAATGATAATTGCTTGTCTCATTTGCAGTGCTACCCGTTTCTAGTGGTAGTTTTAAATTACAGGTACGTAATTTACATACGTTTTTTCTATGATTGGGTAAAGTCGCAACAGATATGGCTCCAAACGGAACTCTGACTTGATACAAGAGTAGAGCTGTCCTTTTTGGAGAGTTTTCTATGTCAGAAAACCAACTCTGCAGAAATATATTATGTAATCTTTGGTTAACTGTCAATTTCACATATGTCGGGTTTAATGAGTTTTGCGCTGTCCAATACTCACTGAACCCAATCTCATTTAAAGTAGATTTAATAAAGTTAAGCCATTTAAATTGTACATTCAATTAATCATACTCGGACAATCTAAGCATTAATCTGTAAAGCGTGTTCGATAATTTGTTTCACACTGAATAAGCCTACTCCAAAACACTATCATGTTTAGTTTAAAGTGCCATACCAGTCTAAAAATTATTTTGTTTGTTTTAAAGGAAAAACATAGAATATACTGTTTAAAAAAGAATGCAAAAAGTCCGATAAAAATATATTCTATAATAAGAGAGTAGTAAACTGTCAAACATACGATTTGCACCTGTTGACGGATATTCCCGAACACGTGCTAGTCACTTCCGGTATTTTATCAAAACCATCTGTGACGTCACAGTTTGAAGACTGTTAAATGCCATAGCACCATTTACACTGTACAAACGAAAAAAATTTAGGAAAAAAAAAATAATAAAAAAAATAAACTCCTTACCCGTATCAATTATACCATTCCAACTCCGGTGATTTTGATGAAGATAAAAATATCGAAACACCAGACAGACTATTGTATATACTTTTGTTTTTTTAATTTTTTAGTATGTCTAGTGGTTTTCGTACTAATTCACCATACACAATGTATGATAGGGTGCTGTTTGTTACATTTAATATTATTTTACAGAACTGTAAATGTATTTTTCTAATACACAATTTTTTTCAAAGCCCCAAATTTCGGAACCGTGTAACAATTTGGTCAAATAAGAACATCAAAAAGTTTCAGCTGTAGATCAACAGGGATTGCAATATTTCTTATCTTCATGTAAAGACCACGTAGAGCTTTATTCGCTTGATCTGAAAGTTTTTGCTTTGCCTGAGTAAAGTAACCATTATATGAAAAACAATACCATCGTCTACATCTATAAGGGAATTGAAAATCTTAAATTCTATACATTTTTTTACTTTTCTTTTTGAGAAAACGACAATTTTTGTTTTCTTTACATTCACACATAAACGCCAAGTCCTACAATAGTTTTCAAATGATTCAAGCGTTTCTTTTAAGTTATCTTGTTATTCAGAGAATAATACGGTATCATCTGCATACAATAATACAAACAATTTGACATATACATCTAAATGTTAAAATGCTAGACAATCCACCTGAAACGGGTATTGCTTATACAAATTAGTTATAATTTAGTAAAATTATGGTATAATTTAGTTCAATCAATTGAATTGCTTGTTCGGTAAATAATTATGAAAGGGATCACATGTCGTATACCAAACAATACAAACAAATCGACTTGACGTGTCTCAGTGAAAAAAAAAACACCATGTTTTAATCTTTGTCTCATTCACCATTTCAAGTACATGTACCACGTTAAAAACGAGTAAACAAGATGCACAATACTTATCGATATTACCATAATAAGACTCGGGAGGAAGTTTGTTCGCCTTGAAAATTTAACAGGGGGAATTTTGTCCGCCTTGTAAATTTAATGAGGGGGATTTTGTCCGCTTATGCTAAATTACACGGAAGCATTGTATTCCATAAAAAATTATTTAAAAACAATTTTATTATAAAAAACCATGAAAAACACATTTTAATCAAAGAATAAAGCATAGGGTGTTTTCGAAAAATACAGCCTTTGTATTTTGTATTATGCGCGGGACATTTGAAATGCTCTCACATCGCAGCCTGACATCCCCCCCAAGTCCCTATATGACCAATACAAACACGAGCTTTATTTTCCGAGAACACACTAATATTGTTTGTATGTTCGGTGTCAAAACTCTATGATTCTAGTGATAATATTACATTTTTAGATTTCAGAACAAACTCATTTATTGATATTTCTGTCGTAACTTCTCAAGAAGTACAAAGACATTCATCAATTGCTATAAACTAGACAAACGGCATTGGTCTAATGTATCAGCATCAGATGCTAAAATAAAAATACAAAATATACTGTTTGTGTAGTGTTATCGAAACTTTTTAACTTGTCTCCATCCACAGCTTGATTTCCAGAACTGTAGCCACTGGAAACCACATCCTTTATGCCACTTTTTAAAAACGGAGATAGACACAAAGTCTCAAATTACAGATCTATCACTCTTATTTCGTCCGTAGGCATGGTTTTCAAAAGAGTTGATTTCAACATATGCTAATCATTTGGGGTTTAATAACAAGTTATATATAAAAAAATTCCGCCGTTAATCAGCTAAAAGAAAATTATACAATAATCATGACTCTTGACGATAAAATATTTTCTCGTTTATCATTTGTGATGTGATGATGGAATGGACTCTTTACAATGTACATAGAAATTTTCTGTTCGCAAAATTAGGCGGTTTTTATATCGGGCACTTGTGGAATAAAAAGCCAATAAATAAGTTTACCGTGTGTATTCACTCGTTTTGGTAACTAGTATGACATGTCTCATTGCGAAATATAACCCTAAAAAAATAAATTTCTCTTTATTATACTTAGGGCAATATTTCGCAATTGGACATGTCAGACTAGTTACCAAACGAGTGTAATACACACTGTAAACTCATTTATTGGCATTTTATTTCACACAAAAAATTATCCTGACCCCAAGTGCCTGTCGTGGTTTTACGTGGTTATAACGATAACTTAAAAATAACAAAACACACATTTACTTGTATTCAAATGTTTATCAACAGAACAAAACGTTGTCAGTGATTATTATCTCCAACTTCACCCCTAGAAGCCGGGGCCTCGGTGGCCGAGTGGTCAAGGTAGTTCGTTAATAAAGATAAAAAAAGGTAGTTCGTCTACAATTCATCACGTGGTCTGTCAAGAATGAGATTGCGGGTTCGATTCTCACTGCAAATATTTCATTTACAGTTTTTCGCAATTGTTAAATCCTTCAAGCTTTAAAATACATTTTTTTTGTCCTGATCTAATAAGAAGAAGTAAAGATGTACAAAATTGCATATGAATGCGCGCTTTACCAGTGTCAATCTCGGTAGTAAGATTCGGTACGTCTTTTTACCACAGAACACCGCAGAATATCACAGAACACCACAGAATACCACAGAACACCACAGAACACATAAAATATCCTTTTTTCTTTGATAAAACTAAATGAAATTTTATTTTATTTGCAATTATGCCTTATTGGATAAAATTATGATAACCACATATTTGTTCAACATTATGATTCGTCGTACGCGGAAACGGCGATACTACAGAACAAAAATAAAATACCACATAGCACCCTAAATAACTTAAAAAGGAAAGTGCAATGATTAAATTGTGTTTATATTAACTATTTCTTCATGAAAACAATACATGAACACTGTTTTAAATGCCATGCAACTTATTTTGTAGCACGGATGTCCGATGGTATTGTTAAAGACTGTGCAAATGTTTCTCCATAATTTAATATATAATCGTGATCTAGTGGATGGGGAGTGATAAACATTCTTAAAAAACCAACCCATACATAATGGGTATACAAAAAAAAAAAAATAAAAATGAATAAACAACAAGCGGAAGCCGAATTTTACATCATTATTATTTCCAGCTCATATGTTATATGTCACGTGCTACTAAGATTTAACAGGTTTTTCTTAAGAAGTTGAAGAAGAAAAATACAAAAAATGAACATACAGACATAACCATTATTTTGTTTTGTAATAAAAAAAAAACAAAAATGAAACAAACAAACAAACAAAAATCATTTATAATAATCATCTTTGTTTTACAAAATAAACTAAAATATGCTTTCTTGCTTTGATATGCTAGTTTCTTTGGTGTATTAAAAAAATTACGTTGAATAGAAAAGTATTCCTAAATATATAAAACTTTCACAAATTTCGATTATATTACCATCGAGATACAATTTTTCATCTGCTTTTATGAAATTATGTCAAACTTAAGCTATAAATTTGTAAAATTTATTATTATTTATTATCATATATATAGTACAGCACTAATAAACTAACAAAAACAAAGCAAGCAACAAAACCATTAAACACAAGACAGGACACATATTTTATATTTTAATATTATCAACAGTTTGTGTAAAAAATTTTTCGTCTTGTGATGGTCCATTCATCTGACCACACTGGTGCAGAAGCTGGCTGGCGGAGATCTGGCCGCCAGAATATTAATCCCACAACTTGAAAAATTCCGCCTGCATGTATTTGGTAGTGGATTTTGGTGGGTAGAAGAGTACATTCTTCTTGCAGTTTTGGAAGTATAGCAAGTAAAACGGCTTCTTCTCATCGCCGGATCTCTTATTCATTCGACGAAAATAGAGACTACTTAGGGAAAAAAATTAAAATGTTGAATGACTACATATTATTAAAAACATTATTGGGTAAAATTTAAATTAAAAACATAATAAAATTTTTAATTGAATCGAATACTCTGGATAAACAGCGAAAGCGTATATCGTTGATTTTAAAAGAACTTGAAATTATTAACTACATGCACAAGAAAACTATATAAGCGTTCGTTATTAAAGGACAGTTTAAAATAATTATTGGATCCCTTTCTTTGTAATTGTTTCAAAAGCGTAATATGTTTCCAAACTGCAAAATTTGAGTAAAAACTTTTATTAAGTAATTATTAAGTACACACCAAAAATGAGAGGTCGTTATTAAAGAACAAATAAAAATAATAATTGGATCCCTTTCTTTGTAATTAATTGTTAAAAAAGCGTAATCTGTATTGTTCGCAAACTGCAAAATATTTGTAAAAAGTTCGAATATTTTAAAACATTTGTTATCTAATATACAATATATATTTTTTATTAAGAACATTCTAAATTTACTATATTAAATGCAAAGGTACAAGTGGGAAGGGTACGAGTTGGTCGAGGTACGAGTTGACCTGCACCCAAATGAAGATATGAAACTTCATTTAGAAACAGACATGTGTCTTGGAGTTGACAGAACGTTTAATCTCGGACCGGCATATGTTATAAACGTTTTGTATAAAAACAAAAAAGTCGTGAAAACGTCATACGTGAACCTCCGATTTTCATTGGTCCTACATTATTTCATTGGGATGGCTCCTATTACACATATCATTCATTTTTCTCTCATGCTAAAGCCCGATTACAGACAGACGTTAAATGTGTTGATATTCGTATTGGTAGTGACGACAAGTGCTGTTTAACTAAAGCTATTGACAAGGTTTTCCTAAACGAAACAAGATTATTATGCACCAAACATATAAAAGACAATGTGACGGATTATGTAAAAAATAAGTTGCCGATGACTTAAGAACAACGCACTTCACTTGTAATTACTGTTATCCTTCATGTTGTTAGTGCACTTTTCTCCTTGTTAGTGCACTAACTATTAGTTTGTGGTATTTCCCTTTTGTCACGCACGTGCAAATCAGTGCTAATTTTACAATAAAATCCCAGATTAAGGTTAACATGAAGTGCGAAAATAGAAAAAAATTGAAATAATGAAATTATGCATTTATTTATATGAATTCATTTATTACTCAATTTGAGTAATTTATCAATGGTAACAAAGTTGTAGTTCCTACATTAAATTTGAAGGCACAATATCCCACCTCAAAGTTTTTTTTTAAAAACAAAACAAAAATAAAGTCGTGTATCAAACAATACTTCAAAGTCAGCCAGTTCCTACAAAAATGTTTATTTAGTAATAATTGTTAATCAATAAAGATCACCTGTCGCACGTGTTTATATATGTTCGCACCACATCGTTCACTATAAAATCAAGACATCAAATGACTGGTCACATAATTATTTTTATTTTTGGTTTATTTTGTTTTAAAATTGCAATGTCTACTAAATATTCATTATTTAACATAATATAAGCGCCTTTTTCTTTTTGTTGTTTTTTAACATAAAAAATGTCATTTTAATGTATACATTTTTCGCGATCATAAGGAGCTTCTTAAAATCGACTTTAACAGCGAAAATCGTCATGTTAACTTCACTTTTATAACATATTTTTAATCAACAATATAGTATATAAAACCTTTAAACATAATAGAAATGCAAAAAATGTTATTTTAATGTGTGTTTGGGTATGTTTGGGTAAGTTTGGGGAAGTCTGGGTAAAAAGTCACACCGAAATCGCCCCACTTAACAAAAAGAGGGAACAGACGATATAATGAACCATTTGGCTTATACGTAAAATAGAACATTTTTAAAAATAGCATTATTTGAATATATTTTTAGAGAGAATAGGTGTGTGTTTGTTCTTATTATTTCAATTAACAAACAATACAACAGTCGAGAAAAAGGTAGTTCTATACGAAAGTTTAAATTTTACTTCTTTAACAATTAAAAAAAAATCATTTCACAGTTATACATCCCTGCCGAGTTTGATCTTCATTGATTTTTATTAGTAGCATCTTTCTAAATGGGAACTGGTCATTTCGTACCCTGGCCATTTCGTACCCTTACAAATATGGTCAATTCGTACCCATCGCTGAGTCAATTTGTACCCGACTAAAATTTTATGAAATCGTAATGAAATTGTATGTATCAAAGGAGTGTGGTGATAATTTCTATTGTATTATGTAAGTTTATGATAAGTTTGTGATTCTAAGTGTGCACATTAAATCTTTTATTCTTTTAAGTGAACTAAACTTCTGTTGTCTTTATGCATCTAGGATTTGTTCGACAATGCGTCAAGAAAACTGACTTGAAATGAAATATGTGAAATATGAAAACTTGTATCGTTCAAATTTTACGATGTACGTATAACAAATGATTTCAAGAAGGTGTCGCTTTAATAGAAAAAAGCACAAACACACGAACACGAAATTCGGAAACCCCAATGAAGTATAACTGTATTAAAGTTTAATGTAGGTCGTCGTCAGAATGACCGTCAATCATGAAATATTACTTTTTATATATCATGCATAACAATAACTAAAGTTAATACCCTGGTATTGTCGCTTAAGCTTCTGTTTATAGTACATAAAACATGTCTGCTTTGACAAATATTCATAATAAGAATTAACAGCATATTAACACATACAAACTTTTAAAATTATTATAGCTTTTTGGATTCAACAGTTTAAATAAAGTTTTGTTATGTTCTGTGGTACTGCCTTTTTCCTGAAAAAACTTCAACTGCTCTAAACGAGACATGCGGATGAACAAATCTCGGAACCAACTAGAGGTTTAAAGACCTATTTTTTATACAATAAGGCATTTTTACTATCATATAATAATTTAAATTCGTTTTATCAATAAAAAATATATATTATCGAGTTCTGTGGTGTTCTGTGGTATCGCCGTTTTCAACAGAAACTTCATCCGCGTACGACTCCTAATGTTGAACAAATATGTGGTTTTCATACATAATTTTATCCAATAAGTCATAATTACACAATAAATATTATTTTTTTGTTTAATCAATAAAAAAGTATATATTTATCGAGTTCTGTGGTGTTCTGTGGTACATGTGTGTATCGCCGTTTTCAGCGAAAATTTCATCCGCGTACGAGGAGACATAATGTTGAACAAATATGTGGTTTTCAGACATAATTTTATCCAATAAGCCATAATTACACATAAAGTAATATCTTATTTAGTTTTATGAAAGAAAAAAAGGATATTTATAGAGTTCTGTGGTATTCTGTGGTGTTCTGTGGTATTCTACGGTGTTCTGTGGTAAAAAGACGCAAGATATGATCGCTTCAATTTTTATTTTTGGATTATTTTACTATCTATAGGGTAAGCCTAGTATTTTTATTAATGCATTCTACTCTTGACATTATAAAATGTATATACTTGCGTTTCTTTTATTAATTAGTTATTTAATTTGATAAGAAAAAGGCATTTAAAAAGTTTGTTATGTTATATTACGTAATGTATTTCATCGCTTCAATTGTATTTCTTGGATTATTTCATGATTTATATGGTAAGCTTCGTAATTTTTTTATGCATTCACATTTCAACATGATAAAATGTACATTTTCTTTTTCTTTATTAGTTACTTAGATAATTCGATAATAAAAGTGCTTATATAGATTTTGTTTAACGAGCTTGTGACCACTCATTCAGAAAGCCTTCATCTTATTTCTGGATTATGTCATAATTTATAGGGTAGAAAATGGATAACTGCCGATCTTACATTCACATTTTTCCCCCATAGAACCACGTGACTATGGTCAAAGTATTTTTATTGGTAAACATTTGTCTTTCCAAAAAATTGCTTTTTTATTACAGTACTCTTCTCAAAGTTGAGATATTATAATCAAGATGATTTATTCTTGCCTTTCACAATCGTCTATATTTGCAACCCTTTACACCATATGATGAATTTTTAAATAAAACAAATTGAAAAAAACTAGTAAACATATAAATCGAACATCCCATATCTTTTCTTGTTTTACCAGAAACCCACTAACCCTCCCTCATATTTAATGTTTTTGTTTGTTACCTATTAGATTATGTTAACACAGTTCTTGTGACCATTGAGACCATGTATTATTTAGCATGATCTAACGGGTTTAATGTCTATATGTATTCAAATGTGTTCAATGTATTTTATTTATATTTTGATTATCTTAATCTGGGGCGATTTTACCCTTCATCTTTGACGGTTTTTGTCACAGATTGGATTGAAGATACATATTGTTCTTGTAAATAGGTATGTCTTATTGTGATCAAATGTGTTCAATGTTTACTATGTATTCAAATGTGTTATCCTTACTGGTATTTATTTTACATTGTACGGAGCCTACTTTTAAGGTAAAGGTGTCCTTACTGGTATTTATTTGACCTTGTACGGAGCCTAATTTTTGTTTGATAACTTCTATTATTTATCTTCCTCTCTATTATTATTATTTTTTAATTAATTTTACGAAAGCCCATTAGGCTCATTTTGGTAGACTAAACAAAATTTTTTTCCGCGTAATAACGCGTAATTTTCGCGTAATAACACGAAGCTGTCGCGTAATAACGCGAAACTATCGCGTAATAACGCGACGCGAAGCTATCGCGTAATAATGCAAAAAATATCGCGTAATAACGCGAAACTTTCGCATTATTACGCGAAAAATTCTTTATATAATATGTTGCGCAGAACTTTGTCTTCACAATGCGTAACTCTATGTATATCTTAAAAGTTAGATAGGTATCTAAGTTTTTGTTTTATAAAATGAAGTATGAAACCGAAAAACTTATACAGCTCTATTTTGAGGCTGGACTTGCAAACAATGAGATTTTAAGTTTTCTAGCAGTTTTGAATAGAATCATAATAAGCAATTCAACCTTAAAAAGGACATTGAAAAAATAACGATTGACGAAAAGAAAGGATTACTCTGATGTTTGTGATGTTGCTTTGTTTATTTTAAACCTTTTCTCAAATCATTTTGTCATTTACTTCATCTGACGAATGCTTCAAAGAAATGTATAAAAAAATCCTTTTCCTTTTCCATTATGGTAAAAATGATTGAAAATAAATATAAACATTCATTATATAGTATGTTTTCGCGATATTACGCGATAAGTTTCGCGTTATTACGCGAATGTTACGCGTTGTTACGCGAAAAAAAATTTGTTTAGTCTACCAAAATGAGCTTAATGGGCTTTCGTAAAATACCTTAAGTTGTTTATGTAATTTTCTGTTTTTATTTTTTATTATATATATATATATATATTACATATGGTGTGTTAAGTTAATTTTGATTGGTTCGTGTAGACAATGTCCCCCCAAAATATTCTGTGTATATATTCTATTTCTAAAGCATATTTAAGGCTTGTTACTATTTTTAAAACATATTTACGGCATGTTACTATTTATAAAGCATATTTAAGGCTTGTTTCTAAAAATAGATCCGGATATACTCTATTTATAAAGCATATTTAAGGCTTGTTTCTAAAAATAGATCCGGATATACTCTTCCGACTCCGCTCGTGCCGTTAGATTGATTTGATTTGATTATTATTCTAAATTTAAATAAATAGAGAAAAATTCATATGTAATATAACAAATAAGGACTTTTTACTCTGTCAATACGTAGTTATATGGACCTGTAGAAAAATATTGACCGAGGACGGACTTCGTCCTCGGTCAACATTTTCCTCCACGGTCCATATAACTACGTATTGACCTCGTAAAAAGTCCTTACTTGATTTATATATATATATATAAGTCTAGAGAATTATGCAACGATACAAATATAAAGATGTTTCTACCACGGTTTCTACTATAAAATAGTTATATTAATAAATATGACAAAATTTTCGACCAACTGATGGCCTTCTTCAGTGTCAATATCAATCTATAATAAACGATAAAATTTGGATATTGGTACATCAGCATCCGGTGGTGATGAGATATATAGATTTTTTATTTTTTATTATTATTAATTTTATCACAGCTCTTATTAGGTTCTTTAACTTAAATATTCTGCATTGAAATATAAGGGCTTTTCCATTTATTATACAACAAAAGCACATGTAGTCAAATAGGCGATTCCAATACACGTATTCTTACAATTAAAACATAAGAGAGAATATATAAGTGGTCAAAACATAAGCCATGTATTTGTTACACACAAATAGGTAAGGAGATTTATTGTAAATTAATTTTAAACAAAATCAGCGGAAAGATTTAAAAAATTTTTGTTTTAAAATTTACTTCATTGACTAGAGTCAAGAGATGTATTTTTTAATGCGTGTGATGTGTGATACACGTGTGATTTTGTCCGGGGGGGGTTTTGTCCTACACTCCCAACCCGAGTTTAGGACGAAATCCCCCCCCGGACAAAATCCCTTCCTTGTAATTTAGCATAGGTGGACAAAATCCCACCATTAATTTTACAAGGCGGACAAAATCCTCCCGAATCTGATTTTTTAATGTTCAAATCAGTACAGTCTCGTACATATACAAATAAATCTTTAAAAAATGACCTGATATTTTACACAAAAAAACTTCAAATTTTTAATTACTTAATAATGATAATTGCTTGTCTCATTTGCAGTGCTACCCGTTTCTAGTGGTAGTTTTAAATTACAGGTACGTAATTTACATACGTTTTTTCTATGATTGGGTAAAGTCGCAACAGATATGGCTCCAAACGGAACTCTGACTTGATACAAGAGTAGAGCTGTCTTTTTTGGAGAGTTTTCTATGTCAGAAAACCAACTCTGCAGAAATATATTATGTAATCTTTGGTTAACTGTCAATTTCACATATGTCGGGTTTAATGAGTTTTGCGCTGTCCAATACTCACTGAACCCAATCTCATTTAAAGTCGATTTAATAAAGTTAAGCCATTTAAATTGTACATTCAATTAATCATACTCGGACAATCTAAGCATTAATCTGTAAAGCGTGTTCGATAATTTGTTTCACACTGAATAAGCCTACTCCAAAACACTATCATGTTTAGTTTAAAGTGCCATACCAGTCTAAAAATTATTTTGTTTGTTTTAAAGGAAAAACATAGAATATACTGTTTAAAAAAGAATGCAAAAAGTCCGATAAAAATATATTCTATAATAAGAGAGTAGTAAACTGTCAAACATACGATTTGCACCTGTTGACGGATATTCCCGAACACGTGCTAGTCACTTCCGGTATTTTATCAAAACCATCTGTGACGTCACAGTTTGAAGACTGTTAAATGCCATAGCACCATTTACACTGTACAAACGAAAAAACTTTAGGAAAAAAAATAATAAAAAAAATAAACTCCTTACCCGTATCAACTATACCATTCCAACTCCGATGATTTTGATGAAGATAAAAATATCGAAACACCAGACAGACTATTGTATATACTTTTGTTTTTTTAATTTTTTAGTATGTCTAGTGGTTTTCGTCCTAATTCACCATACACAATGTATGATAGGGTGCTGTTTGTTACATTTAATATTATTTTACAGAACTGTAAATGTATTTTTCTAATACACAATTTTTTTCAAAGCCCCAAATTTCGGAACCGTATAACAATTTGGTCAAATAAGAACATCAAAAAGTTTCAGCTGTAGATCAACAGGGATTGCAATATTTCTTATCTTCATGTAAAGACCACGTAGAGCTTTATTCGCTTGATCTGAAAGTTTTTGCTTTGCCTGAGTAAAGTAGCCATTATATGCAAAACAATACCATCGTCTACATCTATAAGGGAATTGAAAATCTTAAATTGTATACATTTTTTTACTTTTCTTTTTGAGAAAACGACAATTTTTGTTTTCTTTACATTCACACATAAACGCCAAGTCCTACAATAGTTTTCAAATGATTCAAGCGTTTCTTTTAAGTTATCTTGTTATTCAGAGAATAATACGGTATCATCTGCATACAATAATACAAACAATTTGACATATACATCTAAATGTTAAAATGCTAGACAATCCACCTGAAACGGGTATTGCTTATACAAATTAGTTATAATTTAGTAAAATTATGGTATAATTTAGTTCAATCAATTGAATTGCTTGTTCGGTAAATAATTATGAAAGGGATCACATGTCGTATACCAAACAATACAAACAAATCGACTTGACGTGTCTCAGTGAAAAAAAAAACACCATGTTTTAATCTTTGTCTCATTCACCATTTCAAGTACATGTACCACGTTAAAAACGAGTAAACAAGATGCACAATACTTATCGATATTACCATAATAAGACTCGGGAGGAAGTTTGTTCGCCTTGAAAATTTAACAGGGGGAATTTTGTCCGCCTTGTAAATTTAATGAGGGGGATTTTGTCCGCTTATGCTAAATTACACGGAAGCATTGTATTCCATAAAAAATTATTTAAAAACAATTTTATTATAAAAAACCATGAAAAACACATTTTAATCAAAGAATAAAGCATAGGGTGTTTTCGAAAAATACAGCCTTTGTATTTTGTATTATGCGCGGGACATTTGAAATGCTCTCACATCGCAGCCTGACATCCCCCCCAAGTCCCTATATGACCAATACAAACACGAGCTTTATTTTCCGAGAACACACTAATATTGTTTGTATGTTCGGTGTCAAAACTCTATGATTCTAGTGATAATATTACATTTTTAGATTTCAGAACAAACTCATTTATTGATATTTCTGTCGTAACTTCTCAAGAAGTACAAAGACATTCATCAATTGCTATAAACTAGACAAACGGCATTGGTCTAATGTATCAGCATCAGATGCTAAAATAAAAATACAAAATATACTGTTTGTGTAGTGTTATCGAAACTTTTTAACTTGTCTCCATCCACAGCTTGATTTCCAGAACTGTAGCCACTGGAAACCACATCCTTTATGCCACTTTTTAAAAACGGAGATAGACACAAAGTCTCAAATTACAGATCTATCACTCTTATTTCGTCCGTAGGCATGGTTTTCAAAAGAGTTGATTTCAACATATGCTAATCATTTGGGGTTTAATAACAAGTTATATATAAAAAAATTCCGCCGTTAATCAGCTAAAAGAAAATTATACAATAATCATGACTCTTGACGATAAAATATTTTCTCGTTTATCATTTGTGATGTGATGATGGAATGGACTCTTTACAATGTACATAGAAATTTTCTGTTCGCAAAATTAGGCGGTTTTTATATCGGGCACTTGTGGAATAAAAAGCCAATAAATAAGTTTACCGTGTGTATTCACTCGTTTTGGTAACTAGTATGACATGTCTCATTGCGAAATATAACCCTAAAAAAATAAATTTCTCTTTATTATACTTAGGGCAATATTTCGCAATTGGACATGTCAGACTAGTTACCAAACGAGTGTAATACACACTGTAAACTCATTTATTGGCATTTTATTTCACACAAAAAATTATCCTGACCCCAAGTGCCTGTCGTGGTTTTACGTGGTTATAACGATAACTTAAAAATAACAAAACACACATTTACTTGTATTCAAATGTTTATCAACAGAACAAAACGTTGTCAGTGATTATTATCTCCAACTTCACCCCTAGAAGCCGGGGCCTCGGTGGCCGAGTGGTCAAGGTAGTTCGTTAATAAAGATAAAAAAAGGTAGTTCGTCTACAATTCATCACGTGGTCTGTCAAGAATGAGATTGCGGGTTCGATTCTCACTGCAAATATTTCATTTACAGTTTTTCGCAATTGTTAAATCCTTCAAGCTTTAAAATACATTTTTTTTGTCCTGATCTAATAAGAAGAAGTAAAGATGTACAAAATTGCATATGAATGCGCGCTTTACCAGTGTCAATCTCGGTAGTAAGATTCGGTACGTCTTTTTACCACAGAACACCGCAGAATATCACAGAACACCACAGAATACCACAGAACACCACAGAACACATAAAATATCCTTTTTTCTTTGATAAAACTAAATGAAATTTTATTTTATTTGCAATTATGCCTTATTGGATAAAATTATGATAACCACATATTTGTTCAACATTATGATTCGTCGTACGCGGAAACGGCGATACTACAGAACAAAAATAAAATACCACATAGCACCCTAAATAACTTAAAAAGGAAAGTGCAATGATTAAATTGTGTTTATATTAACTATTTCTTCATGAAAACAATACATGAACACTGTTTTAAATGCCATGCAACTTATTTTGTAGCACGGATGTCCGATGGTATTGTTAAAGACTGTGCAAATGTTTCTCCATAATTTAATATATAATCGTGATCTAGTGGATGGGGAGTGATAAACATTCTTAAAAAACCAACCCATACATAATGGGTATACAAAAAAAAAATAAAAATGAATAAACAACAAGCGGAAGCCGAATTTTACATCATTATTATTTCCAGCTCATATGTTATATGTCACGTGCTACTAAGATTTAACAGGTTTTTCTTAAGAAGTTGAAGAAGAAAAATACAAAAAATGAACATACAGACATAACCATTATTTTGTTTTGTAATAAAAAAAAAACAAAAATGAAACAAACAAACAAACAAAAATCATTTATAATAATCATCTTTGTTTTACAAAATAAACTAAAATATGCTTTCTTGCTTTGATATGCTAGTTTCTTTGGTGTATTAAAAAAATTACGTTGAATAGAAAAGTATTCCTAAATATATAAAACTTTCACAAATTTCGATTATATTACCATCGAGATACAATTTTTCATCTGCTTTTATGAAATTATGTCAAACTTAAGCTATAAATTTGTAAAATTTATTATTATTTATTATCATATATATAGTACAGCACTAATAAACTAACAAAAACAAAGCAAGCAACAAAACCATTAAACACAAGACAGGACACATATTTTATATTTTAATATTATCAACAGTTTGTGTAAAAAATTTTTAGTCTTGTGATGGTCCATTCATCTGACCACACTGGTGCAGAAGCTGGCTGGCGGAGATCTGGCCGCCAGAATATTAATCCCACAACTTGAAAAATTCCGCCTGCATGTATTTGGTAGTGGATTTTGGTGGGTAGAAGAGTACATTCTTCTTGCAGTTTTGGAAGTATAGCAAGTAAAACGGCTTCTTCTCATCGCCGGATCTCTTATTCATTCGACGAAAATAGAGACTACTTAGGGAAAAAAATTAAAATGTTGAATGACTACATATTATCAAAAACATTATTGGGTAAAATTTAAATTAAAAACATAATAAAATTTTTAATTGAATCGAATACTCTGGATAAACAGCGAAAGCGTATATCGTTGATTTTAAAAGAACTTGAAATTATTAACTACATGCACAAGAAAACTATATAAGCGTTCGTTATTAAAGGACAGTTTAAAATAATTATTGGATCCCTTTCTTTGTAATTGTTTCAAAAGCGTAATATGTTTCCAAACTGCAAAATTTGAGTAAAAACTTTTATTAAGTAATTATTAAGTACACACCAAAAATGAGAGGTCGTTATTAAAGAACAAATAAAAATAAAAATTGGATCCCTTTCTTTGTAATTAATTGTTAAAAAAGCGTAATCTGTATTGTTCGCAAACTGCAAAATATTTGTAAAAAGTTCGAATATTTTAAAACATTTGTTATCTAATATACAATATATATTTTTTATTAAGAACATTCTAAATTTACTATATTAAATGCAAAGGTACAAGTGGGAAGGGTACGAGTTGGTCGAGGTACGAGTTGACCTGCACCCAAATGAAGATATGAAACTTCATTTAGAAACAGACATGTGTCTTGGAGTTGACAGAACGTTTAATCTCGGACCGGCATATGTTATAAACGTTTTGTATAAAAACAAAAAAGTCGTGAAAACGTCATCGCGTGAACCTCCGATTTTCATTGGTCCTACATTATTTCATTGGGATGGCTCCTATTACACATATCATTCATTTTTCTCTCATGCTAAAGCCCGATTACAGACAGACGTTAAATGTGTTGATATTCGTATTGGTAGTGACGACAAGTGCTGTTTAACTAAAGCTATTGACAAGGTTTTCCTAAACGAAACAAGATTATTATGCACCAAACATATAAAAGACAATGTGACGGATTATGTAAAAAATAAGTTGCCGATGACTTAAGAACAACGCACTTCACTTGTAATTACTGTTATCCTTCATGTTGTTAGTGCACTTTTCTCCTTGTTAGTGCACTAACTATTAGTTTGTGGTATTTCCCTTTTGTCACGCACGTGCAAATCAGTGCTAATTTTACAATAAAATCCCAGATTAAGGTTAACATGAAGTGCGAAAATAGAAAAAAATTGAAATAATGAAATTATGCATTTATTTATATGAATTCATTTATTACTCAATTTGAGTAATTTATCAATGGTAACAAAGTTGTAGTTCCTACATTAAATTTGAAGGCACAATATCCCACCTCAAAGTTTTTTTTTAAAAACAAAACAAAAATAAAGTCGTGTATCAAACAATACTTCAAAGTCAGCCAGTTCCTACAAAAATGTTTATTTAGTAATAATTGTTAATCAATAAAGATCACCTGTCGCACGTGTTTATATATGTTCGCACCACATCGTTCACTATAAAATCAAGACATCAAATGACTGGTCACATAATTATTTTTATTTTTGGTTTATTTTGTTTTAAAATTGCAATGTCTACTAAATATTCATTATTTAACATAATATAAGCGCCTTTTTCTTTTTGTTGTTTTTTAACATAAAAAATGTCATTTTAATGTATACATTTTTCGCGATCATAAGGAGCTTCTTAAAATCGACTTTAACAGCGAAAATCGTCATGTTAACTTCACTTTTATAACATATTTTTAATCAACAATATAGTATATAAAACCTTTAAACATAATAGAAATGCAAAAAATGTTATTTTAATGTGTGTTTGGGTATGTTTGGGTAAGTTTGGGGAAGTCTGGGTAAAAAGTCACACCGAAATCGCCCCACTTAACAAAAAGAGGGAACAGACGATATAATGAACCATTTGGCTTATACGTAAAATAGAACATTTTTAAAAATAGCATTATTTGAATATATTTTTAGAGAGAATAGGTGTGTGTTTGTTCTTATTATTTCAATTAACAAACAATACAACAGTCGAGAAAAAGGTAGTTCTATACGAAAGTTTAAATTTTACTTCTTTAACAATTAAAAAAAAATCATTTCACAGTTATACATCCCTGCCGAGTTTGATCTTCATTGATTTTTATTAGTAGCATCTTTCTAAATGGGAACTGGTCATTTCGTACCCTGGCCATTTCGTACCCTTACAAATATGGTCAATTCGTACCCATCGCTGAGTCAATTTGTACCCGACTAAAATTTTATGAAATCGTAATGAAATTGTATGTATTAAAGGAGTGTGGTGATAATTTCTATTGTATTATGTAAGTTTATGATAAGTTTGTGATTCTAAGTGTGCACATTAAATCTTTTATTCTTTTAAGTGAACTAAACATCTGTTGTCTTTATGCATCTAGGATTTGTTCGACAATGCGTCAAGAAAACTGACTTGAAATGAAATATGTGAAATATGAAAACTTGTATCGTTCAAATTTTACGATGTACGTATAACAAATGATTTCAAGAAGGTGTCGCTTTAATAGAAAAAAGCACAAACACACGAACACGAAATTCGGAAACCCCAATGAAGTATAACTGTATTAAAGTTTAATGTAGGTCGTCGTCAGAATGACCGTCAATCATGAAATATTACTTTTTATATATCATGCATAACAATAACTAAAGTTAATACCCTGGTATTGTCGCTTAAGCTTCTGTTTATAGTACATAAAACATGTCTGCTTTGACAAATATTCATAATAAGAATTAACAGCATATTAACACATACAAACTTTTAAAATTATTATAGCTTTTTGGATTCAACAGTTTAAATAAAGTTTTGTTATGTTCTGTGGTACTGCCTTTTTCCTGAAAAAACTTCAACTGCTCTAAACGAGACATGCGGATGAACAAATCTCGGAACCAACTAGAGGTTTAAAGACCTATTTTTTATACAATAAGGCATTTTTACTATCATATAATAATTTAAATTCGTTTTATCAATAAAAAATATATATTATCGAGTTCTGTGGTGTTCTGTGGTATCGCCGTTTTCAACAGAAACTTCATCCGCTACGACTCCTAATGTTGAACAAATATGTGGTTTTCATACATAATTTTATCCAATAAGTCATAATTACACAATAAATATTATTTTTTTGTTTAATCAATAAAAAAGTATATATTTATCGAGTTCTGTGGTGTTCTGTGGTACATGTGTGTATCGCCGTTTTCAGCGAAAATTTCATCCGCGTACGAGGAGACATAATGTTGAACAAATATGTGGTTTTCAGACATAATTTTATCCAATAAGCCATAATTACACATAAAGTAATATCTTATTTAGTTTTATGAAAGAAAAAAAGGATATTTATAGAGTTCTGTGGTATTCTGTGGTGTTCTGTGGTATTCTACGGTGTTCTGTGGTAAAAAGACGCAAGATATGATCGCTTCAATTTTTATTTTTGGATTATTTTACTATCTATAGGGTAAGCCTAGTATTTTTATTAATGCATTCTACTCTTGACATTATAAAATGTATATACTTGCGTTTCTTTTATTAATTAGTTATTTAATTTGATAAGAAAAAGGCATTTAAAAAGTTTGTTATGTTATATTACGTAATGTATTTCATCGCTTCAATTGTATTTCTTGGATTATTTCATGATTTATATGGTAAGCTTCGTAATTTTTTTATGCATTCACATTTCAACATGATAAAATGTACATTTTCTTTTTCTTTATTAGTTACTTAGATAATTCGATAATAAAAGTGCTTATATAGATTTTGTTTAACGAGCTTGTGACCACTCATTCAGAAAGCCTTCATCTTATTTCTGGATTATGTCATAATTTATAGGGTAGAAAATGGATAACTGCCGATCTTACATTCACATTTTTCCCCCATAGAACCACGTGACTATGGTCAAAGTATTTTTATTGGTAAACATTTGTCTTTCCAAAAAATTGCTTTTTTATTACAGTACTCTTCTCAAAGTTGAGATATTATAATCAAGATGATTTATTCTTGCCTTTCACAATCGTCTATATTTGCAACCCTTTACACCATATGATGAATTTTTAAATAAAACAAATTGAAAAAAACTAGTAAACATATAAATCGAACATCCCATATCTTTTCTTGTTTTACCAGAAACCCACTAACCCTCCCTCATATTTAATGTTTTTGTTTGTTACCTATTAGATTATGTTAACACAGTTCTTGTGACCATTGAGACCATGTATTATTTAGCATGATCTAACGGGTTTAATGTCTATATGTATTCAAATGTGTTCAATGTATTTTATTTATATTTTGATTATCTTAATCTGGGGCGATTTTACCCTTCATCTTTGACGGTTTTTGTCACAGATTGGATTGAAGATACATATTGTTCTTGTAAATAGGTATGTCTTATTGTGATCAAATGTGTTCAATGTTTACTATGTATTCAAATGTGTTATCCTTACTGGTATTTATTTTACATTGTACGGAGCCTACTTTTAAGGTAAAGGTGTCCTTACTGGTATTTATTTGACCTTGTACGGAGCCTAATTTTTGTTTGATAACTTCTATTATTTATCTTCCTCTCTATTATTATTATTTTTTAATTAATTTTACGAAAGCCCATTAGGCTCATTTTGGTAGACTAAACAAAATTTTTTTCCGCGTAATAACGCGTAATTTTCGCGTAATAACACGAAGCTGTCGCGTAATAACGCGAAACTATCGCGTAATAACGCGACGCGAAGCTATCGCGTAATAATGCAAAAAATATCGCGTAATAACGCGAAACTTTCGCATTATTACGCGAAAAATTCTTTATATAATATGTTGCGCAGAACTTTGTCTTCACAATGCGTAACTCTATGTATATCTTAAAAGTTAGATAGGTATCTAAGTTTTTGTTTTATAAAATGAAGTATGAAACCGAAAAACTTATACAGCTCTATTTTGAGGCTGGACTTGCAAACAATGAGATTTTAAGTTTTCTAGCAGTTTTGAATAGAATCATAATAAGCAATTCAACACTAAAAAGGACATTGAAAAAATAACGATTGACGAAAAGAAAGGATTACTCTGATGTTTGTGATGTTGCTTTGTTTATTTTAAACCTTTTCTCAAATCATTTTGTCATTTACTTCATCTGACGAATGCTTCAAAGAAATGTATAAAAAAATCCTTTTCCTTTTCCATTATGGTAAAAATGATTGAAAATAAATATAAACATTCATTATATAGTATGTTTTCGCGATATTACGCGATAAGTTTCGCGTTATTACGCGAATGTTACGCGTTGTTACGCGAAAAAAAATTTGTTTAGTCTACCAAAATGAGCTTAATGGGCTTTCGTAAAATACCTTAAGTTGTTTATGTAATTTTCTGTTTTTATTTTTTATTATATATATATATATATATTACATATGGTGTGTTAAGTTAATTTTGATTGGTTCGTGTAGACAATGTCCCCCCAAAATATTCTGTGTATATATTCTATTTCTAAAGCATATTTAAGGCTTGTTACTATTTTTAAAACATATTTACGGCATGTTACTATTTATAAAGCATATTTAAGGCTTGTTTCTAAAAATAGATCCGGATATACTCTATTTATAAAGCATATTTAAGGCTTGTTTCTAAAAATAGATCCGGATATACTCTTCCGACTCCGCTCGTGCCGTTAGATTGATTTGATTTGATTATTATTCTAAATTTAAATAAATAGAGAAAAATTCATATGTAATATAACAAATAAGGACTTTTTACTCTGTCAATACGTAGTTATATGGACCTGTAGAAAAATATTGACCGAGGACGGACTTCGTCCTCGGTCAACATTTTCCTCCACGGTCCATATAACTACGTATTGACCTCGTAAAAAGTCCTTATTTGATTTATATATATATATATAAGTCTAGAGAATTATGCAACGATACAAATATAAAGATGTTTCTACCACGGTTTCTACTATAAAATAGTTATATTAATAAATATGACAAAATTTTCGACCAAATGATGGCCTTCTTCAGTGTCAATATCAATCTATAATAAACGATAAAATTTGGATATTGGTACATCAGCATCCGGTGGTGATGAGATATATAGATTTTTTATTTTTTATTATTATTAATTTTATCACAGCTCTTATTAGGTTCTTTAACTTAAATATTCTGCATTGAAATATAAGGGCTTTTCCATTTATTATACAACAAAAGCACATGTAGTCAAATAGGCGATTCCAATACACGTATTCTTACAATTAAAACATAAGAGAGAATATATAAGTGGTCAAAACATAAGCCATGTATTTGTTACACACAAATAGGTAAGGAGATTTATTGTAAATTAATTTTAAACAAAATCAGCGGAAAGATTTAAAAAATTTTTGTTTTAAAATTTACTTCATTGACTAGAGTCAAGAGATGTATTTTTTAATGCGTGTGATGTGTGATACACGTGTGATTTTGTCCGGGGGGGTTTTGTCCTACACTCCCAACCCGAGTTTAGGACGAAATCCCCCCCCCGGACAAAATCCCTTCCTTGTAATTTAGCATAGGTGGACAAAATCCCACCATTAATTTTACAAGGCGGACAAAATCCTCCCGAATCTGATTTTTTAATGTTCAAATCAGTACAGTCTCGTACATATACAAATAAATCTTTAAAAAATGACCTGATATTTTACACAAAAAAACTTCAAATTTTTAATTACTTAATAATGATAATTGCTTGTCTCATTTGCAGTGCTACCCGTTTCTAGTGGTAGTTTAAATTACAGGTACGTAATTTACATACGTTTTTTCTATGATTGGGTAAAGTCGCAACAGATATGGCTCCAAACGGAACTCTGACTTGATACAAGAGTAGAGCTGTCTTTTTTGGAGAGTTTTCTATGTCAGAAAACCAACTCTGCAGAAATATATTATGTAATCTTTGGTTAACTGTCAATTTCACATATGTCGGGTTTAATGAGTTTTGCGCTGTCCAATACTCACTGAACCCAATCTCATTTAAAGTCGATTTAATAAAGTTAAGCCATTTAAATTGTACATTCAATTAATCATACTCGGACAATCTAAGCATTAATCTGTAAAGCGTGTTCGATAATTTGTTTCACACTGAATAAGCCTACTCCAAAACACTATCATGTTTAGTTTAAAGTGCCATACCAGTCTAAAAATTATTTTGTTTGTTTTAAAGGAAAAACATAGAATATACTGTTTAAAAAAGAATGCAAAAAGTCCGATAAAAATATATTCTATAATAAGAGAGTAGTAAACTGTCAAACATACGATTTGCACCTGTTGACGGATATTCCCGAACACGTGCTAGTCACTTCCGGTATTTTATCAAAACCATCTGTGACGTCACAGTTTGAAGACTGTTAAATGCCATAGCACCATTTACACTGTACAAACGAAAAAACTTTAGGAAAAAAAATAATAAAAAAAATAAACTCCTTACCCGTATCAACTATACCATTCCAACTCCGATGATTTTGATGAAGATAAAAATATCGAAACACCAGACAGACTATTGTATATACTTTTGTTTTTTTAATTTTTTAGTATGTCTAGTGGTTTTCGTCCTAATTCACCATACACAATGTATGATAGGGTGCTGTTTGTTACATTTAATATTATTTTACAGAACTGTAAATGTATTTTTCTAATACACAATTTTTTTCAAAGCCCCAAATTTCGGAACCGTATAACAATTTGGTCAAATAAGAACATCAAAAAGTTTCAGCTGTAGATCAACAGGGATTGCAATATTTCTTATCTTCATGTAAAGACCACGTAGAGCTTTATTCGCTTGATCTGAAAGTTTTTGCTTTGCCTGAGTAAAGTAGCCATTATATGCAAAACAATACCATCGTCTACATCTATAAGGGAATTGAAAATCTTAAATTGTATACATTTTTTTACTTTTCTTTTTGAGAAAACGACAATTTTTGTTTTCTTTACATTCACACATAAACGCCAAGTCCTACAATAGTTTTCAAATGATTCAAGCGTTTCTTTTAAGTTATCTTGTTATTCAGAGAATAATACGGTATCATCTGCATACAATAATACAAACAATTTGACATATACATCTAAATGTTAAAATGCTAGACAATCCACCTGAAACGGGTATTGCTTATACAAATTAGTTATAATTTAGTAAAATTATGGTATAATTTAGTTCAATCAATTGAATTGCTTGATCGGTAAATAATTATGAAAGGGATCACATGTCGTATACCAAACAATACAAACAAATCGACTTGACGTGTCTCAGTGAAAAAAAACCACCATGTTTTAATCTTTGTCTCATTCACCATTTCAAGTACATGTACCACGTTAAAAACGAGTAAACAAGATGCACAATACTTATCGATATTACCATAATAAGACTCGGGAGAAAGTTTGTTCGCCTTGAAAATTTAACAGGGGGAATTTTGTCCGCCTTGTAAATTTAATGAGGGGGATTTTGTCCGCTTATGCTAAATTACACGGAAGCATTGTATTCCATAAAAAATTATTTAAAAACAATTTTATTATAAAAAACCATGAAAAACACATTTTAATCAAAGAATAAAGCATAGGGTGTTTTCGAAAAATAAAGCCTTTGTATTTTGTATTATGCGCGGGACATTTGAAATGCTCTCACATCGCAGCCTGACATTCCCCCCAAGTCCCTATATGACCAATACAAACACGAGCTTTATTTTCCGAGAACACACTAATATTGTTTGTATGTTCGGTGTCAAAACTCTATGATTCTAGTGATAATATTACATTTTTAGATTTCAGAACAAACTCATTTATTGATATTTCTGTCGTAACTTCTCAAGAAGTACAAAGATATTCATCAATTGCTATAAACTAGACAAACGGCATTGGTCTAATGTATCAGCATCAGATGCCAAAATAAAAATACAAAATATACTGTTTGTGTAGTGTTATCGAAACTTTTTAACTTGTCTCCGTCCACAGCTTGATTTCCAGAACTGTAGCCACTGGAAACCACATCCTTTATGCCACTTTTTAAAAACGGAGATAGACACAAAGTCTCAAATTACAGATCTATCACTCTTATTTCGTCCGTAGGCATGGTTTTCAAAAGAGTTGATTTCAACATATGCTAATCATTTGGGGTTTAATAACTAGTTATATATAAAAAAATTCCGCCGTTAATCAGCTAAAAGAAAATTATACAATGATCATGACTCTTGACGATAAAATATTTTCTCGTTTATCATTTGTGATGTAATGATGGAATGGACTCTTTACAATGTACATAGAAATTTTCTGTTCGCAAAATTAGGCGGTTTTTATATCGGTCACTTGTGGAATAAAAAGCCAATAAATAAGTTTACCGTGTGTATTCACTCGTTTTGGTAACTAGTATGACATGTCTCATTGCGAAATATAACCCTAAAAAAAATAAATTTCTCTTTATTATACTTAGGGCAATATTTCGCAATTGGACATGTCAGACTAGTTACCAAACGAGTGTAATACACACTGTAAACTCATTTATTGGCATTTTATTTCACACAAAAAATTATCCTGACCCCAAGTGCCTGTCGTGGTTTTACGTGGTTATAACGATAACTTAAAAATAACAAAACACACATTTACTTGTATTCAAATGTTTATCAACAGAACAAAACGTTGTCAGTGATTATTATCTCCAACTTCACCCCTAGAAGCCGGGGCCTCGGTGGCCGAGTGGTCAAGGTAGTTCGTTAATAAAGATAAAAAAAGGTAGTTCGTCTACAATTCATCACGTGGTCTGTCAAGAATGAGATTGCGGGTTCGATTCTCACTGCAAGCAGGGTATACTCGACCCCAATCTTAATTGACAAGGATTGCCAGTTTTCCTACCGCAGGTCGGGGGTTGTCTCCGGGTACTCCGGCTTCCTCCCCCAATAAAAATTGGACGCCATGATATAGCTGAAAAATTGCTGAAATTGGCGTTAAACTCAATCAAACAAACAACCCCTAGAAGCCAGATTCCCCTTTGCTCGTTTCTGACCCGGATCAAGATTTGTCTTATTTTTAATCAATTTTATTCTTTTTTCCCTTTGGTTTTTGTATTTTCACAACTTTTTAGTTTCGGAAAAGTCCTCCGTGATATTGTAATAATTTATGTCAATTCCTTTGCATGGATTTGAGAAAATAAATATGTTTACTCTTAACTAAACAACAATATCTTCGAAAAGTTCAAAAATCAGCACTAAATCGATAGGTTTAGTGGAAGTTATGGCCGTTGGAAAGGCTAATTATATGGAAAATTGTATTGTTAGCTTTCTCATGTTTTAATGAAGTATATAAAAAAGATTTATATCAACAATTTCAAAGACATGAGATTTATAAACAGCTTATGAGTTATTGAGTCCTTCGGTCTGCACTTTGTTAGACAGTTGTGCTTCAACATAAGAACACTGTTCTTCTATTTTCTGTATTAGTTTTTTGGAATTCATGTTGTCTATAATCAAGCTGAAATAAGACATCCATGCTTATACAATCCCTTAGACTGAGGTATGGGACGCCGTAGATGTCTTTACATAGGGATTTTGTCTATATTCGGTGGTGTCGGCATTATATTCGGTAGAAACAATATTATATTCAGTGCTTATGTCTTTATATTGGTAGACAGAATCCCTATGTAAAGACAGCTACGGCGTTCCATATTAAGGGCTGTTATTTTTCTTGCCCATGTGGATTGTAAGCTTATATCCGTATCACGATATCTTTTCTATTAAACAGGTTGAGGAAGATGCTCATAAATTGCTATCTTCTTCATTTTATGCTTAAGTGCCGTTTTGTATTATCAGTATCTAATAATGCAATATCATTTTTTGTACATTTAAATATATTTGAGATTATGTTAATATTTTTGCCTTCATAAACTTCTAAAAACAAAACAAAAAAATGTTCGTAATTAGAAACTCATACTTGAAAATGTGTACTATACCAATAGAGGATTAAACCCTGCTAAACCATTACACTCTTATCAGCCCACCATATGACATAAATATTAGACTATAAGGCTATAATACATTACAAAGAAAACAAATACAGGGCCTATTCAGATGATAATAAATGTCAAATCTCGAATTAGAGGAAAAACGAAAGGTTGAAAGTTCAATGACCACATCATTTTTCAATAAAATGCAATTTCTGCTCGGTGAAGTCCAAATCTAACCCTGGGACCATACTGTGAGGGTTCACAGTGCTTGACCCACAAAGCTGTCTAGGGGTAAGGGGTTGTCAGGTCATAATACGGAAAGCCTGACCGCAGTAGTTAACGTATTTGGAGATTGCCACGCTCCTTGCACGATAAAGACCCCTCCTTTTGCAAATTTTGTAATTCCCGATTTATTCGAGACTTAAATATGCAATTTTGTTCAATATCGCAATATCGTAAATTAACTCAAAAATACCTTTATCTTTTTGCTTCAAACTTTATATCATATTTGGATAAACTACCTAGTAGATTATATCATTTCAGAGTTATAGGATTTGCTCGTCACATTTTAGGCAATTTTATTTTATGCAATTTTTCATTACCCATATGTGGTACATTAACTCGAGAATGCCTGCAACGTAGGGTAAGTTAAGAATGCTATAACAAAATTTCATGAAGTTTGTGTGGAATAATGTTGCAAAAGAAAAAAATTTATTTTCGTTTTTGAGATTTGTATATTTTGTTCTTCCTGCGACTTTTATTACATCAAATTTAATACAATTTTTTCAAATGTCGCATATCAAGTTAAGAATGCCTCTATCGATTTACTTAATACTCTTTTAGTCGACTTTTGCTACTGGTGTCCAGTTTCTATTGGGCGAGAAAGCTGTGATAACCGATGAAAAAAATCGCAATCCTTGTCAATTAAGATTGGAGTAGATCACCTTGTCTCACAGCAAGGCTCGAACTCGCAATCTCAGTCTTTACATGTAAGTGATCATTTTTTAAGGAAGGAATATTAATAACAATATTAACTTTTAATGTTATAACCACTTGAATCCTCTACTATAAGTGTAAGCCAACATATAGTGGATTCTTCTATTTAACTTATTGAATGGGTTCTCGTATTATTGTTTGGAAAATGGAATCGTCTTTTATCCCAACATCATGATGAAAATAATAACTTAAAGATATATCTCCCTTATTATATAGATAGAGATGAAATATCGAATTTTCCGAGTGACAGAAATCATGGTAAATCACATGTGAAAATTATCGTTTATTTTCACTCCCGGGTTTTTTCCCGCCAAAAGGTCACAATGGTTTTTGTACTATACAGATATTCATCCGCCGTTCATAAAATTTAGGATTAAGCATGAAAATTTTACGAAAACAATTTTGATCTATATAATAAATAGGATAATCAATTGGGCGGAGTGAATATCATAAATATGATCACTCGTGCCGCATAAAGCATCAGATTAAACTCGTGCGCGGAACAAGTTCCGAGCACTCGTTTAATCAGATGCTTTATGCGGCACTCCTGATCATATTTTGGATATTCACTCCGCCCAATTAATTATCCTATAATTATGATATCTAATATGTACGTTTATTATAAAATGTGTTGTCCCTTTATAGTTGTAAATTATCAAGGTTGCCCAACATCATATTAGTTCATTTAAATTATCAAACGACGAATGGATAACTGTAAACTACAAATTTATAGAGATGAGTGCTCACATCAACTCACTTTCATTCCGTATTTATGTTAATATGCTTCAATAAGTGGAAGTCCGTCACAATCTAATTGTTGCAGCGTGAGTTAATATCGGGGGAATGAGCTCAATAACATAACCCCGTTGTTTATGCGCTGTTTAATATTTCAACGCCTCCAAGTTATATTCGCTCACTAATGTTTATTTATTCAATAAAAATATGGATTAAACATGAGTTGATGTAAGCAATCAACTTATTTAATCAACACTAGTAAATCGAATTCATATTTTTACACATATTTAGAAACGTGATCAAAGTTGTATTAACTCCACAATACATTCCTTTTTAGCTCACCTGACCCAAAGGGTCAGGTGAGCTATTGTTATCACTTTGCGTCCGTCGGCGTCGTCGTCGTCGGCGTCTGTAAACTTTTTACATTTTAATCTTCTTCTCTGAAACCACTTGGCCAATTGAAACCAAACTTGGCCATAATATTCATTGGATGGACCTTTTCAAAGTTTGTGTTTTTTATTTTGATTGGTAAACCAATATGGCCGCCACCTCAAGACTTAGTTTAACATAGGACCCTATGGGAAAACAGTTAAAAAGGGCTTCTTCTCTGAAACCATTTAACCAATCAAAACAAAACTTACTAGCAATATTGTTTAGATGGTCCTCTATAAAGTTTGTGTTTTAGATGGGAATTGGAAATTCAAAATGGCCGCCACTGCAGGACTTAGTTTAACATAGAACCCTATGGGAAAAAGTTTTAAAAGGCTTCTTTTCTGAAACCGGTTAATCAATGGAAGCAAAAACTTACTAGCAATATTGTTTGGATGGTCCTCTATAAAGTTTGTGTTTTTTATGGCAATTGGAAATTCAAAATGGCTGCCACCGCAGGACTTAATTTAACATAGGACCCTATTGGAAAAAGTTTGAAAGGCATCTTTTCTGAATCCGGCCAACCAATGGAAACAAAACTTACTAGCAATATTGTTTGGATGGTCCTCTATAAAGTTAATGTTTTTATCCCAATCTGAAATTCAAAATGGCCGCCACCGCAGGACTTAGTTTAACATTGGACCCTATGGGAAAAAGGTTAAAAAGGGCTTCTTCTCTGAAAATGGTTAACCAATCAAAACAAAACTTACTAGCAATATTGTTTGGATGGTCCTCTATAAAGTTTATGTTTTTTATGGCAATTGGAAATTCAAAATGGCCGCTACCGCAGGACTTAGTTTAACATACGACCCTTTGGAAAAAGTGTTTAAAGGCTTCTTCTCTGAAACCGGTTAATCAATGGAAACAAAAACTTACTAGCAATATTGTTTGGATGGTCCTTTATAAAGTTTATGTTTTTTATGGCAATTGGAAATTCAAAATGGCGACCTCCCCCGCAGGACTTAGTTTAACATAGGACCCTATGGGCAAATAAAAAAAATCTTCTCTATACAACTGGTTAACCAATGAAACAAAGATTTCTAGTAATATTGTTTGGATGGTCCTATTTAAAGTTTATTGAAAATTACAGGACTTACTTTAACATCAGGGAAATGCCATCTTCATTGCCTATAAAATCAGGTGAGCGATACAGGCTCTTAAGAGCCTCTAGTTTATATAAGTATGGATTGAAAAGTTAGTTGCCGTAAGCAGGTAATTTTATTTAAAGACGCATGGTCGAATTTACAGTTAAGAACCAACCCTATTTCTTACCGGGGGTAGAGGAAGGGTGTAATACATTCGTCGAATATAAATTAACAAAGAGCAGATAGTGAACAAGACAGATTTTGAAAAATTAGATTGTTCAGCCCCTCCACTGTTAAGGCAATGGCTGGTCCGGATTGTCTCTTTTAATTTTTTTATATTTTAAATTACTGTTACAACCATGACATCTTCGCCTTGAAAATTAAAAAAAACAATGTATCTTGATATTTTAAAATTAAGAACAGACAAACGAAATTCTATAATAAATCATAGATATTAGATAATTCAGAAGGAAAAAGTAAGACTTTGTATTATTCTACAAACAATATGAGTGATATGGATGCTCGGTCTTCTCCTCAAGAATAAAACTGGATGGCGTGATAGAGCTGAAAATTGCTGAAAGTGGCGTTGAACCCAATTCAAACACAAAACAAAACAAAAACTAAATATGATTAATTATAAAATTAAAACAAGTACTATCTTTAAACAAGATAACCGAGGCAGTAAAGATATAAATTGAGTTATGCATTGAACTACGAATCTTTATCATTGTCATACAAATTCCCCGTTTCAATAGACCAGAAATGCTGGAGGGAAATTTATTGGGGAAAGTACTGACGGACAATTATTACTACGTGAAAGAAATCACGAACCTATAAATTAACACTATAGTCCCAGGTGAAACGATTTTGAAATTATTAATTTATACATGTGTGCCCCCTCCCCTTTTTATTAACGCGTTTTCGATATTAACAGATTTACCAAGCATACAGTTAACCTAAAATTAATAATTTTCATACAACTACATGAACTTTGTTGTTCATGTACATGTATTCCAGAACGTTTATTGCTATTATGTATTGAAACCAGGGATAGTCTCGATCACCCAGACGCATATATAATAGCGTCTGGGATCACCTTGTTGTAATTTCGCTACCAATAGGTGGAGACAAAACAATGATTCTATTTTTAGGACCCTATTTTTAGGCCAGGAAAACCATGCAAACATGTCTATACTTATAAAATGACGTCACAGTAAGATTCTCTCTTGATTGTGCATAACAATAATATTTGTTTTATTAATTGGTAAAGTAATATTTTATAAAAATATTCAAATGTAAACTTTGCTACAATTTTTTATACACTTCTTGATATGAACGGAAGTAATTTTTTAGACAATAAAAATATCATCCAATCAAAAATCACGCCCAGTTTTGGGCGTAATGATAACGAGTTCAATATAGAGTTGAATCCAGACGCACAAATGTAATTAAGCGTCTGGATGATCGAGACTAAACCAGGGACAGTCTATACTAACTTAATATGTTAATTCCGGAAACGGAACGGAGCGGATACGTTGAATTTCAGCCGTGGCACAGAAATATCGAACTGTAATATAGGAGTGACTTGTCCCGTTAGTATAGACTGTTCCTATTGAAACCCACTGCCTAAGATATAGAAATGAAGTTTTTCTGCGAGCACCAAAGCAGTTGTACAATAATGTAAACAAATTAAATATTAAAAATATTTTAATAAAATGTTTATAGTTTAAAATTTACTGAATAAGCAAAGTATACTTAACAATTAGAGCCACAACTCTCTATCTATGTGTGTACTACGACGGACGCCCAAGAACAATAATAATACATTTGATTTAATATCGACATGAATGTAAAATGATTGTTAATTTGTATTTATTAAAGAAATTAATTGAAATTTCTTCTCTTCGTCTTTTTTTACACTCCATAAAAGCCCGCAAAAATCCAGCGTGTTAATATGCGTTTTAATTTGCGCTGTTCTTGAAATAAAAAATATTTAACATTTTTGTACAAGTTGTTGATATAAAATTTTACAAACTGTAGCTTATCTCTATCGTTCTTAACACTTAAATTGCACTATGAAATTATTTTGTAACAAAATCGGACGGCAAAATCTAATAATAATAGTACACAATTTGAAAGGTGAATTACCACCCTGTTCCGAACCCCGTCCAATTGGTTTTTGACTAATCAAGAAACAGAATAACGATCACGTTACTTACTTTTTCGAGGGGTAAAGTGTCATGAGGTCAAAGGGTAAAAAGTGAATATAATACCGACTGCGTCGGAAAAATAATAAATAAAACTAGTTAAATATTAGTGAACCAGAGAATCTATTGCCCTGCAAGTTCTTCCCGCAGGGAAATATAAGGGCGATTCCATTTACTACTCAAAATACAAGGGGAACCCATGTAGCCACATAGGCGATTCTATTACACGTACTTTAAAGAATTGTAATATGGGATTCAACTGGTCACAACATAAGTATTTCTTGAAATAAGTAGGGGTGATTCATTTTACTTGAAAAAAAAAACCTCGACTGAGAGCTTTTTTTAAAAACTTTGTGGGATGAATTACTGTCATAAAAAACTTACGACAATAAAGAAGTTTTGCAAATGAAATTTTCAGTTTTAAAAACATTAAATAGTTCTCAACTGGCAAATGTAAATGGAAAATATATTTAACGTCCAAATCTTAAGTATTGTTTATGTAATCGATAATTAGAAGTTATTCGACTAATTTGAATATTTGCACAATACGTTTGTTTAATAATGTTTAAAGCTTTGGATTCATGGAGACACTTTTTCGCAAATAACTTGAACCATGCAATATTTAAAAAGAACGATATCAAACCAAAATCTTTGTTATTTTGATTGTCTATGCTGCTATTAATTCTGGTTTTTGTATTGTTGATTCTTGTCAGATTCAAATGTCATAAATTCTTTAAACGTTGTGTCCGTTGTCTGTTACGCGCAATTCTGCTTGGTATCTGCTGACGGTCGATGACGAGCACTCCTCTGATGAGCACGAAGTCCAGCTAATTGTGAATACGAGCTATTGCAGTATGTACAGCTGTATGGTTTTTCACCTGAAAAATATAATATATTTTAGTGAACCAGTCCAATACAGAGTAAACTAGTCCAATATCAGTATTGGCCTATTTCGACCTGTATTGGCCTCATTTCAACCTCTATTGACCCGAATGATTTGGACTAGTTATTAAATGAAGATATAATTGCGTGATAATTTCTGTATTGGTCATTGGCCAGCGGTATTGTCCTGCGGCTGCGTCTCCGGCCAATACAGCAAGACTTGGACCAATAACAAGGCCTATACAGAAATCATTACGTAATAACATAATAGTATTGGCTGTATTTTACTAATCTTTCTTTACAGGCCATTTTCTATTTACAAAGGATGGTTATCTCTATCCATTATGAAGCCGGTACAAAAGATGATGTCATTTTTTTTCAGTAAAGTAACCGAGGCTTTCAAATTTTTTAATTTGTATTTATAATCTCAAAAGCAATAAAATAATGATGACGTCATAAAGTATAATTTCTAAACACTGAATTGTGTGTAAATTACATCTTGTGCCTTCTGAAAAGAGGGTACAAATGTTAAATAAAGGTTAAACTTAAGTAGTAAAATGAATGTCAGAAACGTTCAAGACCTGTAATAAATAAAAAAGGCCACTCGTGTTTGAAAATTAACTGTTCTATGTGCTTAATAAAAATATTACGACTTACCCGTATGTAGTCGCACGTGATTTCGCAGTGTTGATGACTGGCTAAATCGCCTGCTACAATATTTACAGGAAAATGGTTTCTCCAACGTGTGAATGCGCATGTGTGATCTTAAGTTACTTCTGGAGTTAAATCCTCTTCTACAAAGTACACACTTTAGCTTCCCAAACTCCTTTGAGTGAAAAGAGGTTTGCCTTGAGGATGACGACGACCCTAAAATGTACAATTGTTTATTTCTGAATTATAACATGGTACTGGTTCCTAAAAGAGCTGCCCATTTAAATTGGTGGAACGAAGATAAGTATTGGAAAATATATTGTGAGTTTGTGTTTTGAGAGTGCCAGGCTCCTTAAACTTTACAGGACCGTGTTTAGGCACTGTATCAAAACACTGTATCCCTAACACATTTTCTCGTATTTTTTCTAAAAATTTATGATTTCTAAAATATACAGTTTACTGTGGCATCCACGACTAAGAAGAAGTATACATGTAACTTCTTTTATTAATATATTTGTAATACAAATAATACTTTTTTACTAACCTCAATAATATATGACTAACACAATAATAAATTATAAAAAAGAAAAACCAATTTTTTGAAACCAAACGTTTTCTTACCTGGAACGGAAGTTTCTTTTACTTCATTTTTATTGGTCAGAGGAAGACCCATAAATAAACTGTGTGAAATCCCGTACCATACAAGTAACTCTTGTCCACATGAAATGTCCTATACCAAAAAGAAAGGATTTTTAAAAATTTTCCCTTGAAAAAACAATGTAGTTATTTTGATAAATTTCATAAGATGCAAACTTGAGAGTGAACAAAATCAATTAACTTAAAGCACAAATGATTTGCATGCCTAAATATAAAAATTTACAACCACTATCTTATCGAAAAAGAATTAGTAAGTTAAACACATTTTTGTTAACTGTTGTATTTTCTTCATATGTATAGTTATATAATTAGGGCATACATTTTGTATCCCTCTGGGACCATACTGGGAGGGTTCCCAGTGCTCGAACTACAGAGCAGTCCCTGGGTGGCAGATAGGGGAGACGTGTTTAGAGAGGTACACGCTCCTTGGACGATAAAGACCCCTTTCGAAAAAGAGCAGGCTCGTTGTAGCCACAATGCTACAAAAGGCTAAATTCTCCGACTGGCAGTCTAAATTGTGTTCCATCCCACCCCGTTTTCCCGTTGATTAATTGTTTATTAACTTGTTCTCGTCCTGAATATAGCTGAAGTACTGCTCGCTGGATGTAAAGCAAACATCCAATCAATCAATAAATCAATCAAAATCTTTTCCCCATGGCGGAGAAATTCATGATGTCTTCCGACGTTGATGTATGTTGATATTCGACCACTCTTATAGTCATATACACAGGTACTCGTGCACACGACGACCATCCCTCTTTTTGTATTATCTCGTACAAAATTTATTTTAACGTCTTAAATTACATTCTGCTCTTTGTTATATTAATTTCTAACTTAATAATAACAAAAATTCTACAAAATACCAATTCAAGTTCTGACAATGTGCCGGTAAACTGGTGTCAGAAACTTGGTATTTTTGTGGAAACTTATTATTTCTTTAGAATTATAACAAACAGCAGAATATAATCCGAGTCTTACAAGAGAATACAAAAGACGGATCCCGTCAACGAATACCTGTGGTTTGGTTTATATTATATTTTCCTATCATTTTATGTTAAATCTTTTATCAGATATTTGCATTTTTATTCTCGCTAAACTACGAATAGTAAAGAAAAAAAAATTAAAATGTAAAGATAATGTAAAGAATAGGGCCAAAGAAATGCAGACGAACAACTTTAAAAGCAAACGACTGGTCAAAACACTTTTATCACAGGTTTAACTAATGTACCTCTCTTGTAAACTGGACTAACCTTCGAAGCTTTAAAGTACAAATCTCCGTGTATTTGTATAACCTCAAGGTTTTGTTCCTTTTCAGATCTGGCGCACTGAATTAAAGACAACCAGCTGGCTGGTGTGTACAGCCCACCATCGATAAAATGAATCAAACGCCCGCTTGAATCAAATACCTACAACAATACGTACGGACATAACTAAATGTTTTGAAAATGTAAAATTATGCAAATGTATATTTGAACAAGAACGTTTTTACACGTGTGCAATATAAATACAAGGAACAATCGAAAATTAAAAAAAAAATTATATATGGAAAAAAAAGAAAGCGAGTAACCGAAATCCAATTAAAACGGTGGTTACAATCAGGTATTTGGGATGATTAGCACTCCCTGCCACTAATTATGCATTGATGTCCTGGTAAAAGACAAAGCCAGCAAGAAGTAACTATACCCGATGTTCTACACAAAAGTCCGAAAGAATATGGATTTCTCATATTAATCATTTAAACCACGGCGACGACCATAACACAACGTAAAATACGAACAGCACACATCGGTGCTATCAATGAACGGTATGAACTCGCAGAGTTCAGTTTGAACTTTACCTCTGGAGTCTATTTATGAAAGAAGGCCTATATATAAAGCCGACTGAAGTATATTATGTGCAGTATGTATCAATGTATACCAAATCTAGTTTATTTTGACAGCCGCGCTATATTTAGCTGAAATATTGTTGCTGGACATAATACCACAGTGGAACCAACTCCCTGCTACACTCGTTCTAGCACCATCCATTGACATCTTCAGAGAACAGCTGACTCCTGCTGTTCTCTGTACACTCCACTAGTCAAAAATTAACTACATGTAAATAGTTTTAATCACGTCTTCAAATTTGTTTATTGTTCTTTTCTTTTTCACAATTTTAATCAATTCGATCAATTATTTTTCTTTAAAATTTATGTAAATATATTTAATTAGACAGTATGTAATCATCAGTGCTGATGGTATACCTCAAGAAGAAGGCAAGGACAATCAATAAATCAATTAAACAGGGTGTCTTCAACCTATGCCAACATTTTAAAAATTTCTGTTCAAGGAATGCCAACATGCAGAATACAATAGATGTTTTGACAGTAATTAAACAATTAATTATAGGTAAATCACAGGTAAAATTATTTTATGAGTTTACGACAAACTTGTTTTCACTGACTACGATACAGAACATTGAGTAGAGAGAGACTGGTCGCTTCCTGTGGAACCACCATGACACAGCTAACCATTTAGAGAGGTGGCACAACAAACTGAAGAACCTCGTCAGTCATCCACATTTTCGACAAGATCAAGCTACTTCAGAACCAGCAGGCATCAATTTATATTGTATATGTTGTTAATGAATGTTAATAAAATTATGCATAAATATACTTTTTTATTTAATATTTTTAAGCTTCCAAAATTTACAAAACAAAAAAAAATATTAAAATAAATTAAAAATAAATAAATATATATATTATTATTATTATTCTACAAAACAGAAAAAAACCATTAAAATTGATTTTACCTATATACACCTGTAACACAAATTAACGAATAGCTTATAGAATTGATTAAAATGTTTATACAACAATTCAATGTATGCCAACACTTTTTTCTTACTTTTTTAAACCAAAATTAAAAATGTTGGCATAGATTGAATGAACCTTATACAGTTACCTCCCATAAACTCGGATTGTGACTTCCTCTTTGAATATCATTCAGTTTTCGGACATGTCCAACAAATGGTCCCATTTCTGTTCCTATCCGTATTGGGGTTCTAGCAAAAACGCCATACTTGCAACCCGGTAATGTAGATAGTCCAACTTTAACTTGATGAGGTAACGGCAGTGTAGGAAAATCTACAATGGGGAAAAAATCTGTCTAAGAACGAACATATACAATTACATTGTTAAGGAAATTAACAGAAATTTTATTTTTAAAGTTGAAGTCATTTTGTCAAAAAGTTTATTACGGAAGAAATTATATAATAATGTACAATGTTAATTTTCTTGTTAGTTTGTTATAACACATTTAGAATTTACCAGGAAAATTGTTTATGGCTGTTGTAGTTCAAATATATATATATTTATAGACTTGTTGATGTAAAGAACAGTGATCATTTAATTATGTTGCTAAATAAACTATTAAATAAATAAATTTAATAAGATATTATAATTTGTTTTATTGTCTCTTACCATTTAAAGACGAAATATCACTGGTCATATTTCCATATAAGCACAGTCTTAAAATTTCGTCCGTTATCTCTAATCTATGTATTCCTGTTAGCTCCATCTTTGAACATGAAACTGTTAAATCGTCATGCAACATTTTATTTATTGTGGAAATGATAATTTATGCTAATTTTAAACAGTGTCGTTTAATCTGAGTGTAATTATCCTTTAAAACATGTGTTTTGTTTTCATCGGAAAATACGACAGTTTCCTTGAGCACATTATGCACGTGCGTTTGAGGTAGGCGGATCATTAGCCACGTGCCAGTTGGATGGGAGGTGGGTTGTAATCTAGGAAACCAGTTGAGATATGCGGGTATAAGTTATATTTTACCAGTTATTTCAAAAAGTTCGTTTTTATCTGTCGTCTTCAATTTATGAAGACTTTAGATTTTTCTCTTTCAAAACAAAGCAGCGGTGGTTTATCTTTTAAAAAATACATATCTAGTTGAACACGATTATTTATTAAATGAACAGTTATACATTAAAATAATGATTTACAGAAAAGAGTAAAAGCTTTGAAATTCTAAAATTAAAATTGTCTAAACTGAAATATATTTTACTGTATATATTCCTTTTCTTTAAAATCATTGAAATTAATTGTAAATATTATTTACATTTTTCAATTTATTCTCTTGATTAATTAAGATTTTTAATCCTTAATTTTCTGGATAATGGTATAAATTCACAATTCCCTACACAAAAATTAAAATTTGATATTTACTTATACAAATTTAACAACTTGCATCAACTTTAATCCTAAACCACTCCATAAATAAACTGTATGTGAATAGTTTATCGTTGCTCATAGGAAACCGCGTGGTATAGCATAAGACTTATCTTTCTCCGTTTTATGGGGTAAACTCTTCTGTAAAAAAAAGGGGGGGGGGGGTTGTTCCGAGGTTATGCGAAACGTGAATGTCCACAACCGGGAATCAGAGTTCATGTGTTCTTAATGTACCACAAGCTCGGCAAAAACAGATTCTATGTACAAAGATCTTAAGAATGGTAAGTATCTTGAAGGGCTGCAATGATAATGGTTTTTTTTACCGTATCCTTTTGACCCTAAGGCTTGTTTTCTCTTATATCAACAGTTCCTACAACGCTTTTCGGATACCATCCAATCGACTCTTATTCATTTCATTAACTTGTTCATGAGGTCGGTTCTCACTGCATACCCTGGTGTATTCTTCTAATAAAATCTAGACACCATGAAATGTCTGAAAATTAGCCGAAAGTGGTGTGAAACTCCTAACACAAAAAACCCCTTTATATCAATCCGGCAATATTACTATAAACAGAATTTGTTCTCAATTAAAAGTTGTTTAAATAAACATCAAACATGTAATGACAATCTTGTTTATATAATTTTAGTATAATATTGCATAACATAAGCTAAAGCATAAATCAATAAATAAATAAATCGAAAGAATTAAATAATTTTGCAGAAGAGTTGCTATAATAAAGTTTAATTGAATGTTAATACTTAAGTATTTATTTTTCTGTAATATTCAGGTGAAATTCAAGCTAAAATAATTATCATTTTCTGTCTAAATTTTGAGGGATTCTTTGTCAATTTATTTTTGAATGTATGAAACAAATATTGATTTAAATTTGCATCTTATTTATTTTGGATAAATTATTGTCAACAGGACCTTTCCGAGATAAAAATGTTAGTCTATTGTAAATGTTCACAACAACGTGAAATATAAATTAAAGGTAATTCACTGAGACGTTCTAGATCACCGAGATCTCCACGTGACTTCCCTTTCAATCATTTTCTTATTCTTTTCTCTCAATTTAACACATTACTACGGTTCAAGAAAGAACGGAGTAATTTTTTATTCATTGGGTTTTTACAATGACTGGGACATATGGCCGAGTGCGGTACCCGCATTCTGATATTGTATCATCTCCGCTCCAGCCTCGGGCAAACTGATACAAATTAAACATCTTATGTATAAAAACATCATTCGGCGGCGAGAAAAATCTGGTTAAAATTATAACAAATAAGAAATAATTGGTGATGACTGTCTTCTCAACAGCAATGATTATAGAAGTCGTAGATTAGCGAGGTGATAAGTGCCCGCATCCTTCTTATACAGAAAACGACCCGCATTAGTATCGGATACTAGTTGTCTCCCAGGATTAAAATATTGTTTTTACAATTTTAATTAATATTCATTCGTCGAAAAAAAACATAATGCACCAACAAAGAAAAGCAGAATGTTGTATGTTTAATTACCATCGAAATTAATACACAATTAAAATTGTTTTTGTTGTTGGTGTCCAAATAAAATATCAGGCAGATGTAATTGGAATCAATGGGAAATAATCTTGAATTCTAGTCAATAATGGAAAGAGATTAAAATCACTATGAAAATGAAATATTTATTTATTTATTTATTTATTTATTTATTTATTTATTTATTTATTTATTTATTTATTTATTTATTTATTTATTTATTTACAAAAAATGTAGGTTGGTTAGTTTAGTGTTTACCGCCACTTTCAGCAATTATTATTACTACAAGTCGCGATACGTTATTGTAGTCATATTTCGTCAATCTATATACTTTTTCATCCATTTTTTAATCCCTGATCTAAATTTTATGCGTATGCACATTAGGCTAAAAATGAAAGTTATATGCTCAAAATTCATTCCGCACCCGACCCAACCACATTAGTTTCACTGATTTCAATAAAAAACTACATTATTTTGATAACATGTAGTTTAGGTCAGCAACAGATTTTTTTCAGTAGGCTTAGGTTTAGCTATCAGAAGTATCTATATAAAACCTGTATATTATATATTAAGTTTAAAAGAGATTTCACAGTACACTTTTATATGTGTACAAGTAATTCGAGAAACGTCTTCCGGTGTATAATTTCGAGTCGTATACTAACGTAAATTTCAACGGGGAAATAAACACCTTAGGATGATTTAAAGTGCTGTTTTTAAGAGAGACCGAAAAGCAATTCTAGCTGTAACTCGCTCAGTGTGAAGAGCATTTCCATTCTACCCATTCTACCATGTCCCAGTCAGACAGATGCATGCTTGATATGTGTGTATACATTCCGCACTTGTCACGGACGCACTGGTAGGATCAGGTTTTTCCTAGTTCTATCTTGCGAGTGAAAGGTGTCTCTGTAAATACAACATTGGTCTGGAAAAATGCATTTTTTAAAATTACTTTTTAAATTTTTTATACATATTGAACCAACTACTCGGTGCTTCCTGATTTGATACATCTAACTTGCTTTTTAATTAGTCATGACGTACCTTTGGCCTACAAAACCAAGAGGAACTGCTCTTCCGCCGTCAAAGAATTATTCCATCCCAAGTTTTTCTGCATATGCATTAATTGCACCAGAGTAAAAAAATCAGCGGATAGATTGGTTAAAAGAGGGGGCTAGTGGGGGGTCCATTAACAGGTTAACAATTTTTCTATTTTTCCCAAAAAGATAACAATAAATTTAAAATAATGATAACAGATAACAGCAATTTACACGATTTTTGAAACAGTGAGTTAAAAAAAAAGGATAACAGCAAAATCTCATCGAAGAGCAATACTATTAACAGCAAACATGGTTTTTATTTTTTTTTATTATAGCAGTTAACAACCATGTCAATTTTTTTTAAGAAAAACAGTTAACAGTTGCTTTATTTAAAAAAGCAAGTTTACATGTAAAAAGTGCCCAAAACACATTAACAGAAAAGATCTTCCCCCCTCTTAAACAACACACGCTTTAAATGTGTCATCTTATTATCTTAACTGCGTGTTAACTAAAAACGCGTTTGGTGAGAAGAAATGCAGATGCTTTAATGTTGTTAATAATTTTGATGTAGGTGACCCATTCTGTCCGTATTTTACTTATATGGTCCCTTAAACACAGGTTTAACAACTGATGTTAGAAAAATTAATTGACCGAACGTTCTTGTATTTCAGTGTTAATTCTTCATAAAACGGAAAAAGTTACATTTAAAATTTAAAATGTTCATGAGATTTTCCCTTTAACCATCAAGATATGCGTTACACCGTGGGGCTCACTGTTATGTCTATATAAATATACTCACTTAAAAAAGAAACGCAACATACAAAACAATGGGAATTTTACTTCATATATTATTTTAACAATTTATCATATAAATAATTGATGCAGAAATGTAAGAATTGGCACGCTTCTTGATCATGAGTTTTTTACTATTGAATACAACATTTTGTCGCATATTGTCAATAAATCACACAAAAAATGTCAATATCTGTTGTGGCCACCATTTGCTTGTAACACAGCCCTTACTCTTCTTGGCATGGATTCAAGTAAACGTTGAATACGAACACGTGGTAACCTTTGCCACTGATACTGAAGTGTCTGCTGTAATTGTTGCGGCGGTGGTTGTTGTTGGTTGAATGTCAATCACGGGTAGATGAACTTAAATGCTGTCACCTGCATTTTTCAATTATAGGTGTAATTACGATGTTGTGTATATATATTTGAATATTAATAGGTTATTTATCCGCAAAAAATGAAAAAAACAAAATACCTAAAGTGCTATACAATTTCCTTGATCGACTTAAGTCGTTTTAGTTAATTATCCGAGGGCGAAACCACGTGTTAGTCCAATAGCAAAATTTGACTGTCTTGGATACTAATTATCCTCAAATGCAAATAATATTTATGTGGAAAACTTACTGTCAGTGGTATCAAAAAATTACTCCGTTCTGCTGTATCGGTGTGAGCAGGACCACCACCTAATCGTGCAGAGTACTTCTGAAAAGAAATGTACAAAAAAACATAAACATCTATCTCACTAATGAAAATAACATTTTTCCCACTCCAATTCAGCGGTTACATTAAATTCAGTTTCTTGAATAAAAGATACAACTTTAATGAATATTTTGGATGAAAAGAAAATGCTTAACATTACGTTCAAAGTGGTGTTAATTTAAAATAAAATCGGTTCCTAAATTTTCTTAAAATGAAATGGATTTTAACGACGAAAGGGGCCTCGGTGGTCGAGTGGTTAATGTAGGTCGTCTACTATTAATCACGTGGTCTGTCAACACTGAGATTGCGGCTTCGAGTGTCACTGCGGGCAGAGTGCGCTCGACTCTAATCCAATCTTAACTGACAAGGATTGCAAGTTTTCCTATCGCAGGTCGGGGTTTTCACCGGCTTCTTCCCCCAATAAAAACTGGACGCCATGATATAGCTGAACAATTGCTGAAAGTGGCGTTAAACAGCATTCAAACAAACAAACAAACAAAGCAAAACTACGAAATAGTGCAACAAAGTTATACGTTGGTATAATGTATACAATGGAAGTAACTGCATTATAAAAAAAACTTGTGCATTCCACACACAAGAATATGTGATGAAAAATGAGATTAATGTGGGAAGTACAATGCATCTTTTATTAAACTTAACTGTGATTTCTGATTTACAATAAACAATACATGTTAAATAACCCAATAAAAAATTATCATATTTATATCATCTACATTTCTTCTCGGAAAACAATAGTTACATCCCATACGCTGATTCAGACATTCCGAAAAGAGGGTTCCGGTACAATTTTAGGTTTGAAAAGGATGTGGGATTTCAGGGCAAAATATGACGCAAAAATGTTTTAAATAAAATTAAGACAAGTATCTGTACTTGAACTTTTCATGTCTGTGAACCTGTGTATTATATTAACTAATCCAGACTTACCGGTTAACAAAACTACTTGCATTATGAAGACAAATGCAGGTTTGAAAACCTATGCAAGAACCATGTTGGGAGGGTGGTGTGATGGGGAACAATAGCACATACTGTAACAAGCTGTACCAAGCTTAATTATAAAATCAATACAAATAACTGGCATATGTTTTGGTAATATAATTGTTTTCAAAAAAATCAAGTATTTTCCCTTTTTTATTTTCGTTTGTAACTTACTTTTTTTATATGGTTCATTTTTGATCGACTGATATTAAAATTCCCTTCGCTTCGTAAATGATTTTATAAATGAATTGTAGATTTTAGTGACAAGTTATTAATTTTGAACATAATATGAAAACGGATAGGTTAAGACAAATAATACAGCATCTGGCCGCTAAAGCTTATCTCTGTACTCTTAGACGTCGTGATTCGTACTTCATGTATGTAAATTAGACCTCCCAAATGTTATATGTCGCGATAATATAAAGTAATCTTGGATTCACTGAATGATACTATTTTGTACCATTTAAAGGTTAAAATCGGACAGAAAACTTCATTTTAAATATAAAAAAAGAAAGAAAAAAATCTGATTTTTGTTTTAAATCGGACAGAAAACTTCATTGTTAATATAAAAAAGAAAGAAAAAAATCGGATTTTTTTTTTAAGTACACGGATATCTGCATGAAATTCATTTGAGCTTTGTCCCCTATAGGCAAAAATGGCGATTGTTGGGTCAATAACAAAAAAAAATGTCGAAAAAATTAGAATTAGATCTATCATGAGATAAATCATATGGCTAAACTCTAATCCAACAAATCTACTCTATATTTATTATTACTTATAATAGAGCGTCGTTTAAACTTATAATATATATGGAATATTTGGCATTTTGTTTTTGATATAGAATTTATATAGGCATGTATTCAGACTTTAGCACTGCAAGTATGTCAAAATGTCCTATATTCCCAGTTAGGGAATAATTCATGAGGGGTATGATGTTGTACTGCATTTACACATGGGCTGGGCATTTATATTCGATTAATTTTTACTGAGTGATAGCAAGGTAGAAATATAAAGGCACATCCTATTTGTAAATGAGTACAACATCATACCCCCTCATGAATTATTACAATTTTTATTATGACAAAGTCCGATGCTTTTCTTTTTTTTACTTTTATTTTAATCAGAACTTCAAAATTCATTCGTTAATGTTGCGACGTCGTAAAAGCTATTGTTACGTTACGTCGAATTGCACGTGTGCAAAGCGGGGTTATATCGGTTAATATATCGTTTGACGTTATAAGGACGTCATATCAGAATAAATTATCGGTAATTCGACTACATACCCGATGAATTCAATACATGTAATCAGTTAATGGTTTTCGGTACACAACAAAGGAAAAATGTACACATTACCAATGGTTTCCCTCCATAGAAATTTGGATTTCTGTACTTCCTTGAACACAGTCCTTATGTGACTGATCAGACATAATCGTAAAATGTGCTTCTTTGTTTTTTAATATCATCTGATTATATATATAATTGTTTCCCAAACATTTCAGTTGCGATTGAGTCGAGAGTTCAACGAACAGTCGTCTAAATAAAATTAATAATGCTACCTTTTTTCCAGTTAACAGCTTAACTGTATACAACTTTTTATATGTTATATTTAATTATTAAAATGGCACATACCATAAACCTTCGTTTCGGTCAGCTGGCGCGCTTGACTGACATTTCCAAACTTTCGACAAATGCGACAGTAATCGCTTCAACACAATTTTTAATTCAATGATTAGTGTGAGCGCTGTTTTTTTTTCTTTGGTGGTGGTGGGGTTGGGGGGGGGGGGTCGTGATTTTTTTCTTTCCACAATGGTTACTTGGCTTGTTAACATGGAAGAAGCTTTAAAAAGATTTAACAGTTAATCACTATATTGTGATATCAATAAATTAAGCAGTTTCTACTTATAATTGGTATCCTTCTTGATGTAAGACCGCCTAATACATGACTTTCCAGTCGAATTCCTATATTTTTATTTACCTGTTTCCTGGTGTTTTTATTCGAGCGTCAACTATACCATATTTGCAAACATTTTAAAGTATATATGTGTTTGACAATTTACAATGTATAGTCAAGAAACTCTCTACAGACAAAGGAAAGAAATCCAAACAAACAACACAAAAGTTTACAACAATTTCTGTATTGCAGAAAATTAAAATCTTTTGTATATGAAAATAAGATGTTCAGTTTCAATTTCTTCTTGTCGGCTAAAAGTTTTCTCGAGGCAATAGGACACTTGCTGGAGAACGTGATAAGGTTTACATTATTATTACACACACATATACTAAAAGTTACACCCCGTGCGATCAGCGTTTTGCATGCATTTCTTTATAATTCCATACTGTACCTTTATATTGGTTAAATCCAATTAGAAAATATTCTACGGGATAACAGGTCTATATCTTATATTAAGCCTTTGTTTTTGACATGTCCGAAATCGTCCTTAACATTTGCTACGGGAATTTTACATAGGAAGTCGACCATTTTAGTTTCTAAAGAGACCTAGCGTTGTTTTCAAAAAGATCGTCTGCTTTTGTAACGTTCAATGGTATTCGGACAGACCGCGAGACTTTTCCCACCTTAACTGCAGACGACATTACCCGAAGGATTTCGAATAGACAACAATCGACTCTTCCAAACATACACTTCCGTTGTAATTTGGGTCAAATTTTACTATAGAAAGTTGCTCAGTCAAAATGAAAAAATCCGCCGCATTTCAAAACGCTCAACAACTGTTGAAAATAATTGTCGAATTCAATTTACATCTTTTTGAATCTACAACAGGAGCATAAGCTGGATCACACCACGAGGGGGTGGGGTGAGTGGGGTAACTATGGGTATTTCTAGGTACACCAAGTTACCACCCCTGGAGGAGGATGGGGAAATAAATTTTGATTACTCTCGTTTGTACGCTAATTAACCTTTAAATTTTTCGCTCTATGTTTTTATTATAAATTGTAGGCAGCACATTTGATAATGTTTGTCTAAATTTATACCCTATAATTTGTAATAAAAGTTTGACCATCTATATTGACCTACCAAGTAGATGGTTCCGTTTTATACTATTTAATGTCGACATAGTTGGAAATATTTGTAAAAAAATCGTGTTCGTTATGTTGTTATTTGTTGATAGGTTCGAACTCGAGCATTATCGACATTTAACACAGATTTCCGCTTAAGCCCTGCTCTGGGATTGTCTTGATGAGAGCATTTAATCTATGTTTAATTCCTTAGTATGGTTTTAAGATGAATCAATAAGCTGCTCCGCTGCTTGTAACCTTTTTCCATGTCTAGTGATTTGTGTCAAGAATTTATAATCATAGTCCTATTGTATTAACAATTGTAGACTTTTTGTATAATATTCAATGATATACAGACATTAGTTGTAAAAAGTTATTGAAATGCCCCATGTGGAAGTATAAAAATAATCACTTAAGAAATACGTGGCTGTTTTCAATCGTGTCAAGTAACTTTTATTCATCGTGTCATTATAAAAAGATGAGCTGATTTTTTCCGTATCATTTTTGCAGTAAATGCGTAAAGAAAAATGATTCAAACTCCTAATAAATTGCAATTAGAAGAATAATTTTGGAGTCAGAAAAAAGTTGGATGAATGTCCTTTTGAACAAAAACACTTGATACAGAAATATACTTTGCAGAAGCGTTAATTTTGCATTTATTTGTTCAAATTTGTGATACCAGTACCTTTGGAACATATTTTCAGATAACAAATGAAAACATTAGTTAAAACGATTGAATATGTTAATGGACAAATATATGCCAAATAATTTTTGACTACACTATATTTGAAACAGTGAGTTTTTAACGTAGCAATTTGGAAAAAGTCATCTGTATACGTATAGGTGTGAGTATACATGACGAATGGTGAGACAACAATTAATTTGTGAATTCAGACTTGTATCCCATTGACAAAATGTTTTGGGAGAGTTGTTCTAATAAAAATGATGCATTTCATTTGTAAATATTAAGTAGATTTTGTTAGTTTGGCTAATTAAAGTGGAATTTGTCAAAAAGGTGATGTATATACTGTAACGGATTTTCGAAATGCTGTCCCAATTCTTGGATAAGCTTTTGCCTCCTGACAGAATTTAGTAGATCTGATTGTTGACGTCATACACTACTTTCACTTTTAACATTACTATTAAGGGTCATCCATAATTGTCAACCATTTTCACAATTGTGCAAAAAGCACACTTTTTGAGACCCCCCACCAAAAAGCGTACATCAACCATTTCCATACTTGTGGGAAAGAGGAAACTTGTATTGTTTTTATATGACTAATATCCAGTTGTAATGGGTTTGTTCACTTCCATTTTAATAAATACAATTTTGTACAAAATGTATTTTCAATATTTAAATTTAAATGAAAGGACAAAACCGTTCCCTACTTTTGTCATTTGTTTTTTTTTGTATCCTCTTTGTTTTCAACTTGGCTCTGCTTGTGGTTAATGTTAACCTTCATGATTTTATAATTTTATATCATTTTATAGAGCTTTGCTTGTATTAAATGTACATTGTTATATTGATAGTGAATGGAAATATACAATCTTATTTATCTATCTGTCTGTTAGTATTAATTTGCCTGAAAAAAAATGTCTGCAATATAGTTTTGCTGTCTGTCTGTCTGTCTGTCTGTCTGTCTGTCAGCAGTATATACACTGTGTACCCATTGATTCTTAACCATCCTATACAGTATGCTGGTTAGCAAAAAATAAAAAAATTGCATGATGAACATAAAATGTGCAGGTCTCTAACCAGTAAATCCAAGCACAAAAACCGGGGTTCTTATATACTAGTGCTGCAAAGCATGCCTTCTTTCCTTTGTTTTGATCCACTTTAATTAATTAGGGCACTTAGTGAAAATTGTTTCCTGTTAAAACATGCACATGTTTAACTGGTGTGCCTAAATATTAACAATTTGTTTTCCAAATCACTCTAAAAAATATGATAGGGTTACTTGATATGTGCAAAATGAACAACTAAAACAAAACATTGTTGCCTTTCACTGATGCACTAGTATATCACTTGTTTATTTGACTGTTCTGAAAGACATTATGGTTTACATTTTTATTTACTTTTTTGTGCCGACCAATGCCAAGCTTACGATTTTCAACATTTTTTGGAACATTGTCTATGTGCTTTAATTGTAGTTATACGAATGATTTTTGTATTTGTGATTAACAATTATGGTTTTTCTGCTGGTGGGAACAAACTGGTCAAGTAAAATTTACTTTAGTAATCATCCGGAATAAATAATTGCTTTCCGTCATGATCAAAATTTGTGCAAATTCATAAGAGATATGTTACTTTCGGGATGTATTTAGTTTTGTCACAAAATTCCACAGAAATTATGATAGTTTAAGTACAAGGATGACCTTATTTAAATATTCTGTACGTGAAAACGTCATTATTTAATATTGCCGTCATAGAGTATCTCCGTTTATTTTGCGATTTTAAAATATTCCTTGCACTAGCAACTCCAAATAGATTATAAACTATAAATTTATTGGATGCGAAATAAAAATAAAATAAAAATAAAAATAAAAATAAGTATTGCATGTCAGTAAAGGGGCTCCGTAAATGTACGTCTAATGGAGATTTGCATGATGAATTGATTGATTTAACTACAAAAAGTGACGCAACTACAAAGGAATGCAATTAGGACAACAAGAAAGCTGAAATGTTACGGGCATTCAAGTTATCTTCTATGACTTTGCTATCCTCACGATTAATTTTCCAACATAAACAAAAGTGATATAGATCGACAGCAATCTATTTTATTTATTTCACAGTTCACAAGTATTTACGTTACCAAATTCTTTTAATCGTATATTGAAGCATTCTTTATAATAACCGAAACGAATGATGTAAATGAACCTCATGGAATATGTCGGAGAAGGTCTGAATTCAAATTGTCTGTGTGGACAAAAATTCAACACGCTTTTAAACAAGAGTATTTCTAAACGGAAATTCGTTTTTTCTTTCTCGTTCTCATCTGTTTTAAGGTCTAATATCAAACGTAGGAGACAGAACCAGAACTAACAAAAAAGTACTGTCTATGGTGACAGTAACGGAAATATCGTTTTTCCATGTTAAAATGTAATATTTTTGTAAAAACGATATCTGCATACTTTAAAATCATACATTTTCTATTCCTTAACATTCTTATGCTGCTATGTTAAATTTTGCTGTGTGACATTGAATTGCCGCTATAAGTTGTAGGACCACCAAATACCGGGAACAAGTCCAGAGGTTTATACGTTTAAGTAGTACTATTCAACAGATAGGTTCATTTTTGCCTCATACAGCATTTGAACCACACATGATACCAGAATAAATTTGGTTTTTTGGAAAGTTGAAGATTAAGTTTAATTGGTTTTAAATGATTATAAAAATGTTGAGAGTCAATTAAGGACATGCACTATTTTTGACCGAAATAGAAAATCAAAGTAGATTTTTATAACACGTGGAATTATGGTTGAACGTTCGTTTTTATATTCAATGAAACCAGGAATCAATAAATCTAGTTACTATTCTAGTCCCAGATGAAACAAATTTTGAAATTTTGACAGAATGTTTACCAGGTGCATTTTTATATTGGACAGAGGTAAAGATAAATTTTCTAGGATAACTCAAAATCATCAAATTTTAATATTGCCGCAGAGTGAAAAAGCAATGGCGGCCTTATTAATTACAGCTATTAATTGAGAATGGGTATAGAGAGTCACTGCCGTTAATCTGTTTTGATTGTCGTAAAACGTATTGAGTCTGTCAGTAGTATTTAAGGAATTTTCAATAGGCCTCAGTTTTACAACTGTCTCTAACTGCTGAATATTTTTAATATTTAAACTATTAAATTATTAACTTGTTTGTATAAATCAATGGCATACCATGGTTGCCCAATTATGTTAGTCATGCTTATGCTAATTAATAATTAATTTAAGTTTGATTTAGTGCATTGGCTAGTCGTCCATAAAATAAGTAGCGCGACGTTACAGTCAAGTTCACGTGACTTGAAAGGAAAATTTAATAACTACAAGATAACAATTAAAAATTATCCGTCTATCAGGTGCGCGGATGGATGGTTATGGCAAGTGTAACTCGAACCGAACTGTGCGGAGCAGAAGAGAACATTTTCCTCTCTGCTCTCTTGTTCTTGTTAAATATAAAAAGAACTTTTTTCGGTTTTCACACATCACCCCATACAATTTCACAATTTCTTACAAATTTTAATATGCGTAACAAAAGAGCCCCACACACAGATAATTAAATATCATAATTTATATATCTGTACTTTCAGTAAAACAAAACTAACCTTGTGATTTGTTTAGTAGCTTGTGCGTTTAGGGTTTGAGCAAAGCAGCTACGAACATGTCTATCTCGATCAATGTTAACAGGAACGACTTTATACAGCGGCAATATTGGTGCATCATCTTGGGCCACGAGCACGATACCTCCATTTTTTCAGGGGTCTTCTCGGTCGTTGCCATTTTACTCTTGCTTAAAGCGCCACAATATATTCTTTTTTTCTCCAGAATATATTTGCAAAGTATTGCACACACATCCACCATCTATGTGCATCTGTACTTTTATCAAAGAACTAAATACCAACTGAACAAAGGGAGCATAGAGTCAAGGGACAATTATAAATCTGGATTCGAACAAACACATACATCAAAAATCAAAACTACTACTAAAAATACAAAAACAAAAAGTGAGTAACCGGAATCTAATAAAACTATGGGAGATCCTAACGAGCAAAACAGTGCCTCCCCTCAATTAGACACCCGTCGAGTTATTCATTATTCATTGTAATGTCTAGGAAAGAGTCAAATCCATGAATAGGAAGGAGTATCTATGATTCAGCAAAAATGTCCGATGGTATTTGAGAGATGGATTTTAAATTTCTATCAATTAATCATCGTGACGACCATAGAACATCAACCCAGGTACAACAAACCCCTGTTTGAGTAGCTTAGTAGCAGTGACCGTCCAGAAAAAAGGAATACCAATAACAGAATCCAGCATAACGTACATAAATTTATGAAATGTAAACACCATAAGCCGGATCTGCTTGAATGAAAATTGCTTTCTTTGAACAGGGACAGAGAATTTGACAATTGAAGTCATCACGTTTGTGGTAGAGTCTAGTTTGTAGTTTTTCCAAGTCAATTTCTATAAGAAGGTCTAAGTAAGAGACCGACCTATGTGTATTTAAATCACCGTTTGGATAGCATTTGAAAAGAGGCTCTCTCTTACTTCTCAATCTGGAGAAAAACAGAACTTTGAGTATATAAACTCGCATTTCTGCATTTTAAATGAAAATTTTGATAAACCTACTACATCATACGCTTTAATTTGAGCGCCGTATACTAATTTGTGTACTTATTGTCTACATTGTCTTAAAACAATACATAACTACACAGTCTTCAATGATGTTCTTTGCCTCACAAAGCTATGCTGTATCAAATGCGTTAGTCTCGGTTTCTTTACAAAGTTGTAAAACCATGGTTTTTAGTACTTAATGTTAAGACACTTTTGATTTAGAAACTAAAACAATCTTCTTAGTCAAACCCCTTGTAGCAAGCAAGATAGAATACATGTTGTTTTATCTACGGTAAAACACGATTAGAGGCAAACTATCTGCGAGTGTGATCGTTTGAAAAAGATGGCAGTCAAAGGTAGCTTTCTATTTTCTGAGTTTGATTTTCCTTTCTATAACAATGAGTAACAGTGTCTAATTTGCGACATTCATTGATTAGTCTTCAGGAGCAACTGACTTTACTTTTATTAAGTAAATGCAACTCTCTATTTTTGATTTTCGGGGTGTTGCTTCGACTGTATTTATTTGTGTCCAGACTGTAATGGTCCACTGCATTTCGGTCCAGTTGTGTTGTCGGCTTCTTTGCTAGTTTTGCTGCAAAATTAAATATATTTATCTTTCGTGTTGAATTTTCAGATTTTTCTACTGACTTTTATCGCCGATGGCCAAACATATGAAAATAAATTAAATTATCAACTAAATCAAATTAAAGTATACAGACTGCTCAATGTAGTACGTGTATGTGGCTGCTTAATGATTTCATGCTTTTATCGTATATCGTATCATACAAATTATAAAGTAATACACTTATGCCTTAGTCTATGTTTCAACAGGGCTTAGCGTCTTAAACAAATTCTCAACTGAGAATGGTTTCATTCTCAATTTCCTCCAATCAAATAAAATGTCATCAAACATACCCAGTTTTAAAGAATTTATTACGCAAGACGCGCGTTTCGTCTAAACATACATCATGAAACCCCAAAAATATTAACCACGAAAATGATTAAGAGGATTATAGCTTTATCGCCAACATTCCAAAACGTTATACCAAATTCGGCTTAGGCTATCTACACATTGAAAAGAGAAAAACCTTAGAATTGAAATAATCTTTCATTTTCCTCTGTTGTCATGCTAATTGACAAAATAATCATGCTGAACAAAGTCCTTTTACTCAAAAAGATTTAATGGCGCTGGGGCCTGTTTAGTTTTCTTTGTACAACATACAATATTCACATTGTCACATTTACGCATAGCCATAGAAGATACACATACACATAATATATAATTGAAGTATAATATACCCGGTTTTATAGAATTTATTACGCCAGATGCGCGTTTCGTCCAAACATACGTCATCAAACCCCAAAAATATTAAACACGAAAATTATGAAGAGGATTATAGCTTTATCGCCAACATTCCAAAACGTTATACCAAATTCGGCTTAGGCTATCTACACATTGAAAAGAGAAAAACCTTAGAATTGAAATAATCTTTCATTTTCCTCTGTTGTCATGCTAATTGACAAAATAATCATGCTGAACAAAGTCCTTTTACTCAAAAAGATTTAATGGCGCTGGGGCCTGTTTAGTTTTCTTTGTACAACATACAATATTCACATTGTCACATTTACGCATAGCCATAGAAGATACACATAATCATAATATATAATTGAAGTATAATATACCCGGTTTTATAGAATTTATTACGCCAGATGCGCGTTTCGTCCAAACATACGTCATCAAACCCCAAAAATATTAAACACGAAAATGATTAAGAGGATTATAGCTTTATCGCCAACATTCCAAAACGTTATACCAAATTCGGCTTAGGCTATCTACACATTGAAAAGAGAAAAACCTTAGAATTGAAATAATCTTTCATTTTCCTCTGTTGTCATGCTAATTGACAAAATAATCATGCTGAGCAAATACTTTTACTCAAAAAGATTTAATGGCGCTGGGGCCTGTTTAGTTTTCTTTGTAGAACATACAATATTCACATTGTCACATTTATGAATAGCCATAGAAGATACACATAATATATAATTGAAGTATAATAAGCAAAATATGATCATACTAAAGGTTCAAAATCAAATTAAAGACACATTTACCTGGTTGATGATCGTCACAAAATACCTTCCATAAAACCTAGGTGTGAATCACACATTTGACCTCTACTGAATAGGAAGATTTTATAACGCCCAATAAGCTTTTTAGGTTTCTACCTCAACCTTTAACATATCTGTAAATTGTTTAGTCGTCATGACAAAGGATACATCTGGATGATATCTCTGAATTTTCTAATTGTAAAAACAAGTCAACCTGCTTCTTTTTGCAGTAAACAATATACCCACCCCCTTTTGAAAAAAAAGAAAAAAACAAGTTCATTTGAAAATAAATAGAAAAGACTACCAAGAAAGTTGTTTTTGCCATCTTTTGAGTAATTATACAAAACCACAAAGGAGCAGGGTGACATAATCTACTGTTGTTGAAACCATGAGGCCCCCACACAAGATGTCCGACAATTGTGGCACAGATGCGAGTCATCAGCATTAGGAAACTAGCATTTATTCTGTCAACAAAACGAGAAGGTCCATAGAAGTCCTTTTTTTCTGACATAATAAATGCTCATTTCCGTGGAAACAAACGTCATACGCTTTAAAAATGGAGGCTTTTTCGAATAGTTTAACTAAATTTAAAAAAATCGGTAAAAATGAATAAAACTTAAATTTACATACATTTCTTGTAATTACTACTGATTTTCATTAAACATGACACAATTTTTGCCTTAGGTGGCAATGCAGAGTGAACAATCAAACTTTCGTTACTCATCTCATTCTGGCTCTTAGGAATAAAGCACAGTTAATAAGGTCTAATTGTTTATTATAACGTAAAGTCAATTAAAAATCCACCAATGTATTTGGAACGGCATTTTGTGGTCTGAAAGTACCATGCCACTTCCAAAATATAGAAGACTGTTACACGCCTATAGTCAATTTTACCGTGTCATTCCGACGGGATTTTGCTTCACAAAATGGAAAACTGCTACCGCGTTTGGTCGAGTTTATTGTCCTTTAGTAGATCTTTTTTTCCACTTTTTGAAAGTAACAATTATTTTCCACAGTTAATCGGCTTTTTGAAATGCTGCCGTTTTTTCATTTTGCCAGATCGATTTTCCATACTAAATTTTGACCTTGTTTTGAACGGAAGTGTACGTTAGGAAAATTCCATTGTTGTCTATTCGAAATCCTTCGGGTAATGTCGTCTGCAGTTGAGGCGGGAAAAGTCTCGCGGTTTGTCCGAATACCATTATACGTTACGAAAACAGACGAACGTTTGTAAACAACATTAGACCCCTTAAGATACAAAAATGGCTGACTTCCTATGGAAAATCGATCTGGCAAAATGAAAAAACAGCCGAATTTCAAAAAGCCGATTAACTGTGGAAAATAATTGTTACTTTCAAAAAGTGGAAAAAAAGATCTACTAAAGGACCCTAAACTCGACCAAACGCGGTAGCAGTTTTCCATTTTGTGAAGCAAAATCCCGTCGGAATGACACGGTAAAATTGACTATAACTCTTTTTAAGGTATCCGACCCATAATTAAAGTCACCGTTTAATTTCATTTTTCGACAAAGAAATACAGCTGTATTAAATCAATGCATTGGTAATTAATTATAAAAATTAAATATATATTTTTTACTTTTCGTCAATGTTAACAGTTTTGAGCAAAAAAGTTAGTTACTCAAATAGTATTTCCGATGTTTGGGGAACATTACCGAGGTCTGCTCCATTAACAACAATGGGCATCCGGGAAACCAGATATGAGCACGTGGTCAATTGTGGTCCGGATAGCTTAAAGCTCTGGAAGTTGAAGGTTTCCCGAGTAAACTTAACAATAAAGGTAAGGGGTAGGTATTTTTACGTTAGTTTCCTTCACGCTCTTCGTTCGAGACATTTATGTTTTTGTATTCTGGCCATACTTAAACTCACAAAGCAACAATTTTATTGCCACCATGATATGTACGAAGCTGCGTTTTTGCATACGGGTTGCAACGCCCCTATAATTGTACTTTTATTCGGAGAAAGCGTCATGTATAGCTATTAACTAATTTAAACGGGTAATGACGAACGGTTGAAATAAAACTATATTCCAAAATAGACGACTCTTGGCCTATATAGGTTTTTCCTATTTGCAGGGGCCTCGGTGCCCGAGTGGTTAAGGTAGTTCGTCTACTATTGATCACGTGGTCTGTCAACACTGGGATTGCGGGTTTGATTCTTACTGCGTGCAAGGTGTACTCGACTCCAATCTTAATTGACAAGGATTGCCAGTTTTCCTACCGCAGGTCGGGGTTTTTCTCCGGCTTTATCCCCCCTCCAAAAAAAATCTGGACGCCATGATATAGCTAAAAAATTGCTGAAAATGACGTTAAACATCATTCACACAAACAAAAAAACCTTACTGCATGCACGGAAAAACGAGGTCAATACGATGTTATGTCTTTTGCAACATGTGAAATAAATATGCCAATAATAGGGACAGGTCTTGTTACTATTTACGACCAAAAAATACACATGTAACAGGTCACATAAATAGAAATATGTGTATTTTGCATTTGCAACTAATAATTGCCTAAATCACGAGTCGCGGAAGTAATTAAGTAACAATAATGAATAACGAAAGTAAAACATTTACCTCTTCGCTACTGGTATGCCTTAAATCTAATCATGCTGTTTTTAGTATTTTAACGGATAAACAATGTAAAACGTTAACAGAACACTTGTAAATCATAACTGTAAGACTACGTTATGGGTATTGAACGTTCACAGGGCTAGACCAACAGAGCTATTCTTCCAGATGGAAGATATGGATGTTATCTCCTTGTCTCCAGTGGGGTCATGGCAATTGGTTTTTTGTCAAAGTGCGATGATGATGTACGCCAATGTGCGATGCCCGTTGACGCTAAAGTGTGATGGTCTCTCAGTCGCGCTAAAATGCGATGGTGCACCTGTACATTACGCTCAAGTGCGTTGTTTCACCCCAAAATACGTTGGGAACACACGCTTAAGTCAGATGGTGATCTATATGACCTATATAATGATATGTTAAGAATAAATGTTAATTATAAGGATAGGAAGATGTAGCATGAAGATGTAGATGAAGAATAAAAAAGCTATTGACGGGTTACTGATGCTAACCTGTCCCTAACCCTATTGAAATGCTAACCTTAACTTGATAGTCGAGACGGCTCTCCCATGCTAACCTGACCCCAACCCCTAACTCTAACTGCCCTAACAAGTAGTCGAGGCGGCTCCCTCATGCTAACCTTACCCTAACCCTATTGAAATGCTTTACCTAACCTGATAATGGAGGTGGTTTTTTTGTTGTTGAAACAATTCTATTTTGAAGCATTTGAAATCTTTTTTGCTGGTTAACGAAGTTCTTGTATCTTATTCATTTTTAACATTATGTGATTTAATTTTATGTCTTTTTATCATATTCAGTGTGACCATCGCACTTTGGCGCAAGTACAATAAACACGTCATCGGATTTTGGCATGACCATCGAACTTTTGCGTTTTGAATATAGCTAGAATACGGTTTGTGTATTTACTTAACATTATATTTCTTTTATTGAATATTAATATTAAGAAAACATTACTGACAAGTACATATAGAAGAGATGTTATATAATGGTTTCTTAGGAGTAGAGTGGTCTCATTAGTGTTTTAAATCAGTTTTAGCAATTACTGAGCTATATCAAGACGATTTTCAGATATAAATACAATAGTCTTTATACTTTCTAGACTATCGTCAAACATTTGCTTTTTGTTTCAACGACATTTTCTAACAGTAGGTTAATATTTTGAACAACATTTATTGCATTTCCTATCTCTTATTTCCTTTTAACGAATCCAAAATGTTACATACAAATTGTGTTTATTGTGATACACGTAACGAATGATAAAACAACAACAAGTAATAACACATTGCAAGTTACTTTCACACCTTTCTGTAGGCATACAAAGACGATATTGGTCATACGTTCTTACTGGTCTTCTTTTGATCAGAATTTTAATAAATCAATAAATTTGAATATTTTAGTTTATGTTGTTTTGCGGCAAATGACACAGAATTCGTTTCATCTTCAAATTATTAAGTTGTACGAATCCGTCAATTAAAAAAAGAAACATTTTGAGAAGCGATTTATATATAGTTGAACCATACGAACATTTTTATAACGGGATATTGTGAAATATGCCGACTCAGACCCGTGTCGCATAATCCGCGGTTTTGTCTTTTGGAGAGCTCTCTGATGTCCCACGCTCTCATCAAATGCTAAAAAAGCGTTGGCTCTCGGACTTTACAACGTTGAAAGTTGATTAGCAAGCATTTGAATGTATCAAACTGTCAAAAACATCCTACAGTATAAATATTTTAAAGTACAATTTGTTTTCAAAGTCTGTACGTATTAAAAATTCGACTTCAAAACAGTGACCCGAATTTAAAACTGTCATGTTCATATATATATATTGGATACAACTAATTCTTAATATGCAAAACGTCTACTGAGACATTTCGTTTGGCGTATTTTGTCTACGATAAGCGTGTGTATTGTTGTGTATAATGTAACGATTATAAAGGGGGCTATACATAATAAATCTACGATATGATCCACAATGAAAAAGGGGTTATTTACTTACTCGAAGATTGCACTACCAGGCGCGTCGCTGGCCTATAAATAATGTAGATTCAAAATAACCTAGGGGGATTCAGGGGACATGCCCCCCCCCCTGAAAATTTTGAAATAAATGGTGCAATGTGGTGCGTTTTGGGGCCTCCGGAGAGCTTTCTTGACCAACGAAAATCCATTTATTTTAGCATAAAAATGGAGATGAATAGCTTTACTTTTGTTTATTTTAAAAAAAAAAAAAATTGTCAAAATAATGTGGATTCAGCTGCGTACTCGCGTATAGGCAGCTACGCGCCTGACTACCTATTACATTTTAAGAAATTAAACGCTTTTAATCTTTTTTATATAGTAGTTAAACGTCCATTTATTAACAGTCGAGTGGTTATTTCATAAGCTTTCTGATCGGCAAACCCAGTGCCATGAGAAACAAATCAATCCGTAGATCAGAATCACGTTTTCTAAGATTTCATTCTGATTATTACAAAAATCATCCAATTTTTGAATTATTGACGTAAGGTGTGCAAGGTAAAACATCGATTGACGGTTCATCCTCGGGGTATATATGGAGTATTTGCTTTAGTGTTCACAATGAATTTAATATTTAATTACACCTCATATAAAAATGCTGGCTTTTGATTGGTCAGTAGACAGTGTATTTTTCACATATTTCTTCATTTCTACCCATTTGCAGGAAAATTTGCATCGATTTTGTAACAACCGGGGTATTCGTAAAAAATTACCCTCTGTACCGTGGTATTTGCTAAAAAATTACCCTCACGAGCCTCATCCCGCCAAATGCATTCTCTGACATTTTCATAGCGCTTTATCGTTTACTCGGGAGTTCCGGGTATTATAATACACATAATGGCTGCAGGCGGCCGTTACGGAGACTTAGATTTAGAAGGAATTGACCAACTAACTACCGATGTTCACTCCAAAAACACTTTAAAATCGACAAAATATGCAGTAAAGATAATGGGCGACTACTGTGTTTCGAAAGGATACGACCCGGAATTTGAAAAGCTGTCTAATTCGGACCTGAACAATCTTCTGAAAGAATTTTATGCAAATGTAAGCCGTATCAATGGAGAATACTACAACATCAGTAGTTTTATTGTAATCCGGCAATCGTTGAATAGACATCTAACACAACCGCCGCATAACAAAAACCTAGATATTTTGATGGGACGAGAATTCCACGAAGCTAACAATGTGTTCAAATCCATGTGTAAAAAGTTGAGAAAAGATGGAAAAGGACAAATAAAACACAAGAATGCAATTGATATAGGTGACATTCGGAAACTTTACGAACATAAACGTGTCTTTAATATACACACCTTGTGGACTACTAAACAAGGTATGGTTTGAACTATTATTGTACTTCTGTCGCAGGGGGCAAGAAACCTTGAGAGAGATGAAGCCATGTCATTTTGAAGTTGCATTTGATGGAGAGGGAAAACAGTTTGTGCACCGAGTTTCTTCTGAACTGACGAAAAACCACCAGGGTAACGTCAATGAACATTATGAACCTGCAGGAGGGAGGATGTATGCTACAGGAACTGAATTGTGCCCTGTCGCATCATTTGTTAAATATGTATCTAAACTTCATCCAAAGTGTGAAGCTTTGTGGCAAAGACCAAGGAATTCCTTTGATGATAGTGAAAAATACCGGTATGAAGATAAACCTTTCGGTAAAAATACTCTTGCAGTTATGATGTCGAATATCTCAAAACAAGCAAATTTATCACAAGAGTACACAAACCATTGTGTGAGGGCCACATGCATTACTGTTCTAAGCGAATCAGGATTTGAAGCTCGTCATATTGTCACTTTGTCTGGACACAGGAATGAACAAAGTATACAAAACTATGTGCGTGACACTTCTACTGCTCAGAAACAGAAGATTTCGGCATCAATTTCATTATTTACAGCTGCAGCACAGATAGAAAATGTACCTTTAGTTACAAATAGTAACCAGGAAAATGAGAATTCTACAAATGTGATTGGTGATGATTTAAATGACTCAGACTTGGATTTAAATTCAGAATATAATTGCATCTATTAACAGAGGTGAAAAAGTGCTTCAACCTTTATCTGACATAACAAATGTGCCACTTATGCTGCCACAAAGGAAGGAAACTGACGCTAAAGCTCCAGTTGTTTTTAGCAATTGTCAAGTTACAATCCACAACTTCATATCTTCATAACTGAACTGTTAAATTGTTAAATGTTATACATGTAATTTTAATGTTGAATTAGTTCCAATATTAAAAAGTTAAAGAAGAAACTTAGTTGAATTTTTATTTCATAAATAGTACATGTGTGGGAATAGCTGGTCTTGCCATTGGTCAAAATTATGCAAGTCTATATGTCTGTCAAAATGGTATGATAGAAACCTTTCAATGGTTTGCTGAAAAGTTGCCTTTTTTTAGATGTTGTCAAATGATATTATAAAAATACGTTGTCAGATCTCCAAGATGCATAATTATTTGTAGGTCTGTCAAAAAACACTCTATCGCTCTACATGTATCTAACTGGTGTGATACTCCTTAAGCATCCATCACAATAGTATGTTACTGATGTCTTTCAAAATAGACTAGACTAAAGCTGTATGACACAATTTACATAGTCATAGTATTTATACAAAACACCACTACAAAAGTTTTCGTTACAAAGTTTCTTAAGTTTCTTGTGATTACAGCGATATTCGGTGTAATTAAACAGATATATTATGCCTTGGAGGGATATTTGCCAAAAAATATATGCGCCAAAGCCTTGTTAGTACCTTTGGTACGCCTATTGATTTTTACAATTTTACGCCTTTTCGCTGGTGGAGCGCAGTTATCACGAGTAGAGGATTTCCCAAAAGCTCATGAAAATACATATGTCTTCCATAAACCAACAACTTTCAAATCGCGATATCCTATAGACTCTCAATGTTTAAGACTCCATTGTCTCTGACATCCAATCGTAAGCAACCCGAAGCAAGAACGTAAACAATAATATGTTGCTATAACAGCGTTCTTGTTACATCTGTTTTGATTGGATGACGCAACGAGTAAAGGTGTTTGCGCGTGAGCTCATCTTTACTACGTCATCTGTATCAGAAATCGGCCATTTAGAGAAGGATATTTAGTCTATAATTATTTTTTAGACCTTTAACGGCTTCGCCGAAGTGGACTATAGGTTTGAACTTCGTCTGTCACTCCGTCACATACATGTTTTCCGGACAGTTTTTCTAAACGCCGTGCTGATATTTGGTATGTGACTTAACCAAAAATGATACAGATAAAGTTCGAATATCGTTCCGGTCCAATTATTTTTTTAAACGAAATAATTGCCCTTGGACTTCTTAAGAACAGTTTTCCTGAGCAACATTATCCACACTTGTTCTTTAATTTATTTAATTATAGGAATATGAAGTTTGTCCTTGTCGGCGTTAGTTTATTGTTCCTTGTTGGTCATGCAGGAGCAGGTAAATATGACATGAAAACACAAATTTAATGGATAACAATAATAAATGATCTCGTCGTGTTAATAAAACGTGCATTGTATCCTGGAAATTACACAACTAATTTGTAATTATGAAGTGTGCGTCTCAGATATATCCGATTTGTATTTACTATCTTTCAAATTAACCTCGCGCTGGACTGTGTTTACATAACTGTGACACTTATATTTAGTAAGAAGACGGGTGCAAAATGTGAAGCTAAAACGGCTTGCCCCTCCTAAGCAGCTGCGTTTAATCCCATTGAGGTTCTTTTCATATTGCTGCTCATGTTTCTGTGTTTTCTCTATAATGAATGTTGTTTTTATTTTTTTTTGTTGTCTTGATAAATAAATAAATATATATATATATATATTTTATCACGTTGTGGCAATTATGCTGTTCATAATATTTTTCAGGTGCACACTGTCCTCCAAATTGGCTATCAAATGAACAGTACTGCTATTTATTTACGCATGATGCTCTCAGCTGGTTTAATGCAGCCGTAAGACCTGATCATTTTTACATTTGTTTTATAACTAATGCAAAATGTTATTATTTAGAATGGTTTTTAAGCAATTTGTTGTTGAAGTAGCTCTATTTTCATTTCGGTTATTAATTTAACTTTGTAAATAATTGTCTTTATTACATATCGTTAATTCAGTCACTGGTCTGAAACCCCTATAAAAGTTAGTGTAAGTTTACATGTTTCTCGCGCGCCGTCCAAGTATAATACTTTTAACACCTTCCAGTAGAATATAATCTTTATAGATAAAGCATAAGAAAGGATAGATTTCAACATGAAAAACCTTAATGTGTTGTTTTCATTTGGCTGTAAATTTTGAGGAATATTGATGTTTGGAAGGGTACATATTTTTAAAAGACTTAGGTAGCTTAGTGGCCAAAGAAGTTAGCCCCGGTCGTCTACTATTGATTAGTGAGGGGTTTAACACTGAGGCTGTAAATACAAACCCGAATTTTAGCATGGTGTACTTTAATCCAACTTATTGGACAATATTGACAGTTTTCCAGTTTAACGTCTGATATCCTCACCAGCGGCTCCTTCCCCAATACAAACTACATGTAGATGCGGAAAATCTTAAATGATGCCTGAAGCACTATTCAGTAAAAAACACACAATCGGTTTTACCTTTGTAGAAAGCAAAGTAAAAAAAATTATGCTAGGTTTTGAATAACACAGTAACATAAGATAAATTTCAGTAACATATAAATATTGCAGAACATCTTTGTGTTGTAGATTTCATGCAGGGAACATTGTGCATGGCTAGCAGAAATTGATTCAAGTAACGATGGAAACTTTATACGAAGAGAAGCAATAGACACAACGAAACGTATGTTAGAAAACATCAAGTATAATTATTATAAATGGTTTCTGCATTTTTTTTTTTATAAATGTGGATTCTTGTCCAAATACTAAACAAAATTTTCACAAGATACATGTATATATTGACTACACTAATTTCAAAATGTAAAAAACAAACATAACATATAGTTTTTTTTTTAAATATTTCATGGTTTGAATTAGAAAGAGCCTATGAGTGAATGTTTTGAACGCAAAAGAACATTTAAGAACTATGACATGACGTGTTTTAGTCTGTAAGACGCTTCACTGCTTTAGTTCTTGTTTAAAGCACTTCTCTTTCCAGTTGTAGCACATGACGACTAATTGTCCAAGATTTAACTTAGTGCAAACTAAAATGTTTTATATTATCTTTCTGATGAATACTTGGCAGCAAGTACTATCAATCAATAAATCAATGTAAAAAAGATATGAACAACCTTTGGATCGTCGATATGTATCGATGTACATTGAGAAGCAGTTCTGAAATCTTTTATACAGATTACTGGCTTGGTGGAAGGGATGACCAGGTGGAAGGGAAGTGGGAATGGTCAAGCGGTAAATCATTTAAATACACAGATTGGAGGTATGGACAGCCGGACAACCACGGGAACGCAGAAGACTGTGTTGGTGCTTCCTCTGAAGGATGGTTCGATGAAGTGTGCACTAAGGCATTTTATTATATATGTCAGAAAAATGGAACACTTCTGTATCACGGTAATATGTTTGTAAATTTCACTCGACGTGTACATAATAGGATTTGTAGCACACATTTAATCTTTAAAATTAATGTAACATAAGCATATTGCATTAAATGGTATAACCTTATATGGCAGTCTTTTTCTGATATATATTGTGCATTACCTGAAATATTATTGTTAGGTTTTAACATTACACTAAGTTTCATTTGCAAATATGAGTAGAACTGATTCGTATATTTATAAAATATATTTCTTATTTTTTAACAGGTTAATGAAATACAGATATCATATTTCAAACTCAAACTTAGAACAGCAATAAATGACTTGAATGTTTATTTATTCTTGAGGTGTGAACAAATTGTATGATAACTATATAAAAGCGCAATTCGAAATCGAAAAGCACTTTAAAGTACGATTTAGGTGGATTGTTTAATTGACCAATACGTTTTCCGTTTATTTTACATGTCGTGGATTAATGAAGCTGCACATTTATAGCGAGCATCGCAGATGCGAGCTATACGGTTACATACATGTGTGTAAAAAAAGTCACGTGATCCATATGAACAAATCCATTTCAGATGGTAGCTGAGCTATCCGAAGAAAATATTGTAGACGAACGAAAAAATAAATAATATAAAAGTAGACACAAATAATTTTGACATCGATAAAATTAAAGTGTTTATTTTTTAAATTACTACAAAAATGCCAGACAAATTTTTTTCAATCTGAAACGCTGTATTTGAAATTGAGTTTTGTGATGTCACCAACACATTAGAAACGACGTCACGTCATCAATGGAATGTAGAGGCACTGTAAGGGGGGCTCTGAAGTAACGACATAAACAATGGGCGGTGCTCGCATTTAGGCTGCGCCTACATTCATATTACTTTTTAGCAATCGGTTAAACCTTTGGTAGATTAGAAGTTACTATGCTTAAAACGAGAAGTGCTTTTTTTTAAGTGATTAAATATTTTTTGGCGTACAGTGAGAATTAATTAACAAGGTTTTGTGTGTTTCTTTGAACGATGTTTATCGCCGTTTGTAGCCCTTTTTCAGCTTTATCATGGCGTTTAGTTTATATTGAGAGAGGAAGCCAGAGAAATCGAAGAAAATCCCAGACCTACGGTAGAAAAAAAACTTCAATCGTTTTTCGATTCAAATTAGAGTCGAGCACACCATAACCGTAATGAAATTCGAACCCACAACCTCAGTGTTGATAGTCTCGATCATCCAGACGCTTAATTACATTTGTGCGTCTGGATTCATTTCTATATTGAACTCGTTACCATTACGCCCAAAACTGGGCGTAATTTTTGATTGGATGATATTCATGTCCAACTATATCGGTCATCACGTGACTTTGGTCACCTGTGCTATGATCGTAATATGGCGATGTCGATTTATATAGAAATGCACGGGCGTGTCATATATTTCTGCAATTTGTATTAAAGTTAATCGAAAACAAAAAAATGTGCTGCTATCTCGTAAAAGTATGATCAATTACCAATATTTTGAGTCCATTTTAAATAGATATTGAATTGAGCACACCCCTTCCAATTTGATTTGAAAAAATGATATTTTTACCGAAAAATTGTATATGGATACTGTTGAAAAATGTCAAAATTTATGCAACCTACCCCACTTTGTTCAAGAAAAACATGATAATTTTTTGCTTACATAAAAATGTGCTGCCCATCTGATTATGTTGAAATATGGAACTTTAAGATTTTATCAACCAAATGAGATATTGAATTCGGGAAGTCACTTCCAAATTTATTAAAAAATGACCAATTTTTTGCAGTTATACATTACTTCGAGAAAAATGGCGATACCGGATGTGGTTTTGGCGGTAAAATTCAAAATATATAAATATACGGGTTTTGTTATATAATACTTTTGCATCATAAAACTAGTGATTTGTCATAATAATGTTTCTTTTGTTATTTTGTGTATAATATACAATACAAATAACATCCTGTATCAGCAGGTGTACGAAAGCCAGGTGTGTACAGGTAGAGGATACCTTTGAGGCCAGTACAAGGGTAATAAAGGTAATTGCAGTACCATTCATCTGAAGGAAACAAGATGAATCAGAAACTGAGACAATACATTTTTTAATCTAAAGTAGACATCATATTGTGCATAGATACATGTATGTGTATCGTGTAAATTAATCATTTCACTATTATTTTTTCAACTCTGATTTGAGATAATCTGGGACTAGTATAACTAACGGGATTGGTCACTCGCTAAGTCTTCAGCTAAGGAAGTACGATTTCTTTGTCGCGACGAGACCGGAACGAGATTAAGCGAGAACGCAGAAGTGACATAGACGAATGTAATACGATACCAACATTTTAGTTAAATTTGTTGCCAATTTTCTGTGACAGTAAATATGTTGTAATTTTTTATAATTTTGTGTGTCTTATTTACCTAATTGTATTACCATGAGCATGTTTTATCAATTAAAAAATGTTCAAATCAGCGAAAATCGTGAGCCACTTTTACGGGTCGCCATTTTGGTATGTCATTTTGGCGAACTTTATATTTTATGACCATATATTATCATAATGCAATAATACCCATTTAAAAGGTATAAACCAACCAATTAGGTTTTTTGTGTCGCGTTGCAGCATATAGTTTTTTTGTCGTGATTCCCCGTATATTTTTGGATTAGGTAGCATGAAATATTTGCAGGTTTTTGGAAAGTCGACGCAGATTTTTAAACGGTCCCCTTGAATACAACCAATATACTTCTGTATTATGAAAGCAGTATTCCTTTTTCTTTCACATTCTGAAAGAATGATGTTTTAAGAATGCACAGAAATAGGTCATAATTGATAACACTATTAATAAGCATACTTTTTTTACCTTTTTTCGAACACTTTTTTCCACGAGAACATCTCCATCCTGTAACTATTTTCAGCTTCTATTTTACAAGAAACTCCTTTTAAATGCAAATGATAAAAAATTTCAGAATTGGAATAAGTATTTTTTACAACCCATTCTCTTTTAATTTGGCGTACACCTGTTGCATTTGTTATGTAATCACAGGTGTGGTGAACAAATGGTTCAATAAACAACGGTGTCAAAAGTTGTCTGAGGGTACACCCTAGGTAGTTAATACCTGTGTCATCATATAATTTGTCTAATTGGTGAAACCATAAACATCAAATAAAATCATACAAGGCGGCTTTGATTTTAATTCACTAGGACTAGTACAACAAATCGAATTTTAGAATTAGTCAAAACTTTTGTTTTTGTTTTTTGTTTGTTTGTTCTTTATGTTTTTTTTCTTTCTGCTTTTGTTTTGTTTTGTTTTTCTTTGTTTTTTTTTTATGCGTGTGTTTAATTTTTGTTATTAAATGCATCAATTTATTGATATATAAATGTAACTTACTTGAGTCTCGAACAGATTGTATCGTACAAAAGCCGTAAATACGGTCATATCCGTGTCGACACTTGTTCGCAAATTAAGTATTGGCGCGACGAGGAAAAGTATACGATATCGTTAGATTCCAGTCCCGTTGATTTATAGGTTCCTGAGATAATATTGACGAAATTCAATGTATAAGTAATAGTTATATGAAGTATATGTACTTTGTCCACATATGCCATTTGATCAGATCAATTGCACTCTATGTGCAAGTTAGAAATAACAAATAAAGATATGAAAATAAATATGAATATTATTTACATAATAATAGAAATAATATAGAAAGAATCAAACTCAAAATTAAAAAACAACAAAAATTAAATTACAAATGAATTTCTTCTCTTCTAAGTAGGTTATCTTAATTATTCTTTCTTGATAAAACAATTATTTTCTTAAAATTATTCACAACCTTTCTCTTACAGAAATAATTTTGAAATGCCAAATTTCTACTTTACTTTGAAATTGTTTTGACAGGGACATCCTTGCAATCAACATTTTTGTTTGCATTTACAATAATTGTGATCATTACTACATGCTCACAAAACGAAAGAAAAGCCATAAAGTTGTTAATTAAAATGTTTTTACATACTAGGAAATAGAAATGTCAGTGTCGCCCTCTACTATTTTGATATCTCCCTGTAATTATCTGGAACCAGTCAAAGGTAAATTTGGGAACCAGTTATCGAGTGTAAACAGAGTTATCTAACCTAATTATGACCGATATAGTTGGGTATGTTTATTATCTAAAAAATTACTTCCGTTCATATCAAGAAGTGTATACAAAATTGTGCCAAAGTTTACATTTGAATATTTTTATAAAATATAACTTTATCAATTAATTAAACAAATATTATTGTTAATGTTGTGCACAATCAAGAGTGAATCTGAATGTGACGTCATATTATAAGTATGCAAGGTTTTCCTGGTTAAAAAATAGGGCCCTAAAAATAGAATCATTGTTTTGTCTCCACCTATTGGTAGCGAAATTACAACAAGGTGATCCCAGACGCTATTATATATGCGTCTGGGTGATCGAGACTACAGTGTTGATAGACCACGTGATCAATAGCAGCTGACAACCATAACAAATCGGCCACCACGACTCCATTCAACCATGTAAAGAATACGCACAAATTAAAATTGATTTGTTTGTTTTGTGTGAATAAGGATTAACGCAACTTTTAGCAATTTGTCAGCTATATCATGGCGTTCAGTTTTTATTGGAGGAGGAAGCCGGTGTACCAGGGAAAACCCTCTGACCTCCCTAAGGAAAAATAGCAATCCTTTCATTAAGGTTGAAGTCGCATACATCCTGCCTATAGCAAGGCTCAAACCCTCGAACTCCGTGCTGAAAGGTGATCACTTACTAAACCATGAGATCAACAGTAGATAACTTTTAACTGCCTAACCACTAGGTCAACGATGTAAACTGTTTGTTTGAATAATTTTAAAAGCTACTGTTTGACAATTATTCAGCTATATCATTGCGTTCAGTTTTTTATTGGGGGTAGGAAGCCGGATTACACGGATAAAACTCCCAACAATCGCGCAGGAAAACCGACAATTTTTGTTAGTTAAGATGGGAGTCGAGTACACCCTGCCCGCACTCAGACTTGAATCCGCAACCTCAATGTTGACAGAATACGTGATCAATAATAGAACTACCTTAACCGAGCCCCCTAATATAAACTGTGATGAAAATAATCCCGAGACCATGATATACACAGGAAACTTATTCCCGCGAACAATGCAAAAGAAGTATGTGTAGACTTAAAGACGATTACTCTGACGCGAGAAATCGCGTTTTTTCCGGAGGTACTTCACTGGTAAACCTAAACGGCTAAAATGCCCGACTTTTGGTAAAAATTAGAGTAAAACGGCTAAAAACTCTATTTTTAACCATTTTTCGTTATTTTAACCAATATTCTCCAAAATTAGACACGAACTTTATTTTTAACCGAAAGATAATAATTTTAGCCCTGTCGACCGTAACTTTCTAAAGCGCTCAAGTGATCGCGATTTTCTGATAACGTGATCGATAATCTACAGCTACTAGATATAAAGAAAGCCGCCATAACAGTTTAAATGTCAAAGTTATCCCTAGTTATGGCAACTATTTCAAGTCTGTAGTTTAAATATTATGGAACGTAAAAGCTTCCAAAATTACCACAGACTATGGTAAATTATTGTCGTAATATATACATTGTTTATTTAATTTTGCGATGAGAACTTGATTTTTGTCACATATAGTTAGACAAACGATTTGCATAGTGTGTTTTTATACTAATTGAAGATAATTAATCCACAGGTGTTACCGGTCATTTTGTCTGAACATGGTTTATGAGTACACATCAGGTGTTAAACGGTGTTTTATTGATAATATCAACACCCATTGCTATATAAAATAGTTAAACAATTCCGGTAAAAATTTTTCGAATATTCATAATACGGCTTAATAAAGAACGCGTTTTTTGCTTTACATAATTTTTACTTTTATGTTTAAGCCAAGTAAAATAATATACCAATAATTTTATACGAATTAAGAATAAATATATAAAAATATATCTACGGATGTAGAAATATCCGTTAAAAAATATATACGGATTTAGAAAAAAATATATGAATACAATCGAATTAAACTAGATCCGTCGTTTCGGTATGTCCGAGAACAAAATCGTACGAGTTTTTTTTCAAGTGCCAGTGACTCATCTGTTACCCGATATCACCGAATACACGTCTATTTTCAATACACAATGTCGATTTCTGTGGTGCAGGTGTCATCTTGTCATCGCAGTTGCAAGACAAAATAGGTAAGAAGTTAATAAATTGTAGTTATGCAAAAATGTATAATATATTGTTTTGAAGTAATTTATTGCTTCTAAATATTATGGAACGTAAAAGCTTCCAGACTATGGTAAATGAATGTAATTAAAATTATATATACCTTATTTATTTTATTTTATTTCTTTTTTTTAATGATATATTGCCTTTTGATACAGATACGGTAAGACAATTGAACAATTGAATAAGTAGTTATATTCCTTGAAGATAATCAATTTAACGGGTGTTTCCGGTCATTTTTATGAATACACAGGTGTTCCAGGTTGGATTTTTGCTAACGTTACCTGCATTTTCTTAACGGTACTACATATTCAATGCCTAATAAAATAATAAGCTAAAACAATCGCGGTAAAAAATATATTTGTATCATTATCGCATGTAAAATGGTTTAAAAAACGATTGCGTTTTTGCTTCCGTTTTGTCGTTATGTAAGCGGAAAAATGTTTGTAGACATACTTTCATTTTTATTTAAAATTTAAAGAATAAATTTATACTGGTCCGAAAGAAATCCATAGAAACAATGTACGGAGTTGGAAAATATCCATAAAAAGTATATATGAAAAAAAAACTTCATTATTAGTTAAACATGGGCTCCTTGTATATACAAATCTTAATTGACAGGTCGACGACACACACTAACGAAGCCATAAGAGTAAGTTAGTTGTAAACCCACTTGTAATTAGCATTTTGTATGCTGGCAGGCCTTGTATATTTTATTTGTATAATGAAGCCATAAATGAGTGATAAGTGAACAGTAAATTTACTCATAATTAATTGCAAATGACCGTTGTATTAATTTATAAATCAATCTTTTTTTATTTTATAATAAATAATTTTATTCAATGAATTTTGTATCCTTGATAAGGATTGATACGAATGTTTTTAAAATAGAAGTTAAATTTACAATTTCGCGGCTTATTGTGTTATTTTAATGATCATTCATTTTTTCCTTTTATCAAAAGTACGTATCGGGTAGTAAATTTGCCCCATCAAATATTTTAAACTTAAACTCTTGCAAACGTTTCCGTGACTACAGTATACAAAGCGCCCCCGGAAGTAGAAGTGCAAAACGAGGTAAAACGTACATGTGGTTCGGTTTAATCAGCAGACAATAATTACAAATATTGTTGGTAATTATCAGTGACAACTATCAAAAACTACTTAAATAGATTTAATAACTACAGTAGATACTTGTTAGTTATGTAAGTACCTTCGTAACTTAGTTCATGTTTAATAAAAAGATCGAAATTCTGCTTTATTGAACTACGCATGTGCCGTATGCTAATGTCTCAGGAAAAAATCAAATAAACTGTACCCTTTTAATCCGGTGAACACTTCTTTGATCGCAATCAAACAAATGATTTACACTTGGATTACAATGAACTGAGTATCTTACTAAAGGTGTCTTGTAAAAATAATGTTTTAACGCGCAGACGACATTTCTTTACTTTTATAAAAATTATGACCCCCCTGAGGCTTGATAGCATATACTTGCCAATAAACAATTTCAAATAAACACGAATATTTTAATTACCTGCAGAAGTGTTGATATACATTTATGTAGTTCAGACACATAAAATATTTTGTTTGGTACTATAACTTGATAGAATTAGTGTTAAGGTTTTGATTTTACTGTGAATTGTTTATATTTAAGTGACTGTTTATATTTTATAGGTGCAGTGGTTAATCACGATGGAGGACAGCAGTGGATATCCACAACCATAAAAAGACATGGAAGAAACTACAATGGATACCTTTCTGTATGCTGGTTGCCATAGACCCTAGATAAGATGTGCCTACATAGATGAAATAAGAGCCCTTCAAGTGTATTACAACCAAGAATCAATTAACTCCCAGAAAAATTTGGATTCCTAAATTACCAACAATGTGAACATTTTTCATCTGTGTAACTAATGTGACTTAATGAATATATTGTAATTTGTAATGTAATTAAGTAATAAAATTTAAAAGCCTATCATGAAAGACCTGAAATGTACAATAAAGATTTGACCCCCCCCCCAACAATGATATTTTAATGTCCGTCTCTGAGATTGCTTATTATTTCATTCACTTTCTTCCTCTTATGCTGTATGTTTACATGCTATTTTTTGTAAACAAACAAATTTTTATTTAATCCAATTATGGAGCCCCCAGAGAGGCAGAACAATTATTCATAACAAAACAAAATGAGTAAAAATCAAAATATCAAAACGTGATTATTCTAATTAGTTTTAGTAACAATAACATATAAAAATAGTTTTATGATAAAAACAAATTAATTTTGTATGTGTAAATAACTATGCATATGCATGTCTGATTTATTTGACAGTGGTAAGTAGGTTGCATATATTGTTGCCCGGTGGATTTGAGTCATGTTATATAGATATTGAATTTTGTCACTGCTATTTCGTTAGGACATGATGATCCAGCCTGCTGTTGAAGAATTCATTTTATATGATGATCGGCAATAAAAAAAACTACCAGTTCCATCGACACATCGTAACTAACTAGTTATGGACCATATAATATTTGTCTTGACAATGAAGGTCATACATAAATAGTATATGAAAGAAGCTTAATTATATATACTATGTGCATTATTTTCAGCTATCATATCAATATTTTTCAATTCCAACACGTACTGCATCGGTGATTAATGTCCAACAAGCAATAATTAGCGATACTCGTAAGAGATATGTGATGTAATTGTATATTAGTTTGTTAATTGCTTAATTATTATGTGACACCCGAAAGGTCAAAACGAAAGACTAAAGGTAAAGTTACAATACAATGTCTAAATCAGTTAAAAAGTAATAGAAATATGAAGCAAAATCAATTTCTTATTATAGAACGTCAAAAAATATACGGAATTCTTTTTAATTCACGCTTTTAATTATGTTATGTAAATTAATTTAAAAGCGTATAGAATGTGATTAAACATACCTAGAATCTTATTTGAAACCCTTCAAACAAACACGTTATAAATGCTAAATAAAAATTTTGAAAAATTATTTAAAATAAAACAATTAAAAAATTTAAAAAGTCGGTAACTTTAGAATAAATGTCATTAACTGTTTATAGTTTAATGACATTTCAAAGTTAATTATTTAAAAAAAATTGAGTTGCAAAAATACGCCTGATCTTTTTTTGTTGTTCTATTTTATAGTATGAAATTTAAGGTCTTGACAATGTTTATGAACACGAATGTTAGTGAATGAAAATTCAAAATCTTGTGATACCATTTTGACGGCTACCGTGGTGGTTTACCTCTTTTGTCTTGCAATTGCGATGGCAGGTGCACCACAGAAATCCGTATCGTGTATTGAAAATAGACGTGTATTCGGTTATATCTGGTAACGGATGAGTAACTGGCACATAAAAAAAAACTCGTACGAATTTGTTCTCCGACATACCGATACGACGAATCTATTTTAATTCGATTGTATTTTTTTATTAATTTTTTTATTTTTTCCATAATCCGTATACATTTTTTTTAACTGATATTTCTACATCCGTAGATATATTTTTATATTTATTCTTAATTCGTATAAAATTATTGGTATTACTTGGCTTAAACATAAAGTAAAAATTATGTAAAGCAAAAAACGCGTTCTTTATTAAGCCGTATTATGAATATTCGAAAATTTTTACCGGAATTGTTTAATTATTTTATATAGCATTGGGTGTTGATATTATCAATAAAACACCGTTTAACACCTGATGTGTACTCATAAACCATGTTCAGACAAAATGACAGGTAACACCTGTGGATTAATTATCTTCAATTAGTATAAAAACACACTATGCAAATCGTTTGTCTAACTATATGTCACAAAAAGCAAGTTCTCATCGCAAAATTAAATAAACAATGTATATATTACGACAATAATTTACCATAGTCTGTGGTAATTTTGGAAGCTTTTACGTTCCATATTTTTAAACTACAGACTTGAAATAGTTGCCATAACAAGGATAACTTTGACATTTAAACTGTTATGGCGGCTTTCTTTATATCTAGTAGCTGTAGATTATCGATCACGTTATCAGAAAATCGCGATCACTTGAGCGCTTTAGAAAGTTACGGTCGACAGGGCTAAAATTATTATCTTTCGGTTAAAAATAAAGTTCGTGTCTAATTTTGGAGACTATTGGTTAAAATAACGAAAAATGGTTAAAAATAGAGTTTTTAGCCGTTTTACTCTAATTTTTACCAAAAGTCGGGCATTTTAGCCGTTTAGGTTTACCAGTGCTTCAAACAGTCAAATAATCTAAACCCCGTAGGCAATGCTGAACGGCTATGAAGCACTTTTATTACATTGGTAGGGGCTAAATGAATGCCATATAAATAGCAAAATAATGCTGCCACAGTATCAATAGAACAGAAAATAATAAAATGGAACAGCCAAGTCCAGAAAATAAACAAAAATATTTCTAAATAAAACGTCAACTGGTTAAAAAAAACGATTTATAACACACCTCTATTTCTGTACAATACAAGCGTCTTATTTGGCTATACAAGAACGCAGATTTTAACCAGTTTAATGCTGACATTAATAACTTTGATTGGGATGGTTTATTATTTGGTGATGAAGTTAATGCTGTGGCGAATTTTTTTACTAACAAATTTATTGAATTGGATAAGAAGTGTACTAAGACAAAAACTATCACGATACGGTCGTGATAAACCGTGGTTTTACTCCAAAATTAGAAAAACAATTAAGCTACGTAACAGATTACACAACCGGGCAAAATATGCGGGTCTTCTCTTAAGAGGATGCAGGACACCAGGACATCCCCCATTTTTGTGAAAATTTCAAAATAGATCGAACATTTATGGTAAATTTAAAAATAATTTCTTTCATCTTTCTTAATTTTAATAAAATTTGAAACAATAATGAATGTCTTGTACCTATAATATTACTACATTTTATTTATAGTTGAAATAAAAAGTTTTTCGATGAATGAGTTTGGTATTAGCAAAAATAATGAAAAAGAAATTTTTAACAAGGGAGGTAATTTTGACCAAAAAATACCATTTTTCAGTACTTTTTGACTAGTTTTTGCCTAATTGACATAGAGTTAACTCAGAGACCTCTATTTTTCTTTCCATCACTAAAATGTATACCAATTGCTGGACATTATATCAAAAATTAAGAAAATTTCATTGGACAGAATTTTTGTAATCTTTTATTTAGTGCTTTTTTATTCTTTTCTCTGCATATTTTATATGAAAATTTAAAATTTCAGTGCTCAACCACTCGAAAATAAGCTCTGAACCCCTATTTTTTATTTTGAATTATGATAACTTGTATTAAAAACTAACTACTTGGCGAATTTAAAGAAAATTCATTGACAGATTATTTTCATTTAAATTGTCCTGCATCCCCTTAATCTCTGTAAATTTAGCGAAACAATGTTAAGAACATGATTATCAATGCTAAAGAACATTTTTTTCTTCATGCAGACCACATGAGCTAGTACCATTTTGGTCCCATGTGAAGAAAGTTAATTGAATTAACGTCTAAGGAAATCACCGTTAATGATTTTGATAAAGCTAATTTGCTTAATACTTAATTCTGCAATATTTCTAGTTTACATGAAAATAATATTGAATTACCAGATGTCTTACCAAGAACGGTCCACTCTTTGGACATAGATGAATTGACAGAGGAAGATATTAAGGACGTACTAAGTTCTCTGAAATTAGGAAAATCATCCTGCAGTGACTATATAAGTCATCACATGTTAAAATATACAGCAGCAAGTGTGTGTTTCCTATGTCATTTATATTTAATTTGTCTTTTCGTGCTTCTGTATTTCCTAATTGTTGGAAAATTGCCAATGTTAGTGCATTTCATAAAAGGTGACAAATTATTCGCTTCTAATTATCGTCCTGTTGCGTTACTGAGCTGTCTCGGAAAGAAAGGTTTTTGAAAGAATAGTTTCCACGTATATTTTATCCTAGACCACAAAATGCTACAAGTTGCAGTCAGATTTTGTTCCCGCTCTCTCATATCACCAGCTTATTGAATTGTATTAGAAAATCTTATTGGCCTTAGACCACCGACAAACTACATGCGTAGTTTATTGTGATGTTTCTAAGGCATTTGAAAGTATATGGCATAAAGGTCTTATATTAAAAATAAGATCTTATGGTATCAAAGGTAGATTAATCAGTTGGATAAAAAATATAGCGAGATATTATTAAGCATGCTTCGTCATCATATGCAGTTTAGTTTTAAAAGAAGGTGTTTATTAAGGTTTACTGCTCGGTCCTTTATTATTTCTGCTTTACATTGATGATATTGCAGAAAATATTAATTGTATGATGAGGTTGTTTGCTGACGAAACCTCATTAATGTATTCATTAAATGATCACTTAGAAATTCAGAGAAGGTTAAATTCAGACTTAGAATTACTTAACCAATGGACAAAACGCTGGCTTGTTGATTTTAACCACAAAAGACAGAATTCATCAATCTGTCTTTTAGTAATGAGCAATTGCAAAGAGTACAATGCCATTGAGGGTAACCTTTTCTGATGACTGCAAATGGACAAGGCAGATCGAAAACATATGTTGCAGTACCAGTACCGAGGAAGATGAAATATATTCAAAAATGACACAAATAGATTCCTCCTGACATGATATTCAATGATACACACACGTGCACGTGCATTCATACATACGTACATTCACAGTGAAATCTTTTGTAATTTATGTATCAATTTATCATATTTTGTATGACTTTGTTATGTTAGATACCATGTACATGCCTTACTATTATTGTTATGAATTGTCAATTGGTTTTATTGATTGATTGGATGTCTGCTTTACGTCCAGCTAGCAGTATATCAGCTATATTCAGTACGGGAACAAGTTAACAAACAATAAATCAATGGAAAATGGTGGGGGGATGGGTCACAGGGAATACCATTTTGACTGCCACAGGAAAAGTATGGAGTTTTGGGTAGGGCGGAAAATTGAGCCTTTTGTAGCGGCTACAATGAGCCTACTCTTTTTCGAAATCTACAAAAGAGGGCTTTAACGTGCAAGGAGCGTGGCACTCTTCAAACACGTTACCCACTACGGTCCGCGGTCAGGCTTTCCGTATTATGACCTGACAACCCCCCAACGAGGAGGTATCTCCTATCCGCCACCCGGGGACGCGCTGGGCTGCTCTGTGGCTCGAGCACTGGGAACCCTCCCAATTGGAGAAGAATTCGTAAGTATGTATCTACTTATGTCTTGTTCTTTTAGTTGTTTATCACAAATAAAATATGTTTAAACTAAACACAGAAAATGAAAGATTTGTACAATGAATTGAAAGACCTTGTAATGAACCTTTGAAAAAGTGGTCAATTATCAGTGGCGTTTATGTCACAAAAGGGAAATTTATATAGGCTTGTTTGCTTAAAACCATCGAGATTCTTATTAAAAGCATCGCGAAACTTGTTAAAAGTGAGCCGATGGAAACAAAACTTTACGCATAGTGAACAAAGTATTGGTTAATTTTTCAAAAGCATCGGCTTGCTTTTTCCAACTAACTGACCGATCGTGTCACAATTGTTATCTTTCTAACGTCTATCGAAACTTGTTCAAAGCATCCCGTTACTTGTTAACAGCATCGCGATACGTTTGAAATGTAAGATGAAAACAATTTAAGATATTTTATGCAGAAAACCTCAAAATTTAACAAACTGAAATGTTACTAATGACAACAAAGTTTTATTTTAAAAATTTAAAACGAATTGTTTAGTATCAATTTAATTTGTTTACACGGACAAGCTAACAAAATCTGTAGTCGATTTTATATATTTTTTTCGTCCGGAAGTTGATATCGTCAAAAACTGTAACAAAGTGAATAAAGAAAAGTACAAAAAACAAAAGTAATGTTTAGAAAGACTTGAAAATAAAGTTGATGTAGGGTGGATTCTTTAACATGGCGGAATCATGAAGAATTACTAGTATGGTGTTGACATCTATTTTATTCAATTCATGATATAGAAAAAGTCCTAAAAATACAAATACAATACATAGGTATATGAAATGAAAATATCAAATTACATATAACCAATGGAAACAAATTCAAAGAAACAATCAACAATTACATTGAAAATATCAATATTCGCAAATTATTGATTGATGCGTCGTGGCCTATCAACACTAAAAAAAAAATAATTTTTTATAACTATTGCTTAAATCTAAACTAAACTAAAAATAACAAAATAAAAAAAAGAAATATATAGAATAATTGAAACAAGTTCAATGCGTACGTTTTCCGGTTCAAAAAGCATTGTTCATCTTATGAGGCGCATTGAATAACATACGAATCACGATAAAAAAATACAATAACAATATCAAACCTACCCTCAACGTATAGTACTATTGTTGTAACAAAAACAATTAATAAATGTTTCTCTTTCACTTGGTAACTTCTAAACTACAATAAAATATAAACCCTTTATCTAATGTTGATTAACAATAAACCTTATACAAAATTCTAACAAGAATCAATGAAAATGTCCAAGTCGAAAATGTAAACATTAGCACGTGCATTTGTTTATGTTTATATGAAAAAGGAAATGACAACCAAACGAATGTTGACAATAAGGTGAAAGAAGCAACCACGCACTGTCACGTGATCTATACATTCTTGGAATTCCACTGCACTGGCGAGATTTTGACCTTAAAGCTAGGTGCGCATGACGTTTACTTATCAATACACGTGCGTGGAAAAAGAAATAATCTCTGGAGAACCAGAATCAATTAATCATATCAAAATAATTTAACGGATCGACCAATTATTGAAATGACTTGTGAGAAATAATTAAAGAAATAATTTTACAAAATACAATTTCATGAAATTTAAAAAAAAATAAATAAGATTTCGGTATTCATCGATCTTCCATTCATAAGTAACCAGAAATAATTTTTACATCATTTTTATTTCCCAAGCTCTCGATGTGACTTTTGAAAATGCAAAAATGCAAATTGAACAAAGACACCGCCAAAATATATGCCAAACGTAAACGTTAACACAAACTATCCTTTAAATATGAAAAATCTAATTGAACAATACAAGATCAATGACTACCTGCATACAATACCTATCAATAACATAATTACGAAATATATCATTGTATAGTATATAAACAAGAGAAGATATGGTTGAACCATACCGGGGAAACTCAATTAAAGTAAATGGAGGATTAAAACAGGAACCCATTTTGTATTGTAATATGAGAGATTAATACAATACAAATACAAATACAAATATAAATAATTTTATTGGCTCAAACTCATCTACAATAAATTGTGTAATGGAAAATAATATATAACATCACATGTAATGTAACGTAAATTACCGTTATATACATTAACATTACGTACATTATATGTTACGTACAATAAAGGCACTGCATTTTAAATTATTTTGCCTTTAGGTGCTAAATATAAGTAATATATTAATGATGTTCTGAAGTGCTTTTCAATGTATTTTAGCAGTTATGACACATTATTTAAATGTCTTTAGTGTTTCAGCGCTCACAAACGGTGTTACGGACCTTAATTTCTTAAACGTGACCCAATAAATTTCGCTGTTTTATTCGTTGCTGACAACAATTTAAATGAAACATAGATAAGCATTTCTTATGATGATAATTGGATTCAATCTAAAACAAATAAAAGAACGTCAATAAACGTGTATTGGTCATGCTTTATAGAGAAAATAGATTGATTGTTTGGATGGATGTTTGCTTTATGTCCAGGGAGCAGTATTTCAGTTATGTTACATACATTAATAGGTTTTTGGCGACATACAATCAAGGCCACATATTTTGTAACAAATAATAACTTTTATCGAGACTATATTTCTGTCTTCATACAATACAACAATTTATTAATAAGAAAAATCATCAAAAGAATATTTTCCGGGTGTGTTTAATTATTATTTATAAACTCAAAAGTACTTAATGCAAGAAAGCGACATGGTAAATTTGAGCAGTACTGTACACAACTATTAAAAGTAATGTATGCAAGGTCAAAACTCAAATGTCAAGTTTGGGTGAACCTTCCGTCTCCAAAACATCGACATTGATACATTTTCTGTACAAGAAATAATTTATTGAGACTTTCAGTGTTCACTGAATAATTATTCGACTTGAAAGTTTGACGACATGTTTTTCTTTAAAATGCAACATTTACGATGGAATGAGACCTCATCAACGCCATCTTTGTCCCAAATTATTTACATTTGTACCGTTTGTTAAATCTGCAATCCGAATTGGGATAAAGGACTGGTTTTCGTTTGTTTTAAAAATATTCGAAATTCTGAATACATTGATTTATGTATTATTTTATTTTGCAAAGATGTACATGTGTAAATCGTGTTTACTGTTAGGACATCATGATGATCAGCTGCAGCAGCACAGGCAGCCATGGAATATTACCTGTTTACATCACGAAAAGGACTGGTTTTCGTTTGTTTTAAAAATATTCGAAATTCTGAATACATTGATTTATGTATTATTTTATTTTGCAAAGATGTACATGTGTAAATCGTGTTTACTGTTAGGACATCATGATGCTGATCAGCTGCAGCAGCACAGGCAGCCATGGAATATTAACTGTTTACATCACAAAAATTGTTTAATACACCATTAAAACAGTAGCAAGAAGTTCCTTATTGTTGGACATACTTACAATGCGTTAATTATACAATTAACAATTCAGATGAAAGCAGATTGAATGTGCATTTATGATATAATATTGGGACATATTTACAATGCGTTAATTAATATATAATTAAATTCATACGAGAGCAGATTTAATGTGCATTTATGATAATAGTACGAAATAGTACGAAATGTTTATTTGTTCAACACATTTACAACACATGATTTACAATAAATGGTTATGACACATAATCACGTGCACATAATGTAATGAATACAACAATATGATCGTTCACCTAGCCAGCTTGATCGCGTAAGAATATATGAACAGAATTATATTTTTATTCAAATGCAAAGAACAAAATTATTACATTTCGCACTACAAAACATACTGTTTTTCACCTGAAAAATAATCAAAACAATATTACAGATAGAAAGTACTTACTTTGGTAAATGCAAACATCGAACTATATTATCGCGCAATAGCTCAGTAAACCGTATCTGAAATTAGTTATAACCCCACGTGTGATACAATGCAATGATTTGAGTTATGAAAATAAGCAAACTGACCTTGTCGGAATAAATTTCCTACCGGCATAAAAAATGCGTGTGTTATCGTTAGCTGCCGGCGTGTCTCTGAGAAAGCGCATCGACCAAGATAAGCACATGGCATTAAGCCGCGAAATATTTAATGAGCCTTCTCTAAAAGACAATGCCAAAGGTCAAATCACAAAAATAGAAATATTAAAACAAAAATTTAAAATTTAATTTAAATGGAACGTCAATTTAATAATAATCAAATCATAATAAAAAAAAATGTTTAAACACAAAATCAAAAATACTTTATCAATTTGTTTGTCATTTAATTAAGGTAAACAGATGCAAAACTATCGTCTGCTTAACCTTGATTTTGGTCAGTAGCATCCCATACGCTCAGTACGTATGTCAATAAACAGTAAAGATAACAAATACATAGACAAATACCACGGTGTGTTCACAAAAAAATGAGAGATCAATTGGAATCAAAAAATGACGTTCCAATCACCTCTTTACATTGACATCCATAAAAAATAAATGTTATATTTAAAATTAACAACAAAAATTTCATACTATTTTTTGCAATCTCTAAATCGATCTTTAAAAACTGACAATCAAATTACATTTCACGTGACGTCACTGTTAGAAAAGAAAGACGTCACGTGACCACTGGAATTTAGAGGCAGTCAATTATGAAATGCACATTATATATTTATAATAAAGGACTATATTGTCTGTGCTTGCATTTTGGCAATGCCTACTCCATATTAAAGTTGTGTTCTAATTATTCCTTAACTTAGTTTAGTTTTTAAAGAACAGTTGGTCATATGTTACGTCATCGTCCTTATGACGTCAATAGGTATTATTGTATGACGTCACGATTAATCTCGGGACAAAAAGTACGCGGTTTTCCAATGTCGGATATCGATCTTGATAATGAGGTTATAAGGCGGTCGTCATTTTTTTTTATTGGCGGGGGGGGGGGGGGGGGAGGGCGGGGGTTGTGTGGCGTGGGTGGAAGAGTGATCTAAATTATGAACTCTACCTATATAAAGATGCCGCAGATATTCATACTGTTTTACCCTGGGCCCGTTTTGATATCGCAATCTATGAGAAACCTTTTCCTAAAATTGAGTTTTCAGAAAGGACTGGTGCAACACCAAGATAACCAGTCAACGCTGATAATCTTGCTGCCTTTTAATGTCTTATTGATTTTTGGTGTACTTTGGCGGATTAACTGACAGTTTGCAGAATGACTTATGCGGATTGCTAAAAGTAGAACAAAAATGTCCAAAAACTTGCTTATGTTTAGCGATCATATTTATACATTACACGTAGTCCAAGTTTGATGTGAAGGTTTCCAATAGTAAAAATATTACAACTAATATTATTTTCACCAGAAAATGAATATACATGTATGTGTCAATACACAAAATTGTTGTTCTTATATATTTTTCTAGAAATTATTCTGTACATATTCAGTGACATAGCATCAATGATCCATAGTTGCAGATATGGATAATAATTACACAATTACAGTGATTAGTCTTCATTTTAATGGTATTTAATAAAAGAAAAAATCCAGTCTTTTACTGTAGTCAATAGATGTTGTATATATCGACGTTTAGTTATATATAGATCTCCAATCGGATCACCTCGGTTATTTCCGCCTATGGAGATCACTTACCTCCGAAGTCACTTTCCCGACCCTTGCCGAAAATGGCCGAGTGATGTTCTGGGCTACGTCCACTGTCGATATAATCGCATTGACTAAAGAAGGGATGTATTTATTTATGAATATTTTAATTTATTTTCTACAAATAGCGCCACACAAGAAAATATGATTGATCTTACTGTTCGAGAAACCAATCTTTATGCTCAGAAATCACTTGAAGCAGAAACATTAAAACTTAACTGGAGAGCCCACTCATAGCATGGCACAAACACAGAAGAAATTTAATGTACTTGTAAAATTTGGAATATAGCCATCCATTGAAGCTAATTTAGCATACTGACAAGAGGGGAATCAGTCATCAGCTTTTTCCTTTGTAAAGAGGCGAAATCAGGATCGAGTTATATATTGTTCATGTATATCCACTGCATGTAATGACAATTCTATCCCACATTGTCAAATAGGGTTTGGTTCATCTCTTTTAAAATCAGACCGGTAAGTGACTTACTGAATCCAGCCTTTAGTCAGTATTACTCTCTTCCTAGATATGTTACTGTTTACGAAAGTCTTTTCCGGTTTAAGGGGTGAAACCTTCTAGTTTAATACACTCCAGAAAAAAACAGTCCAAGGGGACCTAAATGATTTCTTCTTCCGGAACCGACCAAGCTTAACACGTATAAGTATACTTCCTTAGTGTAAAGTTAAAAAATAAAGATTGTTACATGCACCAACAGTATTTTATGGAAAAAAATTCTTATTTTGTAAAATCTGCATTATTTGTTTCAGTATTTAGTCACGTACTGGTGTTGCTACCTGGCCACGGTAAGTTACTTACTTAGGCGTAGCAAGCGGTACGGCCGGTACTGTTTTTTTTTAAATTGAAATAAAACTGATAAAATTGCATTATATATACTCTTTAATTTGTGAAACGTTCACATAAATCTATATAAAAAAAAATTCATTAAAAAACAGCAACCGTTAAGATCTTGAGGTCAATTTGTGAAGTGACAAAATAATAGCACATTGGAAACCCTATATATAATTAAACATTCATACGCTAAATTGGTTGTCGACCCTTAACCGACCGTACCACTATTTTGCTGGTTGCTACGCCTATGACTTATATGACAGTGGTTTTGACGTTATGAAGTTCGTATAATCAATGAAATTTATAAGGGTGCCTACTTCAAGGAGATAGATATGCCTGTCATTTGTCGTTGACACCATTTTTATCGTTCAGCAACTGATAATTTTGTGACCAAACGTCTCTTGTTGCTTTAATACTGAATATAAAGATAATAGATTTAGTTTGTTTCGCGCACTTCATCAAATCGATTTATTTAAAAAAAACTGTATATTTTTTACGGTTTGGGCAGGCCGAGATATATACTTCAATTCCTTCTCTTGTTTGCTCACATAAAAACTGTTGGTATTGTAGGTCATTGTCATCAACAAGATATTAACCACAGTCCTCCCTCACTTGAAACAGTATTTTAACAAAACAATAACCAGACGGCCCAAGGAGCCCGAATTGTGCTTACCACGGCGAGATAATAAATCCCCATTGAGTAATTTGCCATGGCGAGAAAATTAACTCGCCGTGGTGGGATAGCAACTCTTCTTGAAGAGTTAATTGTTTTTCTTGTCCCTAATACTTTCCGAAGCAACCATTATGCCCAAACAATTTATTCGACAAATAATAAATCCTGTTTCTCTGGATTGTTTTACAAAAGTGTATAAGGTTTTTAAATTGGCTCTAGTATGAATGGATCAGCTAAACCCGAAGGACTGTTTATTTTCAAAAGATAAATCCCGCCACGAATTGCATGTGCGTATGCTCGTCGTTTTTCTATACATATAACTACACTGTATGTGCGTATGCATACATTTATCTAAAGATCTTCATGAAACTGGAACATATTCATGGTATTCATATTTATATGAAACATGTGAATCCAATGAAATAGACATAAAACAGTTAAAAAGCATAAACTATATAAAATATATTTCCAAACTTTATAATATTAAACACAAATATGAAAATACTTTCTTCAATAAATTAAAAACCTGTACAGGATAACAGCAAAATATTTGTATACAGTAAAATTAAAACTAAGTATGAAATAGACAATTTTATAAAAAATTCTAACTTTAAAAATAGTAAAAATATTTGCAAAATGCGAAGAAGTGACCATTTTTTAGAAATTGAGAGAGGAAGATTTAAAAGAATAAAAAGAGAAAAGAGAATCTGTCAACACTGTAATTTAAATGAATTTGAAGACGAAAAACACTTTTTATTTAGATGTACAAAATAAAACTCCATAAGAGAAGAATTAAAGAAACAAAATAATTATACTTATCAAACAGATAATGAATCAAACGAAAATAATAAACTTTTTGAAATATTGTCACTATCGGATCATTTGCAATACGTTACTCCATTTATTAAGTCACTTACACTAAGAAAAATGGAAACTTCAATTGCATGATTCACTACTAGCAATAATTTTGATGTCATTATTATATTCTTTGTATAATTTACATGCTGTTTATATGTTTTGTGACCTTTTTGTATTTATATTTGTTTGTATGCTCTCAACCCTTCGGGGTATAAATTATCATTAATAAAGATATTTAATTAATCTCAGATATACGTTATACCTTTTGCATCTGCGACTTTTGCTTAAGCGTTTATCATTTTTATAGTTCATGCCCTTCGTTGATGTCCTTTCTTGTCAACAATAGAAAAACATTGATGATTTCTTTTATGAACGGCCACTTAATGTTTGTACTAATTCAAATTTGGTTATGCAGGATATGTATAATTCAAGTAAGTTTATGTAAGCCACATTTATTAATTGTGAAGCAATCTAGCCAACGCTTATCAACATTTAATTTTTATTAATTTTTATTATTCATGTTGGTCAAATGAGGAAACAAGGTCTGATTTGTGGCTGGAAAGACCATTAGGCTCATTTTGGTATACAAAAAAGGTTTTTTATCGTAACAACGCGTGTAAACTTTCGTGTAAACGCGAAAAATAACGCATAATAACGCGAAACTATCGCATAATAACGCGAAAAAATACTATATAATGAAGTTTATATTTATTTTCAATCATTTTTACCAAAATGGAGAAGGAAAATGATTTTATACATTCCTTTGTAGCATTTCGACAGATGAAGTAAAGGACAAAATTCGAGAAAAGGTTTTAAATAAAAAAAAACAACATCACAAACATCAGAGTAATCCTTACTTCTCGTTAATCGTAATATTTTCAATGTCCTTTCTAGTGTTGAATTGCTTATTATGATTCCATGCAAAATTGCTAGAAAACTTAAAATCTCAGTGTGCGCAAGTCTAATGTCAAAATAAAGCTGTATAAGTTTTTCAGTTTCATATCATATATCATTTTAAAAAAAAACAACAAAAACTCAGATTCCTATCTAACTTTTAAGATATAGCTACGCATTGTGAAGAAAAAGTTCTGCAAAACATATCACATAAAGAATTTTTCGCGTAATAACGCATACGTTTCGCGTTATTACTGGATGTTTTTCGCGCTATTACGCGATATTTTTGCGTTATGACGCTAAAGTTACGCGTTATTACGCAAAAAAAATTTTAGTCTACCAAAATGAGCCTTATGGGCTTTCGTATTAAATAATCAAGGAGGAAAATATTACATTTCTTCTCTTAAAACAATAGTTACATCTTAAACGCTGATTTAGACAGTCCGAAAGCGAGTTTCATACAATTTTATGCTTGCAAGAAGGTGCGATTGGGGCAAAATGTTTTAAACAAATTTAGGTAATTTTGTTAACTCTTGTCAACTCCTTATTAACAAATAAAGACTTAAAGTTAGCGCCATATTGGGATGCTGGTGTGATAAAGAACAATAGCGCAATACACGTACTGAGAGACTGTACAAAGCTTAATTATAAAATCAATACAGTTTACAGGCATTCAATTGTCATGTATTGGTAATATGATACATTGTTTTCACAAAAGATCAGCACAGTTGTTAATATTTTATTTTTATCATTCGTAGATTTCGTTTTCATTTTCTGTTGTAAATATATTTCAGTTATTTGGGTTCGTTTGTATATTTGCTTTTGGTTTTTGTTGTTGGTATTATTTAGATCAAGTCGACCGATATTAATTTTATTTCTGCCTGCTTAATGAACTAATTGTAGATTTTGTTGGTATATTATGACTTTAAAATTAATAGAAAAACAAATCGCTGCTACCGATATCTTCCAAATAAGAACAAATTATAAAGTTTTCGCTCTTTGTCAAGTCGTCCGGGGTGTTTACTATCATAGCTCTTTACCCCTTAACGTCTTGGTTCGTATTACTGTAAACACATTAAAAGCCAATATGGAGGAGATTACATAAAAACAACCTTCATTATACTAAAACCTAAAATCAAATTGTTTAATTTAAAATCAATTCTTTGACATATTTAAAGGCCAAAAAGAGGTCAGTGTGAATATATTTTTAAATATAAATAAGTGTTTAATTATAAGTCAAAATGGTGGTTGAATGTGCTGATAGAAATGTTTGTTTTTTTATTAATGCATTTATTACTTTTGGATTTCTATGTCCGTTCAGATGTAAGATTTTATAATAAGCGTAATTCAGAGACAGAAATATAGAGGTACGTTGTTAACAATAAATCGCTAATGTTTGTTTGACGGGTTTTAAATTTCACAACATTAAGTCATTTTTAGCTAAATGCACATTACGACATCCAGAAGAATTTCGTAGAATACGACAAGAACACCAACGTCGACATTCACACGGGAAATTATTGTCAATTTAGGGTAAGGTCCAGTTGAGCAGTAAATGTATGGAAGGCATAAGCTAATACAGTGAGTTTCGTTGTTTATAAGGTTTTAACGGTGCAGAGCAGCCCAGCGTGTTCTCAGTTGGAGGATAGGCGATTCCCTCTTTTTGGGGTTTTGCCAGGTAATAATACGGAAAGCTAGACCAAAAACCATATTGGGTGACGTGTTTGAAGAGTGTCAACCCGTTACAAAACGGCCAGAAAAACCAATACTTTTCCAGTGACATTCAAAATGTTTAGTCCTTTAGTCAATCCCAGATGATTTATTGTTTGTTAACTTGTTCTCGTCCTTAATGCAGTTGAAATAATTATCGCTGGACGCTAAGCAACCATGCAGTCAATTAATAATAATAACTTTATCATGTGACCACACACTGAAATTGCAATAAAAATAAAGAATACAAAGTAAAAATACGATTTATTTTTACAGGCAAATTGTCAGGCATTTCTGACGAGATCTGTCTGACGATCTGCAGCCTTCATCTCCACCTTGAACCGTTTTATCATGTTGATCAGACGAGTCTACATGTAGGCCCCTGTTGAGAAAAGTATAACTACTGAAGAGATAGTTTCTAGAGAATGCGATCCAGTTACAACATACTTCAGTAACAGTTTGCAGTTGATGACACTGACATGACCATTATCATATTTTCAGATTTTACCATTGTGTTTTAAACTAACATTTTACCAAGTTCTTAAATGTATTCAGTTAGATATAAGTTTTTCAGCTCATCCTACTAAACTGATGGAGGGTAACTATTGCCACTACCTTAAGTAAGTCAGTTCGTTTGTTAACGTACATTTTAGTCTCATCAAACACCATTGGAACTATTTGAATCAGACTGGATATGGACGATCGATCCACCAGATGTCCCTGATCTTAATTACACGTATATCGTATAGCCCTACTCTCTAACTTAAATGCAGCCGTAACGAAATTTGGTAGAATATTGAACAGCAGGTCACAAAACCAAATTAAATAGGATAGTTGTGGATAAAAGAAAATTACTAAGTAACATTTGACTTTTTCCGGAAAATGTATTAGGATGGTCATACCTATTTGTTATTTACGGAATTATATGTTTAAAATTCTTTAAGATATCGGATTTAGCTTGAAAACCATCGGGAACATTAGAAAGTCAACTAAAAATTTTATCCAACAACAAAATGGCTTGAAAGTTTGATAACAATATAATTGCTTATTAATAAGTAGATGCCTACCGTTGACATAGAAAACCAATATTGTTTGCACACGAAGCATCGCCCCATTTATATCCTTCTGAAGATTTCCAGTATACCATACAGTTTTCTCCAGCTGGGTCACTAGGTTGAGTGCTTTGCCAATCAGTAAATGTCATGGGTTTAAGGGGATTGTGCCAATCCCAAGTCTTCCTGTCATATGCATTACTTGCTCCTATCCATAGAAATGCACTTTCTATTGATAAATAAACAGAAATTTCTGAGAAAAGTTATATGATTGATAACTAAAATCGATGTTTTAAGGCTTACCGGAGTGTGTTTTATATTTCATATTTATGCAATATAGATGAAAGTAGTTTCAACGCTTGCCTTCAAAATAATGCGCTGGGACTATACCGGGACAGTTCCCAGTGTTCGACCCACAGAGCAGCCCAGCGCGTCCCAGGGTGGCGGATAGGGCAGACCCTCTCGTTGCGGGGTTGTTAGGTCATAATACCAAAGTGGGTAACGTGTTTGGAGAGTGCCACGCTCCTTGCACGATAAAGATCCCTTTTGTAGATTTCGAAAAAGAGTAGGCTCATTGAGCCGCTACAAATTGCTAAATTCTCCAACCCTACCCAATACTCCGTACTTTTCCAATGACAGTCAAAATTTTGTTCCCTGTGTCCCATCCCACCCATTTTTCAATTGATGTTTTTAACTTGTTCCCGTCCTGAATATAGCTGAAATACTGCTCGCTGGACGTAAAGCAAACATCCAATCAATCAATCAAAATAATGCGGGGGCCTCTGTGGTCTAGTGGCTAAGGAAGATCACGTGGTCTGTCAACACTGAACTTGTGGGTTCGAGTCTCACTGCGATCAGGGTGCGCTCGACTCCAATCTTAATTCTTATTCTGATGGATTTTTTTCATTCTAAAACGCTTTCAACAAACCATAATACCACTTATAAATATACTTCAGCTATCTCCCTACAATCAAGAAGTTTACTTTAAATGTTAGTCGTATGTAATGGTAATTTTATCTTCCAGACTGAATTTTTGATTTTTTTTAAAGAATATGTTTTTGCAGTGGATGAACCACTATCATCTATCTATTTATGGTTTTAAGAACAGTCTATGTTTTTGGCAAATTTATTAATTAAAGATATTACTGCTTGTTATCGTATCCATCTGCTTTTAATGAGAATTTTCTGTTTGCATTCTAAATTAAAAGAGTTTTTAATGTCCGGTTTATCGCCATTCTGTAAAACCTGTGTGTAAACCAGCTTTTCAAAATGAATTTGGGTCAAAGTGCAGACCCGCGTTATAGTACTGTTGGGCGGCTTGGCTGGGCCGGCGCCTGGGAAATATGGTACTTCTTCAGTTTTCAAGCCATATTTCCCACAGGAGAATCGCATTATATTGAAGTTGTGCACATGCTATAACGGAATTGTATTGTTTGCGGAACTTTACTATTTTTACAGATAAAGGAACTGTATCATTTTTGAGTATTCTAAAACAGATGGTACTCCGTTTATGTAAAAACTCTCCCAGCAGTTTTCAACCTTAATTCCACAAGACTTCAAAGGACATATTTAAGTTGTGTACATGTTCTTATGGATTCGTTCTAAATTTTTCCCATTTTCCCAGAATTGGAAACAATTTTTTTTTAGCAAGTTTTACAAAGAGACGGTAAGTTCGATAATTTTTATCTTATTATTCCAGACTTTGGTGCTTAGTCATCATTCAGCAAATTTTACAGAGTAAAGTACTTCTTGAGCAATTGCCTCTCTGTACAGTTTTCGTAACAAATACAAGTCTTAAAGTTTATTCTAATAAGGCACGTGCTTTGCAACATAACCTTATAAAACTTTTAACGCATTAAAAACATTAAGCAATATGCCACTAGATTTTCCCTGTAAATTGTGAGGTATTTGGACTGACGAAAACCACTATTGGTATGACAAAATGAATAAAGAGAAAACTACAATTGTATGTCTCAACTCATTCACCTAAAGCGCTTGAACAATTTCTGTACCATCGTAGAAAGTGTTCTTTTTTCGAAGCCATTTGTTATCGTTCAATCAGATTTAAAACTTAACTCCTTTGAATATTTTTCAAAACCTTAAAACGGAAAAGGTGTTTTTAAAATACTCACTGTCAGTAAGAGATATAAGAAAATTATTCCGCTCTTGTGTATCGGCGTGAGCAAGACCTCCACCTAATTGTGCACAGTACTTCTGAAAATAAGTGTAATATATAAACTCTCATTTATACAAAGATCAGGTGTCAATTTTAATTCAGTGTCTGTAATATTATGCTTATAATATTATATTCTGCACGTCATCAAAGAAGAACAGAAAAAATTAGGTAAAGGTAACAATTCAAGCAAGGATATACAACATTTAGCTATCCATGAGAGTTGACAATTCAAGTTCGGGATTAATCAAATAAAATTGTTAAGCGTTAATTCAGTGTCTGACAAAAAAGTGTTAAAAATTGCGTGAAATGCAAAAAACAACTATGTTTTAAAATTGATTTTAATAACTTGTGTTCGTCCATTTATGTCAAATGTTTAAAAAAAAATCTACGTTAATAATGTCAATGCAAGACATGATAGTCGTAGTCATTTTAAGCAACTATATTTGGATTACTTTAAAATGATGCTGTGATTTAAAACGTCTAAAATTTTGCGTACGTTCCTTGTTTGAAAAGTTCCATGCGTTAGCCTGGCAGTCCTAAAAGTTGTTTTGCCGTTTCCCCGACTATCAAATTTAGAATTTGGTAATCATATTTTGCGTTCAAAATTCTAATATACACATTTAAGAAAAAAATATACCAGTAGAAAATATCCTAATGAATGTTTGACAGGGCCTTCTATACGAAGAGCTTTAATTGTCGTTGACAACTTTTTAACGTACTGAAGTATTTCAAAATATACAGGATGCATTAACAAATTTGAAATTGAAGCGACTTGTGAAAGAATGTTTATTTCTCCAACAAGAAGAAACTTTGCCACATTAAAATATAAGATTGATGTCATTAAATACAAAGGACCGTGACTTTAAAATTCGAATAATTGACAAATATGGCGGAGTCATAACGTTTAGACAGTAATTTGATATATTTTTGTACCGAACCTGGCGTCCGTTTTCATATGACGTTAAATAGCTGTAAACGATGTACAAAAAAGAGGAGTACCTGTGCAGCAAGCCAGTTCATGTTTTCATATACAACCGCATATTCTTTGTCTCCAAAAGAGCTCCATTTCAATGCCAGAATGGAACCTGAAGATTATGTTAACGTATTTCTAAGTATCTCTATGTCTTTTTTAATGATAAATTAGATGCATTTCGAAAACAAATATTCCGGTCCTTCCGTATATTTTCTTCTCACAATCTATTTACATGCCAGAAAAGTAGCATTCGTACAGTGATAACTTGTGGCAGAAATTCACAGGTATTTCACGTCTTAACTGTTTATTATTTTTTTATCATTTATCATTTATTTATTTAATTTTTATAAAGATATTTTATCAATGAAATCCCGTCTGAATAAATCTATCTTAAGTAGCATTCGCATGATCAAAGTCTTTTCTATGCATCAGTGTAGAAAAAAACAAAACAAAAGCGCTCTATTAATTTAGAAAAAAATACCCTCTGTTTAAAAAGCTATTTAATAATATAATACATCCAATGTATGTATGTATATTTTCATTAGACTAGTGATTTATATATTTAATATAACAAGATATTCTATTGTAATGAAGTTACACAATTACGGACTGCGTATTTACCACACTTTTGTTTTCCAAAATGTTGAGTCAGTTAATGTCTTTATCAATGATTCTGTGAGTCTTAGGTTTGAGAGAGTTTGACATTAATGAAATTTCCAAGGAGGAAAGTCACAATATTTTTATTGATTCTAAAAAGATATATTAAATAAACGACCGAAAAACAACTGCGCGTATCATGTTGCACTTCGGATATGCTTTGAACAAATTATGTATTAGCGATTCATTAGCTACATCGCACAGTTAAATTAGTTATGCATATACTCTGATTACCTGACTCAAAATGTTTGCATTTTTTAAAACTCAATAGTAGAAAGTTCGGAAAATCAGAGTTAACCATAATTTCAATGCAAGAATCCTCTGCATTTTTAACACGCAAAATCGCGGTCTCATTATTGCGTTGCTGTTAAGACCTTTTCCTCATAAAATCAGGACTTACCTGTTAACAAAGCTACTTGCAATATCAGGATTAAAGCTGGTCTAGACAATGCAGGCATCATTTTGGCAATTTGTGTTATGTTCTGGGTAACACTGGTATCATATTATTACGGGGTAAATTTATATAAACCTTAATTACAAATCAATACAAATTGTGTTAAATATGATATCTTGTGTGTCTCCCAAACAAACAGATTTTCGAACAATTCATAATTATTTTCGTTTCTTGGTATGACATACGTATTTGATATTTGCGTGTGATTTTTTTACTTATTAAATTATGTCAGTTCATTTAGTAAAATACAAAACTAAGCAATGCATCCAAGAATAAACATACATTTAAAGTACAGCTAGTAAATTTAAGTGCATTTTTTGGGGACTTTTTCTTAATTTTATGTTTGCCTAAATTCTGTTGGGGCCTCGGTGGCCGAGTGGTTAAGGTAGTTCGTCTACTTATGATCACTTGGTCTGTCAACTGAGATTGCGGGTTCGATTATCACTGCAGGCAGGGTGTCCTCGACTCCAATCTTAAATGACAAGGACTCCTAGTTTTCCTACCGAAGGTCTGGGTTTCTCTCCGGTTACTCGCGGCTTTCTCCCTCAATAAAAAACTGGACGCCATGGTATAGCTGAAAAATAGCTGAAAGTGGCCATAAAACACCATACAAACAAACAAAACCTAAATTCTCTCACTAATAATTTATTTCTGCTATTTTAATGACGCAATTTGAAAATAATTAGTGAACAAAAACAGACAATTTAATTAAATTTAACCGTTTTACTTGCTCTCCTGTTTTCCTTTTGCCGCCAAATGAACGATCTTGCAGCTGAAATATTGCTTGCTGGACGTTAAACATCAATCAATCAATCTATTTCTGATCTATGACCTATGACACAACAGCTGGCAATTATATTGAATAAAGTTCAGATTCAAGCATTTCTTGAAAGAAATTAGACTTAAACACTTATCTCAATAGTTTTTACGCTCATGATCAACACAATGAGTAATAACCTAGAACAATCGGCCATTTAGACCTTCTCTAGCACCGTGACATAATTTTGCCGATTTAATATGAAACTTACCGTACAATCAAACTGTGACATATACATATATGTCTAGAGAATTATGCAACGATACAAATATAAAGATGTTTCTACAATAAAATAATTATATTAATAAATATGACAGAATTTTCGACCAACTGATGGCCTTCTTCAGTGTCAATATCAATCTATAATAAACGATAAAATTTGGATACTGGTACACCAGCATCCGGTAGTGATGTGATCGGATCTGATTTTATTGATCTTGAACTTTCTCGAATCACATCTATCGAGTACTGTACAGTTGTATAAACCATCGTATCTTTAACTTCTTGATATTCATGAATTTATTATTTATATTTTGAATGATATTTATTGTTTTTTGTTTATTCCATTTGGGTGTACAGAGCAGAGCTCTTTGATCCAGTATCTCTCTCGGGCCTCCCGTTCAGAGTCTCGCCACTTGCAGTTCTGCTCGATAATTAGGATTTTTATGTGATCAAAATCCTTTGGAGTGTGGTCGGGCAGTCTGAAGTGTTGGTTTACGGGCAGAAACTGTTTCTTAGTAAGGTCACTTCTGTGACCATTCAGTCGTTTGTGGAATGGCTGTTTGGACTCGCCGACATATTGTAAGCCACAGATGGGGCACACAAGAATGTAAATGACATTCGAGCTTTTTCAGTTAACAGTAGTAAATATTTTGTACTGTTTACCTGTGACTTTGCTGTTAAATGTAGACGAGAGTTCCATATGTTTGCAACATTTGAAGCGTTTGTCACCACAAGACTGACTTCTGCCAGCGGCAGTGCTGGGCTTTGCAATCTCTGCTCGTACCAATAAGTTGCGGAGACTGTTGGGTTGTTTAAACGCAACCATGGGGGGCTCTGGAAAGATTCTTGACAATCTGGGATTTTTTTCAATCGATTTCCAATGTTCACGAATGGTGCTAATTGTGTTTTTCAAACAAGGGTGGTAAGTTAGTACGCAGGGAACTCTATTGCATTTCGTTTTTTCTTTATATTAAAGAAGGGTACTCCTCGATGTCTGCTGTGCTTTTTGAAAATTCTTTTTGATGTTATTATTCTTGTACCCCCTTCTTCTAAGGTGTCCTTTTAATTTCCCTAATCTCCTTTTAAACGAATCGTCGGTGGAACAGATTCGTCGGAGTCTAAGATCTTGACTATAAGGAATGCTCTTTGTCACATGAGAAGGATGACAGCTACTAGGTAAAAGGTATTGGTTGGTGTCTGTTGGTTTGGAATACAGGTCAGTGGACATATATATACAAGTCTAGAAGATTATGCAACTATACAAATGACGGTGTTTCTTCTCAAAAATTTAGACAAAGACTGACCAACGAATGGCCTTAGTCATTGAATGTCAATATAAATAAATGACGTAAACCGGTCATAACATATTGATCTTAAACTTTCTCATTTCCAACTTAACTTAAAATAATTGCTTCCCAAGTCCGCCAGCCGCGGACGTGCCGTGCTGTTACTTAGCTTTGCTCAAATATTCCAACAAGATGTAATCAAAATTACCATGGTGACAAATTTTTTACGCCAGACGCGCGTTTCGTCTTCTTAAGACTCATCAGTGGCGTTTAACTCTAAATGCTTAAAGTATTTTTTCATTCGGTGATGGAATAATATAAGTACACTGGGATCGTGTAAAAACACAATACAGGTAGTTCAAATTATTATATTAAAGTCTAAAGAGTCTACCAACCAGCAAGCTTATTAAGTATCGGATCGACAAACATGACGATACAGCATAAACAAAAAATAATATACAAGTCTACAAGATTATGCAATGATACAAATGACGGTGTTTCTTGTCAAAAATTTAGACAAAGACTGACCAACGAATGGCCTTAGTCATTGAATGTCAATATAAATAAATGACGTAAACCGGTCATAACATATTGATCTTAAACTTTCTCATTTCCAAATTTAACCCAAAATAGTTGCTTCCCAAGTCCGCCAGCCGCGGACGTGCCGTGCTGTTACTTTTATTTAAGAATTCAAGGAGCAATAAATGCACTTGTTTAGGCTTTGTTGTGGATTATGCAAATTTTGGACTCGCAGAAGCTGTTGTACTGGTAAGTCTTATTTTTTTATTTTATACTTGATTCGATATTTTACATTATTTGACTATAATCATTTATATTATTAACTTAAATGTTAAACAATACCTGATTGATAATTCCATACAAGTCTTGTGTATTTGGACATCACTATATTCATGCATTTTTAAAAATAATTGTGAATTGCTTATTATAGTTAAAATAATTTAAAACATGGTCAGCAATGATACTTTTTTATTTAAAAAAAATGGCAAAAAATGATATTATTTGTCTTCAAAGTTTGTTAATCATAATTCAATTAACAAAGTTGAAAATGTCATGTGCCACTATTCTATTGGCTAATTAGAAACTAAAAACATAGAACAATTTTAAAACGCTTAACGAACCTTTCATGATTGATGTTACGCGTTTTGACAGAGTGAGCGTATAATGGTTCACTGATAGCTAACATCGGTGTTTGGTACGGGGTCTCACAAAAAAGCACAATTCTTACTATTTGTTGAAAAGCACGACAAAATGTGTTGTGCATTAAAAAATATTAGAACTTTGATTTTGTTTCCTTTGGCGGATTTGGTTTAGATGAATGGATTTTATGAAGTAGGAATTATCTTCTCTTAGAATTAAGTAATGGTCACTCCACGTTTGGTATGCAATTAAATGTCCTCAAAGAATGTTGTAATAATTCAACCAAACGATTTTGTCTTTACGATTTAAACAAAAGCGTTTAAAAGATTAAAGTCAAAGGTTTTTACCCTGTTTCAAAACTTTAAGCAACGATATTAAAATGCAAAGATCTGTAAAACCCTTGATAAAACTGTTATGAAGAAATTGGAACGACTAAGATTCGGATTCTGGTAATCAAATCACGGAAGTTAGTAAATTTGCCGAATGCAATTCTGATTCGTGGTAGATGTATAGTAAGGTTTTTAAAAGTAAACTATCGAAAACCTAATTCCATTATAACACAGTCTAATCAATAACATTTGCATATTTAATAAGTTTTATCCTTCTAATTATCGTTAGTTGATCAATGATATTAAAGAACGTCTTCACCCCACTTTTCAGTTATTCCGAATGCGACAAGTGGGAACAATATTTCATTTTATCACAAACTGCTAGTCGGGAAAGCCATCGACCTTAAAATTGTGTTTCGTGTAATCAAGACTTATTACCTTATTATTAGGCCTTTTAAAACGAAATGCCAATATGAATAAGATTACCCTGATAATCAAAAATGGGAAGTTGGTAAGTTTAGACATGAAACTAAATCAATGATTGGGTCAATACAACTTTATGTCAACGCAAATTGTAACTAACGGTATAGTAATTATAATATATTCAAAAATATTAAAAAAAACAACTACGTCTCACAAATCAATATAAAAATATTTTACACGCATAGGGGGTAAAATAACTTTTCTTTGTTGTGTATGTGTCATCTTAAACCATATACATGAGGTCACTAAATTTAATAGATTAAATTTGTTTGAACAAAACCACGTTATTATTGTTCCGACTTTACATAAATTATTAGTAACACAAGAGTGACTTTGTATTCTGTAACGTTTGCATTTCTGTTGTGCTGTTGTGCTAAAAATGACACTATAGTTTAATCTTACCTCCCATCTTAATACATCCTGGTTTTACTGCGCTTTTTTATTTGCGTTAACGGTTTAAGACCCACATCTACCAAAGAAGATTTTATAAATATAAATAAAATATTAGCTTATAGTACTATATTACTGGCAGCCTGGAAATTATTTATTTTTCATGCAAACCTAACTTTAACTTTTAAGAGTGGTATTTTTAGTCACATACGCAAAAGAATCGTTCTGTGTAGGGGGGTATATAGGAATCACTCTGTCTGTCTGTCCACATCCCTTGTAAGCGCTTCTCCTCCTAAACCGCGCGACAGATTTTGATGAAACTTTACATGAAGGAAGTACATCATATGTTGATGTGCATGAGAATTTTCGTAGTTGTCGGATTTTATTCAGTGGAGATAATTGGACTTAGACTTTTTAAATATAGTATTCAGTGGGAGACATCGTAAGCGCAACTCCTCCATAACCGCTTCACAGATTTTGATGAAACTTTACATGCAGAAAGTACATCATATGTAGATGTGCATGAAACAATTTCGTCGCTGTTGGATATTATTAAAGGGAGATAATTGGACTTGAAAGCGAAGCGGGGTATCCCTTTGTGAGCGTGCTTACTGTCCACACTTGCTTTTCTTCTTTTTGAAAGGTTTGTTACAACATGCCGAACTACTATTGATTTACATCGTAATGAAATGACCTATTGATGTCTAATTGATGCACAAAACAGACAAGTGTATATCTAAGGAACTATCCAAAGGTGTCAAAATTTCACACATCAGTAGTCGAAGCACAAAATTTAAATTTAAATATTATATTTTTATTACAAGATGCTTTAAATGCAACCTCAATCTTAATAAGGAATTCTTATATCAAACAACGTACGGACTTGAAGTCATCCGACTTAACAAAAAGGACATTGATCAAATATCTCTCTATTACAAAAAAACTACTGAAACAGCTACAATATCTCCCGGATCGAGTTTCAGATTTAATAACATATCTTATGCTTGGAGAACCACCAATACAGGCAGAAATTCATACACGCATTTTGACAACATTTGGCAATATCTGTAGAAGTTATAATTCCATTGAGAACGAATTAGCTTGGCGTCAGCTTTCAGTTAAAGATGACCGATCACAAAGTTGGTTCGTCCTTGTGAAAGAAATTCTAAAGATGTATAATCTACCGTCTACACCAAATCTGCTGAATAATCCAATTGGAAAAACAACCTGGAAATCTATGGTCTACAAAAATGTTAATTCATATTGGGAATTAAAATGAAAAGAATACATTCAAACAAAGTCCTCACTGAAATATGTAAATATATCTGTATTGAATATTGGATCTGTAAACTCTATCTGGAAGCACGCAGGCTCAGAACCAATGTCTGTCACTAAAGCTACTGTGAAGTGTAAATTAGGAGTCTATACTCTGCAAGCAAATCGACAAAAGTTCAACCAATATGAAGTGAAGTCTACCTGTCCGCTCTGCGAAACAGCACCAGAAGACATACATTTCAAACTGTACTCCCGTCACTGCAGAGTATAAGGGAGCCATTCGTGTGTGAATTTATCAGTACTATTGGTAGAAATATTGCTTATAACCTGAGTGACACTGAATTAGTCTCAATCTTACTGGATGGTTCTCATGCGGTGGATTTTGCTCCCGACCGCATCAGAAAAATCGAAGACATAGGAAGAGGTCTGTGTTATGCGCTACATCAAGCAAGATCGTTTCACTTAAAAAAAAACAGCTCTCGTAGATAATATTTCGTCTAAGGAATCAGATGTTTTTTATAAACTAATCTTTATTTATAAGGATAGTATAAGGTCTAGCGAAAATATTATGCTAAGGGAATCAACCGCTCGAAATAAACTGAACTTAAATTTAAAGGATATCAAATAGACTGTTGTATAAAATTGATGTTATTGCACAGATTAATTATTTTACCTTTTAACCTATGTATAGATTAGTTTGTTACTAACCATATGTTCTTGTACTATTGCCGTGGTGAAGTCTGTGAATAGTCACTGTAGATAATAATCACTGAACTGACTTTTACGTACTGTATTATGGTTTGTGTGTGAGATCCCAATCATCCCAAGGAACCAATTGTTTTACCTTTTTATCCCCGCACTTTTAGATAGAATATTGCCTATTATTAGTATATGTGCATTGACCTGTTCTCCAGACAGTGGAGGAACCTATACAGTTACAGTTACAGTTGACAACTATCAAATTTTGTTTTCTTAGTTGTATATGTTAAAATATATTGTTAGAAAAATTTAAAGAACTGCTCAAACAAATTGGTTGGAGTGAACATTAAAAAACATTGTCTTCGCTTATACAATTGAAGAAAATGAATATTTTTCAATAATAAATTATCTCCTTACATTGTTTATTTTTTTGTAATACACAAAACTTACTATTTATCACATCAAATGTCAAAGAACTTGGATATTTTCAAAGTTTTAAATATGAGTTTATCAAAAGACAAGAGATAGAATTCTATAAAAAAGATAAGTTTTGCAAGAAAGGACATCATATTTTGGAAATCTGTTTTTGATACATGCACTTCAACTAGGTAGCATCACGTGCGTGTGGTGTGGCGTATACTGTGTGTATGTTTTTTTCTTTTATTATATTTAAGTGAACTTCAGAAATTGTCTTGTTTTGAAGTGTCGAGACGGACAATGATTAAAAAATTTGAAAATCCTAACAATTAATAAACACTTACCCTATAGCTGTTAAAATACACGCGTGATCAATCTAATACACACACATAACGGTTTTTCGTCACGGTCGATGAACAATCTTAAACAGTATAGCAAACAAAATTTAATGGGAATGAACTTGATCATTATCCAGAGACTAGATTAAATTGTAAAAAATGTACACAAATGTAAAATTAGTATTTTTGTTCCGTGATTGTTTAGCAGGGATACACGGGGAAAGCTCTAAACCGTGTAAATTGTTTTACAGCAAGAAATTTGCAATAACATGTTTCAAGTGTTAAAAGAAACCTTTTTATGACCGCTTATTGCTAGCAGTATGCTCCTTTGTTTAAATATTTTAACTCCTATAAGGCGAAGAAAATAGTTTTATAAAATACATGTAATTCAATTAATAGAATTTGAAATGGAAGTGACCATTGTTGTCAGATTATTATATGCTAGACGGTCAGTGTAGACGATATGCAGTTCGTTTAGTATTTTGAATGACGACACGAGCCTTATATAATAGTATAACTTATACCAAAGCTAAGATTCGCCTACTTATTATTTGATTGGGATTTTTATCAGCTTACTTAAAACCGCAGTTTAACACGAAACGACTTTTGGTGCAGAATTATTTTGCACAGCACACAGATGTAATATATTTAATAATTAGATATATTTTTTGTTACTCCCTAATACTGTTTCGAGATCTAGAATATTAGAAGTTATTTGTGGTTTTATTGGTGATCGATGTTTGTTAAAGCTATCACATGTTATATCTGTCACTGCTGTGCTAAACGTTAATCTCTGTATCAACGTCTGTGCCGTTAGTTCTATGTCAATGTTGCAGATTTCACTCCTATCATGGCCCAAATCTTTCTGTTTTCGTACAGCCATGATTGCTAACCTTCTTCAGGTGTACACGAAAGGTCATCAACATTCAGTTAAGATCACTTTCTGCTGCAAAGCTTCTCATGCAGGCGAAAATAACACTGAACTGAAAAACCCTGTTTACCTTTGTTTGGGCGTTCTCAGTTAAGCTTTGCCATATCCATATTCTGGATTCTTTGTCTGCGCTAAATATGATCATCAGTTTCCATAGAGCTGGAAAATTCCAGTAATCTTAAACCTCTGTCATGTGTTCCTGCATTGTTAATACCCACTCGGGTCTTGATCTCCAGAGTAACTGTAAATGGTAAATCCATATTGAGAAAATTTATGAAAAAGCCTGCAGTAGGCTAAGTATTAAGAATGTTGAAGTATCAAGTGTCTCGAAAAGTCCTAATCAAATCATATTTCTCATTTATACGACCCAGTTTAGGATATGCAGATCTCATATGGGATAACTGTACACTATATGAGTCAAATTTACTTGAAAGTGTACAAGTTGAAGCTGCTAGAATTATTACTGGTTTTCGGTGGAACTCGTCTAGAAGAGCTTCGGTGGGATCACCTGTATAAGAAATGTGAAAAAAATTAATTAGTTCTGATGTTAAAGATTTTAAATGGATATGCACCAAGCTACTTACTCTTGATTTAGTACAACCATATTCTGTTAATTCCCATCATTATAATCTGAAGCATTTTATATCTTCTGATAATTTTCGTCTTCCATGTTTTAACACAGTTATCTATGATAAAAGTTTTATACCTTATACTTTGTGCCTTTGGAGTACACTACCTGCATCAATACAATCTAGTATATCTGTTGATGCATTTAAGAGGAAATTAAATAATTAAAGACGACAGACACCTGCATATTTCAACATTAGTTATAGAAAAGAAAATATCATTAGTTGTCAGTGAAGAAATTGTGCTAGTAATTTAAATTGTGATCTCTGGTGCCATAACTTGACTGACAACCCAAGATGATGTTCACACTGTAGAGATGCGACTAAAGACAGAGACCACTATTTTATGTCCTTCCCCCTCTATATTATTCACAGGGCAGCTCTGCAGAGTGTTTTTCTCAAACTTGGTGTAGAAATCAGCATTCAAAATATTTTGTATCGTTCCGAACTTTAACTCTTGCAAAGAATGAAATCTGTTTTTGGCTGTGCATACATGTATTAAAAATAGTAAGCGATTCTAGATTGTAATATATTTGCATGTAATAGTGACACTGAGCAAATCTTAGCACATAAATATAGGTTATTGGTTTTTAAAAGTTACTATTCTAATATTAAAATAATATAATGCATATATAAATATCATATAGTTATGATATCCAGACAAGACCGAGTCAAATATCCTTGGATTTCTAGAACAAGAAAATGTTTTATTTCCAATTTTGATTAATGGTACTGTTTTTTCGATAACGTAGATATCAAAATTTATAACCAGCTTTAAAATGTTTACTCTCTTAATTCTACTCCTAATTTACTATTTCATAATGTATTTACATGTACATTTTAATATTGTCATATCTTGTAGCCTTGTTCATTGTAGAGGAAACGTATAGGCCTGTGTCTGCTATGCAGCCCTTTTCAGTTATTATTTTGAATAAATTATAAATAATCATAATTTAACTATCTAGATTAGAGAAATCGGAAAATTATGTACCAACGTAAGATTCTATGTTTCTAAATCATTCGAGAGTTTAATTTAAAATTACAAGAAAAGAAATAATCCCGTCTGCACTTTTACCGTCAGCCGGTTATTTGTATTTAACCATTAACCTAATTTTTGCACGTTGTAACAACATTAACTAGTAATAACTGTGTTGGGATGCCAACACAAATATTCTTAAACAAATCCCCAGTGCCACTTTAATCTTTGGGAGACATAATAAGTTTAAGCATTTTAATCATCTTACGTGCTTGTTATATGGAATGTTTTACGATGCTTTCTCTACTATTGGGATCTCGATTTTAGTTACTTGTGTATTTGTACATCCATCACAACCACTTACTACATTGCAATGCGGTTTAACTCCAAAGACAGAGGCAGTCACATCCAATATTTTACAGTACAGAGGCACCAAATATGAGCAACGCGAAGGACGAATAATGCGATTTATTTTACAGTCACCTGTTCACTTATTGTAAGTAATTCATGTGCATCGCGAACATGTTCAAGGTAGATAAATAAACATCAAAATTCTCTTTTTATTTAATAAAACCAAAATGAATGGTTGCAAAAATACCACAAAATATCTTGGAGGATAATTGTGCTCGAAATCTACAATTATTTAAATCAGTGGTAACGAAAAATTAATTTATCACCAAATTATTTAATTAGACAAGTGATCACGAATTATAACATACAAATTTAGTATTTGAAATTTTGGGAAGTTCAAAATGGGGTTTTCAAAGCGGTTGTCGATGTTGTCTGCAGGGAAAAGACAGCAAAAACACTGTAAAATGTATTCGCGAAGTAATATTATTCATATGTGGATTTATATGTGGAAAGTTAAAAAATCAAGACGATATCTAAAATTTCAATTCGTCAGAACCTTTGATTCTTCAACTCTTTATACTACCTTGCCGCACGAAAAAAAACTTAAATCCCGTCTTAAGGAAATCATACATAAAGCCCATCCTTCCATATATGCCTACACATATGTAGTTTTCGGTTACAACAATGCGCTTTTTTCTACTAAAAACCGAAAAGGTAAATTATTCTACAGCAAAGTACAGATTTATAGTATGCTAGATTTTTTGATCGACAACATATTTGTAACTTTTGGAGGATGTTTTTTTCAGCAACAATCGGAATTCCAATGGGTACTAACTGTGCGCTACTCCTTGCCGATTTGTTCCTGTATTTTTATGATACTTATTTTCTTCGATGTCTTATTAAAGACAAGACGACACAGAAGCTAGGAATAAATAAATAAATAAATAAATAAATTGATGATGTCCTTTCAATTAACTACCCTCTATTTGCTGATTGGCTTCTGTTAATATAGATTCTACATCCTACCACGTAAATATTCTTTTGAAAATATGGTTGCAGATAAAATCCAGATTGTTATAAAGGAAAATGACACAAATTAACCTGCACTGCATCGAATAATACATATAAGTTTTTTTTTATTTCGTCCTGTAAAATTCAACTGCAAGTTCTTGAGAAACATTTGTTGTCTGATCAGATAAACAAAGAAGATGTCAGAACCAGCTGTTTTTTCTTGGAAGCGGACAGGTACGTAGCTTCTTGGTCGATTAAAAAAAAATTTATTTTATACTAAAGGTAGGAATATGAACGGCGAACTATACAAAATATTAACCTTGAAGAATTAACTTTATGGGATTCAATGCTTCTTATGCAAAAAGACTATGGAAATCATTATTCTTCATCCACATTTCACTATTCATCATTCTTAATTCATTATTTTTCACCCTTAATTCATTATTCGTCATGCTTAATTCATTATTCTTCATTCTTATTTCATTATTCGTCATGCTGTATACAGTTATCTTAGTTAAGCTGACATTGTTTCTAAAAAAACAGAACTGTATGAGGTTAATATGAAGGAAACTAAATTGAATATACAAAATCGGATATTTGTTAGTAAATCCCTTGTTAATTTCATATTTAGTGTTTTTTTATCTGTCACACATTCAATCATACAATATCCTAGCTTTTCCAGTTTTCTTGTATCGAAGATTTTCAATTATAATATTAAAACGATTACTATTTCTTGCGTCGGTAAATCTGAGTGTCCTACCGGGCTCAGTGAATTTCCTTTTTTAAAAGTAAGTAAAACCGCACATTTTCCTCAACAAAAGAAAGTATTATTTATTATGTTATCGAATAATGAAATTTAAATTTCTGGTATTTATTTTAACAGTTGATACTAGGTTGTAAATTAAATATGCACTTTCTGTGACGTACACTTTGAAATAAAAATTTGTCAACAGAGTAATTTTACAACATATGATTATCATATCAAGATTAAAATGTAGAACAGGATAAAAATCAAAAAACACAAGACGCCATTTGTAAAGGTTTGTAATCTATAATATTATTTTAAAATTATTGTGTATATATTTTGATTATATGAAACTATGTTATATTTGTACATATACATGGTGTTAAGTCAGTGCAAGATATAAATAAATTAAAATATCTAAAATATATTAGTCCGAGCTAAAGAGATCTACTACATGGAGGCTCAAATAGTGCCGAAAAAAACAAACATGCAACGCAAACTTGGCTACATAATCAATTTTCATTTAATATTCATTGAACATTAGTTTGAAATTCGTTAGACATTATTAGAACATGCCCTTGATATTTGTTTATTGTTCTTTTTTATCAATTTGTCAACTTTAGCATGGTTTCTTATTTTATTGTTGGAGAAACTGGGGTCTAAGATAAATTCCTCACATACCCATTACCACCTACAATTAGCGGGTTTCAATCCGGTATTCTGTTTAAATAAAAAACATTGATATATTGCCAATAATACTACATATTGAACGTTTGAGATTTTTTTCACTCTCTGTATCTTGGTATGTTCCATAAATGGCCACAAACAGATTTATAACATTTTTCGACACGTACAAACCGAGTGAAGGCAATAAAAAAATACATAACACAAAAGGAAATGTTCAAAAGACAATCCACAAATCAATGTCGAAGAAACAGGCAAACGTTGGAACCACATTTGTTGAAAGAACAATGTCAAGACACACCCATTTGCAGCAAATAGGGAAGTGAAAAGAAAATTTATATATTAATTAATACGTCAAAATTTTTGAACTGATGGCCTTCTTCAGTGTCAATATAAATGATAAAAGTTTTTCAAAACTTAAAAAAAAAGTATACATATATATATATATATATATATGTACGTCTACAAATTAAGCCCAACACTGTTTGAATTAGATTTTTAACACTGTCAAATTTTTGCTTACCCTCAGCGGGATTCGAACTCACACCGTTGTGACACTGTGCCACCAATTCGCCGGCACTATGTCCAGCGGTCTAGACCCCTCGGCCAAATCCACTATATAAAAATATAGCTTCATTAACCGGGGTGACTCGTAGACATAGAAATAGTACATGTGTACTAGCGTGTGACGATGGAATTTTCGTAACCAATACGTATTAATTTGACAGTAATCTAATTCAGCATTTTTGTATATATTATATAGGATGACACAGTTTCTTGTCATACAGTCACAGTAAGTAATTTATATACAAACGTCTAAGTATTGTGACAACCATATAATATATATCTATCCAGCGGATTTCAGAAACATCAGAAATACAGGGTTCATATCAAATATTTATATATACGTCTTCAAATTAAGCCCAACACTATTACACGTCTATATATATAGACAAAAAACATAAATATTTGTATATAAACAGTATATTGTAGACATGATAATGTTTAGTCATGAATATCCAGTTTTTATCTGGACAAAAATGTCCAAAGAATATACATAACAATAACATTGAATTAAATCTAGAAAAAATTCCTGTTCAGCACACCGCCGCCTGTACAAAGCTGTGCTAAAGGAACAGTAGGACAGCAAAGGCCCCGATTTGACAGATCAAGGTCAATTTAACGCCGTAAAAGTTACCCGTATGTAAACCAAAAAATTCTTAACAGCGCCACCTATAAAATTTGTTTAGGTCAGGAGAAATTGGCGAGGTTAAGTTTTTCTTAAATTAAATCGTCCAGTTAAATGTAACAATTTATACGAAATACAGGAATCGATCAAGGGTATATTTTGATGCATGACTGTATGTATGCGACACAGATATAATCAACAGATTGCGTAAGATCTATGATACAAAATCGTCATTTTTTTACGTAACATGGCGCGGGCCGTTTGTTTACAAATTTATTCAAAAGTAAAAGCTGACACAATTTTATTCCCTGCCCTTTTTTGTATTTTTACAACTTTTTATTCCTATTAACCAATAGTTTTTCTCGTTATACCAGTCGAAATGTGTCACCATCTCTCGTAAAAAGCAACGAGGTTGTTTACCAACATGCCCAAAACACGTGCGAGTTTTCAAATGTTGACGAACACATATCATGTCGTTTTGATGAAGAAATGTTTGTTTAAATTTGACATTAAGCATGACTCGTTAAAAGTCTAGTATATAACGAATTCCCAAGAATTATTTTATACCAAGACACGGTGCAATTTGACAGGAATTAAGGAAGGCTCCATGTACCTTCGTGTTTGTAGTGAATTTGTACACACAGCGTACGTAAGTCGTAAAATAGTTTCAAATATGCTGTCTGTTGATAATTTAATGTTTTTGGCATTTAATAACGTATTACACGTAGAGTGACATAGCCCCTTACCCTTCCCCTTTTCACACACAGAACCATCCACACTTTTAAGAGAGTGAACCTTTAAGGAATAAAAAATTAATATATTTATAATGTCATAATGTTTATATTGAATGCCAACGATCACACAGTTTAATGATGCCTATAAAATTCTATAACCAACCATATCATATACTGTGGCCTCCACAACTTCTAGTTGAATTAAGATTTTTTCAGCTGACCCATACTAGTACATGTAGGTTACTTTTTACAAGTTAAATAACATACTGCTTGCACCAAAATAACTAGTTAATATTTCTCACATTTATTGCTGTCATTATTTTGCAACTTATTGCTGTTTAAAACAAGTTGGGGTCTTTATTATTTATAACTGAAACTGTTTTACATGTATATATATATTTTGACTACCATATTAAGTCAAATGTAGCATTATGCAGTTTAAAACAAAGAATTTATTTAATTTTAGAATTTGATGGAATTGTTTAAATTTAATATATGGAGAAATTTATATACATGTCGAGTATTTTATAAATAGGCTTTGCTATTTTATGTCTGAAAAAGTAAGCTTGGGAGATTAAATCTCGATCAGTAATATACTTTTTTGGACTGCATTGTGATCGTATAAATTTCATTTTTTAAAAACATTATCGAGTTAGCTATTAGGTACAAAATTTATCTAATGATGGTTTCTGCACTTGGTATAGATTTGCTTCTATGATATTTATTGAATGTGAAGCTGATATTGAATGGCATAATTAAAATTTCTTGATAAACCAATTAGTAAACTTAAGCATCCTTTCCAAAAAATTTAGACTTTAAATAAACACTTAAATCAAACTTCTATTTTTTAATATTATTTTATAGTTTACAAAAGTCATGAAAGTGTGATATTAAAATTTATGGAAACTTATCTCCAGCAAGAAGTAAGATTTAAAAAACTGGCAGCTATTAACATAAAATCTGTGATAATCCATTAACAAAAGAAAACGGTAAATAAAATGTTAATTAAGTTCTGTGTATTAAAAGAACATTTTTAAAAGAAATTTATAAAAATAATAGTGTCAGTAGATCTATTTTATAGACAGAGATATAGTATTAAATCTTAAAAATGAGTCCTTGGCCCTAGCATGCGAGGAAATCAATCTAAATGACAGGCATTTGGGGTCAGTATAATTTATTTCTATGGAATAAAATGCCAGTAAATGAGTTTTATAACATGTATTCACTCATTAAATAAGTTAATATCAGTCTGACATGTCTCATTGCAATATATTGCCTTCAGAAAAATGATAAATTTCTCATTGTAGTATAGACTAATTATGAGAAATTCATGCGCAGAGAAAAAATTAATAAACAGGCAGTTAATAACTGAATTTCGTAATAGTAACTAAAACTGGATGTAATAAGAAAATACCAAGACAACAAAGTCTCTGTAAAGTATGAAATGTCTTAAAAGATGAATATAACTCTTCCTTATTAATTGTTCATGTTATTATAACTTTTTGATAAAATTAAGATGGTCAGAACTTTGGATTACTAAAATTTGTATTATTTTGTATTTTTGTTATTTCCATTTTTTTAAACATAATTTTGTATTTTACTGGACCCATAGTTGTTATTATGCCTAGTAAATTAATATAAATTTAATGTTTTGCAAATAATATGTTTAAATCTTTTATAGCATCAGTTTTATTTAGTTTATTTCACTAATTATACAAACTGAAATAAGTTTCCGTCTTGTTTCCATTCTGCCTATGGGTCACTAATGGTCACTGTATCTTGCATTGTATTTACTAAGTCAATCTTAGTAGACTTTAAAACTCTTGCAAGGAAAATTTGCAATATTGAGAATTTTAAGGGTAGCATATCGACTGATGTGTTAAGCTAGAGCAAGGAGTGCAACTTTCCTTGTCTGTACAAACCCAACAAGCTGCTGTCAGTGTAAAAAGCGTAGGGTCTTTAATGCTACAACAAAAATGCATTTTTTGTCCTTTACTTTTACATTCTTTTCCAATCAGAATGGAAGACAAGAATATTTGTCTACATGGTTTCCTGAATTGAAGGTTTAAACATTTGTTCAGCTTGAATATATACATGTATATATTGAACAATCATGTTGATTTGGGGTTTCTATAATATATTTTAATGATTGTTATGATTATACCACACTTTTTTTCTCTAATGCACACACAGCTCAAAAAATTTACCATTACATTGCAAATGTATTTCAGCCTCCCCCCCCCCTTTTTGTAGAAAAAGCTGACACAAATTTGTTCAAAGAGGCTTTGAGACCCACAAATTACACAAAAGACGTAATACTATTATATATTATATAGTTAATAAGTACTGATATGTTATCTATTCTACTTTGGCAGACAGATGCTAAATATTTTTCGAAGCGTACATCGAGTTGCTTCCAACACCCCCCTTTTCGGATTTTGTCACCGAAAAAGCTGACACAAATTTGTTCCCGGGGGGTTTGAAAGCTGAAAATTGGACCGAAGACGTAATATTATAATTGATTTAATAATTTATAGGTCGCGATTCGTCACCATTTACTATTTTTAATTAAGAGTTTTTTGTACGGCGAGTGCCGAGTTCTGATCAAAACATCCCACTTCAAAGGGCATTTTAACCTGTAAATTAAAAGTATACAGTACAAATTTCTATAAATGACAGGTATTTGTCTAAGGACTTAGCTGTATTTTAATTTTTTGATGTATGTTACGACAGTGCTACGTACGATAACGAAAACTGAGAGACTATCACGCTTACAAAAAACCGACAAAAAGTTGACCTTTAGTCACGTGACTGAAGTCGTTAAAAATCGACCATTACAGGCATTTGCTTTCCTACTGGAAACTTCATTTAGAAATTACCAGAAGCTTATATATTTATCATAAACATGGATATATGTTGAAAGAACTTAAATTTCCAACCCTATTTTAAGTTATTTTAATTAATCATTTTGATATTTCATGAATTTCCGTTAAACTAAACTTCTTTCTCATTTGTTACATCCTGTAATTATACGTATCCTGGAAGTAAACAAATGGCTCGTAATTCATTTAAAAAACGAGATAAATATGAGTATGACATATTTAATCAAAAGTTAGAAGTCTTGGCGAATTGATACGATCAAATATAACCCTTTGCCTTGTATACAGTCTAGTTATTTTTTGGCTTTTACTAGACCTAAACGAAAATTACTATAGTAAACGTCAGCGTACTTTGGCCGATTTTTCCCAGTGACAAATAAAAACTGCTTACCTCGTAAGGTTGATCTTATGCGCCTTTTTTAGAGGGGCATATTGAAATCAACAATTATTTTCCACATTTAATAGTAACTCAAACTAAAGAAGAACCTTTTAAACAACGTAAAGACCGTTTAAACAACAAAAATGATTGACTAACAATGTAAAATTAACGTTGCAAAAGTCAAAGACGATTTGTGACATGTAAACAACAGAGGTATAGTATGAAATATTGAAAGCATATCGTATTTTTACTATTGGATTTTTGTAATAAAAAGTTACAATATTGAATAATAAACAGATGCAAGCAAAACGATGAACTCCACGGAGGTGTGACCTTTAATATAGTCCCGGGTATTACGTCGCACAATGCTATATTACTATAAAAACAACAGACTCTGCTAATGTTAGGTCTTTCTGATACAGTTCAACAAAATTTGCTTACAAAAACATTTTTATCAACTTTACAATCTAATTAAAATTAAATCATTCACTTGCTCACACCTTTTTGTTTGCATGTTCCACGAACCAACATAACAAAAAGGGGGGAGCAAGTGGAAGATATAATTTTATTGGATTGATAAAGTTTAGCACAAGTAGGTAATTACTTGGCCAAAATAAAATATATGTGCGTTTTTTATTAAATTTTAGAAAAAATGGTTAGGTTAAGTAGGTACTGAAATCATTTTATTTTTCCAGAATATTAAAAAAATTGGCTTCAGGGAGGAGCAATTCAGACTTTACCGATGCTTGAGCTCAAATGACCATAACATGTTTGCGGTAGGCCCAAAATATAAGGGTATGTAGGGTAAAAGGAAACACACATATTTTGCCTTGAATACAACATTAAGCTCCAATTAAATAATTGTTTTCTTCTTTCTTCACTGACTTGTATAGATGTTCTACTAAGAACAAAGGATCATCTTCTGGACTATCAATCCACTAATAAATATAAAATACATGTACATGAAATAAGAGTTATGAAAAAATATTAAACAACAACTTGTTGGTACAAAAATTGCTAATTAATTTACTGACCTGTAACTTAATAGTACGTATGTACATGTATTTTATAGCATATAATTTTACACTCACTAAAAATAGACAGACATGTTTTCTATACAATGAAGTATATCACATTAAAATCAGTCAAAGTTGAAGCTAATTTATCTTAAAATTGTCCATCTGATCAGAATTTAAAGTTTAATTTTTAAAAATTTAAATTGACGAAGCTTTTATAAACTTTAAAAGTTTACCTTATAGTTATTACATATATTTGATGTTCTTTTTAGCTGAATTGATTCCATATAATTTTCTATTAGGCTAAATAATTACACAATAGTAAATTATACTGATGGCAATACACGTACCACGAAATTTCATGGCCCAAGTGCGTGGATGGACCAGGAATATTGATGTGGTAAGGTCCATTATAGTTTTTCTTATCCCTACCTAGCTACAATAATGTAGCTTCCTTTTTTATGGACGGAGCTATAAAGAGGTCCCATTACTCGTAATGGAGCAAAACCACTCTTGGGATTTATACATATTTTCTGCTATTAAACTGCTATCTTTGTTTAATTAAATTTTTTTTCCTTTCCCCTTCGTTCAACTGACATTTCTACAATGTCTAATTAAATAATTTTAACACTTTTTCGTAATCATGGCATTGTTGACACAATTGAAATTGTAGGGTGTAAAATTTTAGAATCGTCTCGGTAAAAATTTGATCCCAGCTAATGGAATAAATCCGGAAATGTGATCCGTATGAACATTTTTTACCGAATCGATTAAGAAATTATGCACTTCCGGAATTCAAATTTTGACAACAATGCCATGGTTACGAATTAAGTGTAAAACTACAGTTCTGTAACGAATAAGGTGTTGTAGAAATATCAGTTAAACTTCAAATACATTAAAAAGTATGAAGCAATTCAGGGAAACAGTTTAATAGCTGATAATGATCCCTTAAACGACAAGGCACTAGAGAGGCAATATGAGCTCTGTTCGCTTTAAACAAACAATAAACAAACAATGATTGTCGTAAAGAGCATTTTAATAAAAAAATGCCAAGAAACATATAAACATAAAAATGAAATACATCATGCAAAAAAGACTGTATCAAAACATACAAAAATTGCATATATATAAACATACATTTAAAGCGAAGATGGGGTTAAATCCCGCCAACGCCATACCATTACTAGTATTAAACTATACAAGATTTGCAAAAATAGAAATATACTGGTCCATCAGTAATCCCAACTACTAGTATCAAAATTTATGAAAAATAGCAAAATTATAAAATATACCCGTCAAAAGTAATACAACAGTAATCACGAATCATAATATGATAAATTAGGAGGGAGGTAGGGAAGGAAGTGGAAAATCAAATAACTTTAGTTTCTCGAAACCACTGACAAAACACAGCGTGACCCTGATCAAACTGGTTAAGGGAAACTGTAAAATGTGGAATGTGATTACGTAATACAAATACACTTATGGCATACTGCAATTAAGGATATATGTAAAAAGTGGATTGATTACATAAAACAATGGCATAATATAAAAATTGTATAACAATTGAAATAAGTTTAAGGATAATAAATTCATTTATATACATAAATACACTTATGATCACTTAAACGACAAGACGCTAGAGAGGCAATATGAGCTCTGTTGGCTTTAAACAAACAATGATTGTCGTAAAGAGCATTTTAATAAAAAATACCAAGATTAAAAAAAAAAAAAAAAACATCATGCAAAAAAGACTAATATCAAAACATACAAAAATTGCATAAATATAAACATAAATTTAAATCGAAGGTGGGTTAAATCCCGCCACAAAGCTCTTTAAACTAAATAAAATGACAGATTAAGGATCTGCCCCACCCGAAAAATGCCTCTCTGAAGTATTGACAATATAGAGACCACCTATGTGACAAAAATGTATAAATAAAACAATGCCTGCTGCTGTGAAAGTAGAAACTTACAAAGTATTCAGCAATTAAATAACCAAACATGATAAATTATGCAAACAAAAAATATCAGGTGTAAATCAGTCCTGGCTTTCTCCGTTAGGAGTAATGGGACCTGTTTGTAGCTCCGTCCAAAAAAAAAGAATAAAAAGGAGCTACATTATTGAAGCTAATCCCTACCATGGCCTGCAGCGTTCGAATTTCGTGGTATTGCCATCTAGCGGTCCGACTTTATTGTATTGACTGATGGCTAACAGTTAATACCAGAAAAACAAACCTTTATACCTTTGTTAATGTACGAATTTGATACTGATACGCAATAAATATTTTTTATCACCTATTCAAAAATTAGCACTTCTGTAACCAGACACTGGCTGGAGTGCTTGTCAATCTCAGTTCCAGTATGTTTTGATTTTATAAAACAAATTAGAAGCAAAGCTTTAACAATTAAAAACCAAATGTCAAACGACATAAAAAAATTGTACACAATTGACTGAATTAGATACCAATCATAGCCAACAAACACACAGTTTCTGGTGCAGAATCTTGCATCAACGTTAACAAAATCATATCCTGCCAAAGTATAAACAGTCTTATTTCGCAACCAATCCGTTCAGCCATACAACAGGAGTTGTGACTAACCTTTAACAACATACAACTCCAACCTAAGTACAATACATTCAACTGAGAAACGTATTCTCCCCGATTTATTTCTTTCCCCGTACAACTTTCATTGTCCATTATGCAAATGAACAACTATCTACTGACAAATAAAGCAATATGCCTTATGTACTTTGAACACTGATGTCAGAGCATTTCGCGCACCTTGACCTAGCAATGCAAAATAAAGTGCTGATAAATGTCTGCTACTTTATCTTGGAGCAAAAAAAAAAATAATACTAAGTGGGGTGAAAATACTACCTATTCATTTCTGTCACACTTAATTGTGCACATCGCAACATGTATAATAATTATATATACTATATGTATGAACTGAACAAAACACTGATGTAATCAGTAAATTACAGTATTTATTCCTATATATTCTAAAGCAGTTCTATTAAAGTGCATATTATCACTATTCATCTGTGTATAAGACTTAAGTTGAGGCTATTCCTGTACCTGTAAAAACACAATTACATTAATGAACAAGTTTACAAATTGAAATTTATTGATGTCTTTAGAAAAGCATTAAAAGTTCAATGTAGTGCATACTACAGACTATGTTGCTATTTAAATATGCACTACCTGTGACTTTTAAATTTCCTCGACAAAAGACAGAAACAAAATTTAAATATCTGATATTAACTTTAACACTTGATACCAGGATGTGATTTAAATATGCACTCCCTGTGACGTACGCTTTGAAATAAACACGTATATGGACAACATAGCAATTTTATATGACTTTTCAGTCAAGGTGAAAATGTAGAACAAGATGAAACGAAAGAACACCGGAAGATCACCCTAGACGCCATTTGTAAAGTTTGTTTGGTAATCTATGATATTATTTTAGATTTATTTTGTATACATATGTCTTATTGATTATATGAGTATGTGTTTAGTTGTAAATGTACACGCTATTAAATAAATGCAAGAAAGAAAGATATTAAAATTATCTAAAATATATTAGCCAGAGCTAAAAACATACATGTAGGCTCAAATTATGGAAACCAAATAATAAAACAAAACAAACAACGCTGCTAAGAATTGTGGAGTTGGTTACTTGGTTACTTATTCATATTTAATATTCATTGGATATTCATTTAACATTGGTTTGACATTCGTAGGATATTTAATATATTTATTTCATGTAATTTTTAAAACAGAGTTTAAAACCACTTTTTACATTTTGTCAGCTATAGCAAATCTTCTAGTTTTTATTGTTGGAAGAAACTGGAGTCCGAGATAAATTCCTCGCACCCCCATCCCCACCAATATACGGTAGTGAACTACCTGATTTTCATTCCGATATTCTGTTTAAATAAAAACATTAAAATATATTCAAAGTTAAATTGGCAATTATACTACATATTGAACGTTTGATAATTTTGTTCACTTTGTGTATCTTGGTATGTTCCATAAATGGTCACAAGCAGATTTATAAATTTTTTACGACAATTACAACTGAATGAAGGTATCAACAAAATACTGTGGTTTCATTATTATTCGTTTGGTATCAATTTCCGTGGATTGAGTTGTTTCAAAAACGGATTTTTATGTGAGTAAATCCAATCATTTGCCGATTTGCTTTGTTTTGTCTTTAAGTGTACGGGAGGCGTGTGAAGTTACCTGACGTGTAACGGCAAAGTATTACCTTACGACATTCATATACTTGTCATTAATTAAAACGACATGATGTTTTACAGTAATCAAAGTTTTCTTCGAGATTCTAACGATCATTTTACAGACTATGTAGACGACAAAATATTTGTTTGAATTATTATCATTACGTCTTTAATAATGAATTTATAATTTATATTAAAATGATATAAAATGATAAATATTAAATATTAGTGTTGGTTAACTAGTGGTTATCCTCTATATAGAGGAAAATACTCGTAAATACACAACCGGGAGTTAACTGTTTGATTCTTGGAGTACACATTTGTACACGATATTTGAGGAATAATACATTTTCCTATGTCTTGTTTTATTCTTATCAACAAAAAAATCCAAATACTGTTAAATCTGTAGTATAAAGTTTGAAGTTTACTTAAAGAAAACAGTTGGATGTGATCGTTCTTTTTTTTACATACGATGTTCATTCCTAACGGGTAAATTAAACACCCAGGCATATAATACTTCGTTGAATTCTTTAATTCGTCGGTAGATAGTGCCCACGAAAACCACGTAAATTGATATCCAACGAATAAAAATGAAACCACATTACCAAACACCAAGGAAACTAACAGAAAAGACAATCCACAAATCAAAGTCGAAGAAACTGGCAAACGTTGGAACAACAACTGTTGAAAGCACAATGTCACAACAAATATGCGGCAGATACGGTATTAAAACACTTTAAAAGATCATCCTGAATGACGCAACTAAACTTAAAAAATATACACTACGCAGTGTGTCATATTATGGAAAAAATGGGGAGAAAAAATTGTAAATATAAAATTGTGTGGGACCACCATACGTTGGAGCCCCTTAGCCTTTAGCTAGAGAAATGAAGCTTTAATGAATGGTGCAACAAAACGTGTATGTATAGTGTACGTCGGGGACATGTTGGCTTAAAATTTAAACCTGTAATGGAAAATTGTTTGGGAACACAATATTTTTACTTAGTGAGAGGACTGCTAAACCCATAGATAGGGAATTAAGGGAATATCAAAATAATTCTAGCTGATAGAGCAATATGTCATATAGGTGATATGAGCGGCCGGAAATGTGAACTTGACATGCAAAATTAAATTGGACCATTATACATTGACTGAATGGGAGCCACCTGAACCTCTAGATAGAAAAAATGAAGATATACCAAAATGATGCTAATAAATGACAAAAAAAACCATGTTGCAGTATGTCATGGAGGGGGTGTGGATAACTGATTATGTATACACCTAATCCCATAGATACACAAATAAAACCTATATAACGTAAAAAGTGCAGTTTGTAATATAAGAGGAATATGGTTCGCAGAAAATGTAAACTAGACATGTAAAAATGTATGAGACCAAATTAATTTATTCCCATGGGAGCCTACTAAACACCTAGATAGAGAAAAACTGATCATTATAGACGTCAGAACAAAACATAGCTTGGCATGTAACATTGCACTGAGCAAAAATAAATTGTCCCTTGGACCCCACTTGCCCCATGGATATTGAAATGAAAGCTATATCAAAATTATCCTATAAGATTAAGCAACAAATGTTTATATAGTACACATAATACGGTGTGTTATATTGAATGATATATTACGGGTCGAAAATGTCAATCTTACACAGACAAATTTATCAAAGCACTCAACTGTAAACCCTTAGGTATGGAAATTAACAGAATATCAAAATTGTGATATGGGAACAAATCATATGACAACGGCTCTGTAAATGACCTTTGACTGAGGGAGAGAAAATTAGTTCTTATTTTGATATGTGGCTGCGCCAAACTGGAGCATAGAAAGTGGATTTATTATTCAATGAAATTTTGATATTTGAGCTGTATATAAAAAGCAATTTCATATAGAATTGATAAATAAATTTATTTATATAATTTGTTAAATGTATTGGCTATTTTTCAGCTGATTATGCAAAGCCCATATCAGGACTATTTTATGGGTGTTTGTTAGTTTCCTTGAGTACCCGTCGGGGTTTCTAAATTTGCGAAAAATTGTATCTTACATGACACCCAGAAAATTTAATGTGATATAGCTGAAATTATTTCGCTCATTTTAAGGGGTCTATCATTACTCAACGAAACTTGGTGCCTAAGTGAGAGCAAAAAATGTTAATAGTATCCCCTATACGCAAATAATTAAGAGGCCGTTGTCAAGTTGAAGTGTTGATTGTTTACTTTGTGTCTAAAGGTTTGCATGTTAATGATGTTATCAGTTCAGCCACTGCAGCTATAATGCTTAATTTTCACTTTATTCTGTCAGATAAAAGTAAACAATTAAAAAATACATGTTTCTGTCTAAATTTTACTCAAAAACATGCAAATTTATGGTTTTAAACATTAAGTTACATGGCCTTTAATGGTATGAATTTTTCAGAATTCCTTGTAGACAGAAACAACAAAGAATTTGACAAAATAAATGCCAAATTACTCAATTGAAACAGAAGCGAAATTCATTAGTAAGGTTAAACACTATTGCAACTAAATAAATTTTACTTTAAACAAAACAAAAAAATACTTGTGTGCATTTCCCATCTTTAGCCCAGCCCCACGTAGCACATGCATTCACCCGGGAACCTGTGAGATAGGGTTCTATATTATATTGCTCACAATTGAACGTTTAACCATTTCCATGATACTGTTTTACCGAAAAGCAAGCGACCCAAGTAAAATATAGTTTGTATTTTATTTATATCATTATTATTTTGTATGAAAAACTGATTCAGTAGCAACAGACAGAGATAGGTCATAATCTACCACGCACTCTTTCCCCCAAATAAATTATGCATGTCATGTCCATTTCTACATAATGTTTTTAAATTCCGCACTTTTCCTCAAATGCTTCATTTTGCCAAGTGGAAAGACTTGTAATCAACATTCATATTTCTACCTTTTAGCAATATACAAAATATACATTCATTAAGTTAAAACATTGCCAACCAAGGGAGATAATTGTAGGCATTGAAAAATGTAAACAAACTATGAAATGAAGATTTTATTGTAAATGTATGAAATTGATCCATATTTAAAGAACAAAATTAGAAGATAATAATCTGATTCCTGTTTTAGAAATACAATCACAGAAATGTCTTGCTGAGATTACAAAGATAGCTTATACATTGTGTGTGTGTGGGGGGATGGGGGGCACATGTAGATTGAATAAGCCAGGATGTGCGCATATATATAAAAGTGACATATAAGTAGGTGGAGTGGTTACAATTGGTAACCATAGACCTTGAACACAATAAATGCACTCGGTTACTAATTTTAAAAACATGTTTTTTTTGCTTTCCCTATTTATTTTGAATTCTTGTGTTGATGTTTACTTGTTTACAATATATAGTTACAACATCATAGCATTATGACGTCACAGTTTGCATGATGTCATCAGGGTACTTTAAAACTCCTGGCTGTGTTAATCTTTTTTTAAGAAATTTCTTTGGAAATATTGCTATTAACCTATTAATAATCGGTTGAATTTTAATAAATACAAATTTACACCCATTTTTGAACCATAATTATATGATTTATATATTCAGTACTGTTCAAGAATGCTTGATTGTGCAATTAATACAAAAATTATAAAGTAAATGTAAAAATTTGGTCTAAAAGATATGTAATGTGCCCATTATTCTTTTAAAAAAGGTAAAATTTTTATTACTTTGGAATTCAATATTGATATTATTTAAAGATATAGCCTTCCTATGGTTTATTATGACATATATATAGGTTGCGAAAGTTAAAACTTATCATCCAGCTATAGATATAATGACACATGGAAGTTGTTGATTTTTAAAAAAATCAAGTGTTGATTTGAACAATTGAAAGATTGTTCATTAAATAGGCTGAAACAGCTTTATTTTATTTTGGATTGAGATGAAACTTGGTAGATTTGCTCGTAATATGGGGAACAAAAAGTAAATACAGTTAAAATGGTGAAAATTGAAAATTGTGTTTTAAATTTGACAACGGTTCTGTAAATGACCTTTGACTAAGGGAGAGAAAATTAGTTCTTATTTTGATATTTGGCTGCGCTGAACTGTAGCATAGACAATGGATTTATTATTCAATGGAATTTTGATATTTGAGCTGTATATAAAAAGCAATTTCATATAGAATTGATAAATACATTTATTTATATAATTTGTTGAATGCTTTGGCTCTTTTTCAGCTGATTGTGCAAAGCCCATTTCTGGACTATTTTATGGGTGTTTGTTAGTCTCCTTGAGTACCCTTCGCGGTTTCTAAATTTCCGAAAATTGTATCTGACATGACACCCAGAAAATTTAATGTGATATAGCTGAAATTATTTCACTCATTTTAAGGGGTCTATCATTACTCAACGAAACTTGGTGCCTAAGTAAGAGCAAAAAATGTTAATAGTTTCCCCTATACGCAAATAATTAAGAGGCCTTTGTCATATATAGTAGTGTAGTATGTATGGTTTATATGATGAACTGCTCTATATATGTTTAATTGCACCTGCTAGTAAAATTATTTTGATATAGTGTTCATTTCTGTAGCTTCTGGCGTAGCAAATTCTATTAACCTTGGTATCTTTCATGAAATTTTATGTCATTCAAGTGGGATATTGGGGGATGAAAGACAACTCATTACGTAAAATTTCATAAGATCACAATAATTTACCCAAAGTTTACCCTCCTGAATAATAAAAAAGGAAATGAAAGCTGTTGAAATTGAAAAACGCGATTTCCTCAGTTTGACCGTCATAAATTATATAATATTAGAAACCACGACATACCAGGGGCCGAAAAAAGAAAACTATAAGTGTATAATAGTATGAGACCACCATACTTTGCCCCAATTGAAGCCACTTTGAATTCTTACATAGCGAAATAGAAACTATATCGAATAGGATGTCATCGAAAATACTATTTACTTTGCCACACGCAAGTTTCGTCTTATCACGACCTATCAATGTCGATAAAACCCCCAAAATGTAAATCAACATAATTAAGATTAAGTTAATCTTTTAAATCAAAATTCCAAAACCAAATTCGAATAAAAATCTCTACACCTTACCAATAGGAAAAAGCTGGAATTCGCCTATTGTGAATAATGTGGTGTTAACTCCCTTAAAGGGGCAGATAACCTCGATTTACATGTATGACTCGCATATGCAGTATACGCTTATCACTAACTTTCAGTGAGAAAATACTTATTTCCAGTGTATATGAAATAATAAACCACATATTTTGATCCGTTATTGTGTTGCCCCAATTTTATTTTATTTTTTGTTTCACACAATTGTTAATTTAACAGATAATATAAATGTTGGAAAATGCAACAACAATCGGACGTTTACAAAGTGCGAATTTACGTGTTGTTGTGTGGTCCGTATGTTAAAAGCATCACATTTATTACCACCCAATCAATACAGTAGGTTTGGCAGGAAAGACTTCATTATGGGAGGAGCATTTCTTTGTTGTCTTTCGCGTGTTAATACGACATCTACATCTTTTTTTAAAAGTAGGAAATTTTTTTATAGTTATTTTAGTTTTGTATGTTTTCACTAAAGCTACGACTAGCAGAGACTTGATTAGATTTGAAAAATGCTTATCTTAAAACGTGCGGGAAAATATTCATTGAAGATCATTGAAGAAGCAACACGTTGTTCTCGGTATTCTTAATATACAATTACATGGTTATTGTTTCAAAGTGCACGTGTTTGCTACCTTTTTTAATTAGCATATGTCACATGTACAAGATGCGTTCCATTGGAACATTTTTTGTTATAAGTATGTAATCACCTAATTATCCGTATTTTAAAACTGTGAGCATGTTGTCACATATTTTTATACACGCATATTCGTTGACACCGCAGTAAATAACCTTTCATCTAACCGCCAGGTGTTCAATGGACGGTTCTGTATTGCACCCGGTAAACAGATATTTTTAAGGTGTTCCTACATATACGTTTTACTTTTTGAATTGACATTTTTAGCCCCGCAATAATACCCCCTTACGTGAAAAAATAAAGTGACCCTATACAATTGTCCATGTCATGCTGATATTTTCGGGCATCTTATCTCGTCTTATATGGTACACTTTACCACTTTACTTTATGCGTTTTGTTGCGAAATCAAGAAAGATCATATTGATATAGTTTATTTTCCTATATATGGGTTCGTGGTGCTCTCAATTTGTAGATATTTCTAGGTGCTCTTATACCTTCTACATTTCCAGTTGATATTTTTGGCGCCCTATATCGCTTTTTTGGCACTCTGCTCTTTGAACACTAAATATGTTTTATTGCGACATAAATAGAATTATTTTAATATAGTTTGTTGCACATCTTGGGGTTCTGTGGCTATTCATATGAAGAAATTAGGTTCTCTTATAAATTTTTACATATCCAGTTGACATTTTTGACCAACTCCGTATCCCATCAAATGACACGCTGCACTATTTATATTATATAAGTTCGTTTGAGAAATCAAATAGTATAATTTCGATATAGATCTTATTTCTCTATTGATTTGAATGGGATCTCAAGGTGGCGAATTAAGATTTTCTTTTGAAATTTTGCATGTCGAGTTAACATTTTCGAAACCGTCTATGACTCATGGAATCCCAATTATACTTCAACTTAACTTTGGTAAGTCTTGTATAATTTTTGGAATTCTATTTCGTCATCTCACTACCGATCAAAAATGAGACTTCAAAGCCTGTGACCGTAAAGAATGAAACTTATGATTAAATAATAAACTTTATTAATACTCACCATTTATCTGTTAAGGATGAGATCTCAAAACTCCTTGAGCAAACCTGTCTTCAGTTTCAATGTTCTTGTTATAATATTTAGTGAATATTTTTCCATCTGCTTTGTTCAAAATAATGTCTAATGGTACAGAGTTTATAATAGCTTTAGAAGTAACGGCTGATCGAACACTATGTGGACCATAAATCTTAGAGTCAATTCCTGCTCTCAACAAGATTGTTCTTATCCATCTTTAAATAGTATCTCTACTTATTTCTTTATGTGGTTTAGTGTAACTTTAAAGTAACTTCGAACAGTTTTTTCAGAACGCACTAGTCCGTTTCAAATATTCTTTAACAACAGTATATATTCACAAACGCCTATCTGGCGTAAAAGCCTTAAAGTGAACAAACATTTCCCGCTTTTGGGGTCTAATTTGCTTAAGAAACCCATCATAACAAAAAACGTATTCTGAACGCAACTTTTTACAATTATTTACAGAAAGTAAATATATAGACTGGGTTCTTGCAGCTCCTGTTAATGCAGTAAGCATAGTAAGTTTCAATGTTAATTTTTTCAAGTCAAGACTTCTAACAGGTGATAATTTACGAAGCACAAGCAATACTTTATCTACATCCCATGTAGACGAATGTCTTGGTACTGAAGGTCTTAAATTTTATACTCCTCGTAAGAAGCGAATAATTAAAGGATTCTGTCCAATTAACACACCATCTATTTTAATTCCAAAAGCTGATAGCATCTCTAGTAGTATTTAAAGTACTGTATCCCAAACCACGATCAAACAAGTAAGTAAAATATTCTAAAATTTCACTTATATGCGACTGAAACTGACTAATTTTCCTTTCACAACAATATCGAATCCATCTTTCAATGCAAGATGAGTATGGTTTCTTAGTGCATGTTTTCCAGGAAGACATAAGTATTTCGGTTGTTTTTCTTTAGAAAGACCAGAATTTCGGAAGTGTTCCCGGACAGGTAACATGCTACCAGCACTACATTGTCTTTTAAAGGATGTTGAAGTTCCTTGTGTGTAGTAGATATAGTAAATTTGTTTTCCTATGCAGAAAACGAGGTGTGTCTATCAGCATTTGCATCACAACGGAAAACCATGACACGTGCTTTGTCCATTACCAGCTTCTGTGTGCAGGAACCCAAAACACTGAAAACATTAAAACATAGGTTAAAGGGGCATATTTTTACTATTATTGATATTAAAATGACAACGGCTCTGTAAATGAATTTGACTGAAAGAGAGTAAATTAGTTTGATATTTGGATGCGCCTAACTGTAACATGGACAGGGAGTAAATTTATTCCATCGAATTTGATATTCGAGCTGTATTTAGAAATCAGTTTCATATAGAATTTATAAATACATTTATTCAGATAATATATTAAATGTATTTCTTGGGTACACTTCGGTGTATCAAAATTTGAATTTTTTTTCATGACACCCCGAAAATTCAATGTGGTAATGCTGAAATTGTTCCGCTTAAGGGGTCTCTCATTACTCATCTAAACTTGGTGCCTGCCAAAGTGAGAGCAAAACATGTTAATAGTTTCCCTATCCGCAAATGTTTAAGAGAAACCGTTGTCAAATATAAATATATAAAGACCCTTAAATTTACATATTGAGTCCAGATTTATTATGTCTTTGTGGACTGGTCGAGAATAATTCATACAATAATAAGACTAGTCGAGACTGGATCGAGATGAGGTCGAGACGTGTTCAGTTTTGTCAGTCAGAAGACTGAATAAAACAATAACAAGACTTATCGACAATTGAGTAGAGTACAAGGTCAGACTATTTCACTATTATCGAAACATTTAATTCAGATATTCTAGTCAACATGAGACTAAATTTGATTAAAGTTAGGTACAATTAAGACAAAGGCAAAACGGTCGAGTAAAATGCAGTACAATTCAGTACAAAAACTAACCTTTTCAGACTTTTTTTGTTTTGTTGTGTATGTACACCATATACGTTTTGTTTTGCACTCTAGTAATATCATTCGGGCCCAGCACCATAAAACCTTTGTGAGTCCAAATATTTTGCTAAGCATGAGAACTTTCTTAATAACTATGACAACAATGGTAATGTGTTCTATTGATTGAAATTGAGAACAAAAAAAATTATCATCAAAGAATTTGTTTATTGCACCCAGGCCTGATTTTGCATGTGGAGTTGACAATGTTTATCCAATATCCCTCTGCACTGTGTAAACTATACATCGCTAGCAAGATGTCATGTTTGAAAAGTTTGAAATTCCAATGGTGCTCGAAAACGTCACCTTAAAAAGTCCAGAAATTGCTTATGGATAATGAGGTTAAACAGCCATTAATTCTTTTATAAATTTTCTTGCAAATTTATCTACCAAAAGTGTATAACAGTGCCTAAAATACCGCTTCAATATTTAACAGTAATTTAATAACAAATTCACTGCCCGTTATTTAATGCGGCTTACCTAGTATTGAATTAAGAACTATTTTCCTCTCTCCCCAAGTTCATGTATAGAGCCGTATCTATCTGCATCAGTAATTGTTGGACAGTGTGCCTCCGGAAACTTATAGTACTGTAAGCGAGAATGGTTGGTCAGATGATATGATCTTCAAAGATTTTCTGCAAAATCATTTTCGAATGTTTATTCCCGCGGGTAAACCTAGAAAATTCAGCTGCCTTTATATGGGCACAGTTCCCATACGTCTGTTGACAATGTAAAGTGGGCCAAAAAAACAAAAAAGTTTAATTCCAATGTATATTATCAACCCACATAAATCATGCGTTGCAGCCTATAGATGATGTTGGATATGACCTTTTTGAAAATAGTTACATTTGTCTGTTTCACCAATTGATGGGGTAATTTACAGAAACATTCACTCGATACCATGTTTTTGCTACAGCATGTAAAGCTTCTTCAAATACCTTGTCATTAGAAAACATGCAGTCTAATTTTGTAGTCGTTGAGGCATCTACCCTGTAATGCTATCCCAATTAAATGCGTTTAATCGGCTGAGGTTTTCCATGAAAAACTCTATCTGGCAAGACGAACAAGCAACCATGAAAGGTGGAAATTAATACGAAAGGTTCTTTAGTTGTGATGATGACAATTTCGTACGATGCTGCTCGTTCTCATGTAAGTGTTATTTATGAAGCTCAGAAAGAAAACAGAAAGAAAACTACGAGTAAGATTTTCAGAAACGTTGGCTGATAGAATATCAAAATTTTAATATTTTCAATAATTAACTTTGTGTTTCATTACTATAATATTAAAGTATTTGCAATAAGCTACTTTATATCAGAAAAAGGTATGGGTACATGATTTAGAAAAACGTTATAGCAGGTGAATGCTCCTGCTTCCTCCACCAATAAAAACTGGAAGCCACGATATAGCTGAAAAATAAATTAAAGTTGCATTAAACACAAGTCAAACAAACAAGCAAACTAATAAACTAGATCTACAGTTTTGAATTTCATTCTTCCAAGTCATCCAGATAGGCTACTATAGCCTGAATTATTTTTGTTAACTGAGACACAAGATTTTGATGTTTGTACACACAATTCTGTACAAAAATTCTTTATTCCTTGTTGCGTGTCTCTCTTATGGGTAAGTGAAATGTGACAAACACCTAATCCACTGTTTACAATTTCAGTTGCCATTTAAGAAGTAATAACTCTGCTAATATGTCTCAGCGCTGTATGCAATGGTTTTGTACACTTTCTGTGTTGATACAAGTTTGTTTGTTGTTTGTTTTATGGTGTTTAACGCCACTTTCAGCAATTTTTCAGCTATATCATGGCATCCAGTTTTTATTGGGGTTGATACAAGTGCTTTACTGATTCAGTAGTTCCCGAGTATTGAGATTGCAATGACAAACTGGTTGACAATGTTTCAAATAATCGTAATAGGGCCGAAACATCTTCCACAGAATCATAAGCACTGTACTTTTCTCCACATAATGAGTTTTACAAAAAAAGATAATAAGGCAGAAATTCGAACACTTTCAAGTTCCTTGTCATTGTGGTACATTTTCCCATTGAGGAACTTCAAGCCGATGAACTGCGAAGCCTGGAATGATATTTTTCTTGTTGTTTTGATGTATTAATTGAAAGTAATGTTACAGCTATTGATTGCAGACAACTGTATGATTTACGAGTCTCGGCCTGAAGGCAAATATATATAATCTAGAGGCCCGAGTACCATATTACAAAATTGCAAAATTATGGGGTTGTTTTGGTGTCACTGCATGTAGAATCTAAAGAAAGCCCGTTCTATTTTCTGTACCGTTGACCTTATCATATGGACAATGCTTTCATACTTGTTAGTTCGGGTTCTTCAATTTTCTTTATTTCCATTTTTTCTCATAAACTTAAATCATGAGAAGAACTATTACATTGATCTTATCCGCCGAAGATCTGATATTGAGACAATATTCATGCTTTTGTGCACGTCAAGTTATTTAATTGTCTCAACTATGGTTGAATTATGTGCCCTTGAGTATGAAGGCTTGAATTTTTGTGGGGCGAGTAAAAAGAGAGGTGAAATTGTGTATTGTCGAAATGTTTGACTAAGTGATGCCTAGTGAATGAACTGTAAACTTGTATGGTGTTGAAATATTTAGAATTAGTGAAGCACAGAATTACTTTTCAACAGTTTTGTTTTTGGATATAGGACAAAGGAATTAACTTTATGCACAGCGCAATATGGCTTACCAGGCAAACAAATGAAAACAGTCTTACTTATATAGTTTCATTACACAAACACCAAAGCCTAATAATAAAAGGGATCAATCCGCTAGTGGTCCTGACATTGATTCCCCATCAACATAAACAGGTTGGGAAACAAGCAATGTTGGCTTCTCTTGACTCTACCCCTATTGACTAAAATAATGATAGTGCTGAAAAAGTTATTACATCGTCCATTCAAAGTGATACCGTAGTACAACTGTCAAGGATTGTGTGTGCCATTCGTAAAAACCAAGAGTTTATAGAGTCTATTATACCCTTAATTAGCGATAGAGTCCTTAAAATGATTAGACGAAAAGTTACACTAATCGTTGATGAATGTCTGCAGGCACATGTATTGTCTATGCAACAAAATACACGAGCTTTAAGTAGTCATGAACTGTTATAACTGCTAAATACAGGTATAACTTTATCACAATTTCATTTCTGCTGTTATGAATTAGTTTGCTATTGGTATGTGGTGACAGTGAAACAACCCATGTCCTTGTGGCACACCGGAAGTTCAACACTGTCAATTTACCACGGACATTAGAAGCCTTAGAAACAAATTAAATTATGTTTTTGATATTGTTGAGGAATTCGATATTGTATTCTTTACTGAAACACATCTAGATTGTAATCTAGTTGACTCTGACATCTGTTTGTCGGGATTTGAAAGTCCTGTTAGAAAAGATCGTAACTCGAATGGGGGTGGTATTATCATGTACTTCAAAAGTTATGTTAATATAATATACGTCGAATAGATCTAGAACACGAGCTGGTTGAGAGCATGTGGTTTGAATTGACTAAAAATATCCGATCAATTTTAATCAATATAAACTATAGATCAGAACTACCATCTCTTTTTATTTTTGGCAATATTTTGATATAATGTTAAAAAACGCGTTAGACGAGAATAACAATATAGATTGTTTAGGTGATCTGAATAAAACCTTTATGTCAGAACTACCGCAAAATGTAAGCGATATTTAATTAACGGCTTAGTTAACATTATAAGTAAACCTACAGATTTTGATACACGGACAGGTAATATTTCTCTGCTTGATCCGATTTTGATCACGGATTCGATCAACGTTGTTGACGCTGACACAATACCTATTGACAGAGAGTTCAGCGATCACGACGGAACATACATAACTATAGAATGTGCTTGGATTAATAACAAAACGTAAAAACGTAAAATGTGGGATTAAAAAAAGGATACGACAATCTTATAAAACAAAAATGCGTGAAGCTAACTGGGAAACTTTAATTACAAATGCGGATAATATTCATAATTCATGTACAAACGTTACCGACACTTTTCTACATTTTGCTTCACAATGTATACCTACCAGGGAGATACTTATTGGATGTGATGATAAAGTGTGGTTTGATTCAAATTTGCGACTTGAAGTGCGTAAACGCGACAGATTTCGGAAAATGTTACCGAAAGAAAGTTTAAACAACAACGAAATACAGTTAATAATTTTAAAAAGCAACAAAAAAAGATTTTTTGCCAGCATTAATGAAAATTTAGATGAATTAAAAGTAAATAATAGCTAATTATATTGGAAGATCATTAATATGTTGATTAAAAATAAACCACCCGCTCACGATATTCCTCGATTAAAGATCCTAGTAATAATCTCAATTTATCGTACAATTCTGTCAAAAAATCAGAAATTTTAAATACTAGATACTTTTGTTCAATCTCCAACATAGATGTAGATCAAAAGGAATTGCCTGTATTCGATAATAGGTGTTTGAATTCCATTTCAGAAATAGATGTCAGTGAACAGGATGTCCTAGATATGCTGTCTACACTTTGTGGAAATAAAGCTGTGGGTCCAGATATAATAAGCAACAAAATGGTACATGCTGTAAGCAATGAAATTTCTAAGCCATTATGTTTGCTGTTCAAGAAATCTTTAAAAGAGAATACTTTTCCCGACCAGTGGAAAATTGCCCATGTTATTCCCATATTCAAATCAGGTGACAAGTCATTGTCATCAAATAATAGACCCGTCTCCTTGTTATCATTTGTCGGTAAACTTTTAGAAAAAATAGTTTATACAAATATTTTTAATCATTTACATAATAACAAACTGATATATATAAGTTTCAGTATGGCTTCATTCCTGGTTACTCAACAACACATTAATTAATTGAATTGTATAACCAAGTACTGTTAGCATTGAATGATAAACAAGTTACTAGTGTCACCTTTGCTGATATTAGTAAAGCTTTTGATACGGTTTGGACTAAAGCACTTATTTTAAAATTAGAAAAAATATGGAATTAAAGGTAATTGACTATGCTGGTTAAATAGTTATCGTTCTAGACGTACTCAGAAAGTAGTATTTAAAGATTTTATGTCAAATATTGGTATATTGAAACATGTGAAAGTCGGTGTGCCTCAAGGGTCAGTACTGGGACCTCTTTTATTTTTGATTTTTATAAATGATATTGCAGATGAAATGGATGGACATGAAAGACTTTTTGCTGATGACACCTCTATTGGTCATATTGCAACTGACCATCAAGCCGTAAGGTTATGATTAATAAAGATCTCGAGTATCTGGATCAGTGGTCTAAAAATGGTCGGTCAAGTTTAATCCTAAAAAACTGACATCATGTTTTTTAATACATGAAATACAGATCAATTTGTATCTTGATTTTGGAACAACTATTTAGCCCCCTTTGCCCCACATAAACATTTAGGTGTTACTTTTAGTAGTGATTGCAAATGGACAAATCATATCGATAATCTGGTACAGAAAGCATCTAAATAGCTAACCGCCGTACGAAAACTAAAATTTAAACTAAAAAGGGAATATCTTGAAAAAATATATTTCACTTTCTAAGACAGGTCTTGGAATATGAATCTGAAGTTTGGGACAAATGTGTGCAGGTTAATTCAGATAGACTAGAAAGAATTCAAGTTGAAGCGGCACGTATAATAACAAGTTTACCATGCTACGCCAAACTACATCTATTTATATTGAAACGGGTTGGGAAAAATTAAGTGTAAGAAGGGAATTAAAACAAATATTGCTTTTTTTATAAAACTGTTCATAACCAGGCTCCTGATTATCTATATGATTAAGTCCCACCTACTACATTTGAAAAAAGAAATTACAATCTGCGAAGTAAATTTAATATTAGTATACCATTTAATCGCTTATCAATTTAGTCATTTTTTCCATCGTCGATTAAATTATGGAACTCCTTAGACATAAACATCAGAGAACTTCCTACATTTACTTCCTTTAGATCAAAATTACAACATTTATATTTCAGATGCAAAAAACCTCCAATGTATCTTGCTTACGGTGATAGATGGAAGTTGCACAGACTAATGTTAAATTGAAGTGAAGCTACAACTATTGATACATGTATGATAGAGAATTATTGATAAATATGTTTGAAGTGTTTTTTAATTTTAAGTTTTATATCAAGATTAAGAATAAGTAAGTAACATTGAAAACAATAAATATAATTCTTGAATTTTAATTAGAAATGTAACAACATCAATAACTCTTTATTAATTAGTACTTTTCTGTAATCATTTGTAGATCGAGACAAATTATCTATATTCAATTTGGTATGCTTTTTCCTGTTTTAAATATGATATTTGCCCTATTTGAACTTAGAAATTTCCCAAAATTTTCTTGTGAGCACAAATCATCTGTATAACTACTACCAAACTTTTAGGAATGAAATGCATCATATATGGTGTTGTGAATATCGACAAAAAATTTTGATTTAAAAAAAAAGTTATTCCCATTTTAGACTTCACCAAATTTTCTTGTAAGCAAAGTTCCTTTGTAAAACTACTGGCTTCTGGACTGTTTTGTGTATTGCCTTGTTTGAAATTTTCGAAATGAAATACAAATTTTCTTATTCTCTTACTTTTATGGACATGCCTTAAATAAACTGAAATAAACTTTTCAATTTATTACAACTTTATTGTGGTAAGCATAAACATAAAACGAATTTTTTTTATGCCAAAATGTGTTATATACATTTAAACCATTAAATTTGTTTTAAAAAGGTGCCATATGTGTGTACCCTAGGTCAATCTGATGAAGCCCCTCATGATCGTGTAAAACCCAAACTGTACCCAAAAACTTGTTAAAATACCATATTTGTATTAAATAAATAATACATAGTAAACTACGAAAATTCACCAAAAATGGTTTTTTATTAGACATCGCAATTTTAAAACAAAATGTCCCAAAATAATTAAAGATCGAACATATTACCACCAGCCGCACTCCTTTGATGTCTTGATTGAAATAATATCATATGAAACGGTAATATGAAATGTTTCCAAAATGTGTTTCTTAGTTACAATATTTTATGTCATATTAATATTTAGCATACTTTAGTTGTAACATTTTCCACATAAATACAGTGCATACTTTTTTTGAACAGGCTAAGACTGCCAAACACTGTCAGATTGACCAGTGTCTACATGACAAAAATTTGAGGTTTTCTATATTAAAATAATATAGTTGGTCATAAAAAATATTTAATATCTTGCAATATGTATTTTTTACACAAAAATATTGTTTACATGTCAATTTTGTAATTTTATAAGGTATTCTTGGATATTTTTGAGTATTCTTGGGTATTTCTATGGACCCCTGACAACTGTACATTACTCCCTTATGTAATGACTAATAGCAAATAAAATCAGACCCGATTACGTCAACAGCGGATGATGATGCACCAATAACAAAATTGTATCATTTATTTATAGATTTATATTAACACTGAAGAAGGCCATCAGTTGGTCGAAAATTTTGTCGTATTTATTAATATATGTCATAGCAGAAACATCTCTATATTTGCCCAGATAGCAACACTACGTTGGCCCAACGTGGGCCATTTGTTGGCATGGTTGGATTTGGCGTTAATGTGACCAGCAGTTGGCTTTCCAACATCGATCCAACGTTGGCCCATCGTAAGGTGACCAACTGTTGGCTTTCCAACATCGACCCAACGTTAATTGGCCCATCGTAAGGTGACCAACTGTTGGCTTTCTAACATCGACCCAACGTTGGCCATCGTACCGTGACCAACTGTTAGCGTTCCAACATCAACCCAACATAAAATGTCAACACACAAAAATTAATGCTCGATTAAATTAAACAATGTAAATGGAAATATATGAAACAAAAAGTGCAGTTAGTAATCAAATATGAGTGCATGTAGATCAAACGTTTTATAACCTTGCTAATTAATTCAACACATGTGGACATCTGGGATATATATTTATAGTTAAATCTGATGACCTATTAATTGTTAGAACAATTAGTGTGCAGATTAGACGCGGGGCATTAGTATCCTATTTCAGATAAATTTCGCGCTAATCCATAGCATCATTTGTGTCGGGAATTCACATCGGTCGCCATTTTGGACAGTTTGAAGTATTTTTATTTAAAACAAAATAGAATGTAAGTACATGAATTTATTAGTTTAAATTCTCAGTTTTTATTAGCTCACCTGACCCAAAGGGTCAGTGTGAGCTATTCTCATCACTTTGCGTCCGTCGTCGTCGTCGTCGTCGTCTTCGTCGTCGTCGGCCGTAAACTTTTTACATTTTAATCTTCTTCTCCACAACCACTTGGCCAATAGGAACCAAACTTGGCAGGAATTTTTATTGGGTGGTTCTTAACAAAGTTTGAGTTTTTGGTGCTGATCAAATATGAAACATGGCTGCCAGGGCCATTAATGTGTTCTGATTGGCTGATATTCAAAAATCTTCTTGGCAGATTGATTTGAAATATTGCAGAAATTTACCTTAGATGGTCCTCTACAAAGTTTGCGTTTTTTGTGCCGATCCAAAATCCAAGATGGCCGCCATCGCAGGACATAGTTTAATATAGGACCTATAGGAAAAACATACAAACAACTTCTTCTATGAAATTGTTCCACACAATGAAGCCAAATTAATCATGAAATGAAGGTTGCATAATTATCTTATTGTTTTGGGTTTTTCAAGCCAATTGCAAATTCAACATGGCTTCCAGGGTCGTTAATGTGTTCTGATTGGCTGAAATTCAAAAATTTTCATCTCATAAACTGCTTGGCAGATTGATTTGAAATATTGCAGAAATGTACCTTAGATAGTCCTCTACAAAGTTTGAGTTTTTTGTGCCGATCCAAAATCCAAGATGGCCGCCATCGCAGGACATAGTTTAACATAGGACCCTATGGGAAAAACAAATAAACAACTTCTTCTCTGAAACTGTTCCACACAATGAAGCCAAATTAATAAGGAAATGAAGGTTGGATAATTATCTTATTATTTTGGGTTTTTCCAGCCAATTGCAAATTCAACATGGCTTCCAGGGCCATTAATGCGTTCTGATTGGCTGAAATTAAAAAATCTTCTCATAAACTGCTTGGCAGATTGATTTAAAATATAGCAGAAATGTACCTTATGTGGTCCTCTACAAGGTTTGAGTTTTTTGTTCCGAACAACTTCTTCTCTGAAACTGTTCCACACAATTTGAGTTTTTTCTGGCGATCTAAATTCCAAGATGGCCACCACGGTGGAACACATCTTAACATAGGACCCTATGGGAAAACCATACAAACAGCTTCTTCTCTGAAACTCAGTTCCACACAATTTAACCAAATAATGCAGAAGTGAATCTTAGATAGTAATTTTATTATTTTAAGTATGTTTCGAGCCGATAGGAAATTCAACATGGCTGCCAGAGCTGCAAATGCGTTCCGACTGGCTGAGATTTTAAAATTGTTTTTCTAACAGCTTGGCAGATTTTAGGATATGTGATATTGTATGATCCTCTACCAATTTTGAGTTTTTTGTTTCGATCAAAATACAATATTGCTTCCACTATGGAACGTCACTTAACATTCTAACCTATGAAAAAACATAAAAACTGCTTCTTCGCAGAAACACTCCTACTGCTGATTGTAAATTCAACATGGCAACATTCATAGAAACAGCATCTTCACATAAACTCTTTAGCATTTAATACCAAAATTTGCAAGAAAAGTCTTGTCTTAAAAATTTTTTTTGTAAGTCAGGTGAGCGATACAGGCTCTTAAGAGCCTCTAGTTATTAACCATGTATGTTTGAAGCTAAAATATTCAGTTTTTTTATTAATGAACAATGTATGTTATTTAACTGCATCCTACTTTTCCGCAGGCTTATTTATTTTGTTTCTTGTTTATTTTTCAACTTGTGTTTATTATATTTCGTAACATATTGCAAATGTAAAACATATAAGTCTTGTAAAAAATATTCCAGAAAATATACATGGAAGAATTAACACATTTGTTTTATTTATATACTACAGTGTACTAGTATTCCTGAACAGAGACAGTCTACAATTAGTATGGACTGTCCCTGTCCTGAATAAATCATCGAGGCCCATGTTACAGAATAGGATAGGCGCACAATGAAGAGTTATGTAAAGACAATACATGTACACTAGAAAGGGCAAGGGATAAAAGATCCTACAGTAACAGGTAAGTTCATGTACGTTTTTAGACTATATCTACGTTTTTATGTGCCTTGTTGATGAATCGTGTACATAAAAAATTACAATAACAAAAACAAAATGACAAATGAAACTACAATATTGAAGGTATTTTTATGACAAAAATATATTTTACATTCTATATACCATTTTTTCAGGGTATGTGAGGAAGAAGGGACAAAGTGTTCAGCTAGTGACAGTCATATTGACAATGTACTTAAGAACTGGTTAAAATTCGCAAGAGATATGCATGTAGAGTGCAGTTAGAAAAAAGTCTTTCGTAAAAGAGAGAAGAGAAGCTGCTGATAAAGCTGAATTGGAATAAAGTTGATCATAAATTTAATGTTCTTGTAATTGACAACCAACCAAAATAAACATTTTATATACCAAAACAAATTTCAGTGTTTTATAGCAGAGATCACTGAATCTTTGACTTGTTTAAAAGACAATAAGTACAAAACAAGCAATTTTGAGCTATTGACTGAGAAAATCCCATACAAACTTGTTGGTAAGATGTTGGCAAACTGCCTACTTAGCAGGCTAAATCAAGTTGGGACAACGTTAGCCCAACCTAAATTCACACACAAGCATGTTGGCAAGATGTTGGCAGTGTGCAGTCTTAGTTGGCTATGTCTCATGGGGCCAACGTTGGCCCAACCAGTTGGCCCAACGTAGGGTCGATGAGCAAAATTTCGTTGGGCCAACGTAGTCTGCCAACGTTGGCCCAACGAAGTTGCCATCATTACCCAACGTTGGCCCAACGTGTGATTGCTATCTGGGTGTATCGTTGCTTAATCCTCTAGACTTATATATTATTTTTTTTTGTTTATGTTGTATCGTCATATTGGCGATCCGATACTTAGTAAGGGTACTGGTTGGTAGCTTCCTTTAGTCTTTTAGATTTGTTTACACAATGTCAGTGTCCTCATCAAACTCTATTACATCAACTTATAGTATCTGACAGTCACTAGAAATTGAACCATTGTCATTTCCACTGGTGTGTCCTCTTCCGATTCACTGAATTTACATGTAGATTCTATTTAATGTGTCCTTAGATCAAGCGGTTGTTCATCGCACATATTACGGTAAGATGCAGTTTTTCTGTCCTTCGTCGTGTCAGTTCCTACTGACTTGATTTGCCATAAATGATAAAACGGCGGTGTTTGACTGTGTTTTTCTGAAGTTTATGAACTTGCCGTCTGCAATGTGCAATATTTTTATCAGTTCAGAAATGTATCAAAGATACTGAACGGTTTACTTTTCGATATCAACCGTAATGTCTAAAGGTTTAGGTGTACAACGCTTCGAATGATCATTGATGATGTCCTTTTTTTCTTAAGTAACGACTCAATGGATTTCAAACAAATAACTTCTAAATAATAAAGTAAATAAACTAACAGTATAGGTCAGAAAAAATATATATAATATTCCTTCTGTTATATTGATAATTAACACAGAAATATAAACGCAATGTACATGTCAGTACTTTATCGTAAAACGTCATATACAAGGGTCTGTTCGATTCGTTGTTTTTGTTGCACACGAAATTGAATCATCTCTTTCGTATTTTTCTTGTTTTCTTGTTTTATTATTCTATTTGTAATAATATTATTTTCTTTTTAAAATTCTAAGAGTCTTAAGAAAGCTGCTAAACCAGAACACTTATTTAGTATCGGATCGACAAACATGACGATACAGCATAAACAAAAAATAATAATATACAAGTCTAGAAGATTTTGCAACTACAAGGGTCTGTTCGATTCTTGTATAATATTATGCAATTACAAATACATATATATATATATATATATATATATATATATATATATATATATATATATATATATATATATATATATATATATATATATATATATATTTCTGGAAAAGACAGTACCAAGTTGTGAAACTTGTGTCTAATTCAAATATGTGATAAAGCTTCTGCCAATAAAACTTCATTTACAAGTGTGAAACCTTGACAAATGACAAAAACGATACTTTCTGGCAGATCTATTTTACAGCCTACAGTCTTCAAAACTTTAATAATATACCTTACAACGTTCTGTTGTTTCTTCATCAAAATATATCAGACTACAATATATCAAATTATCTGGTTCTACAGGGAGGAACTGTGGAGTACTTACTGGTGTAGGAATACACAGAATATCCTCTGAATTTCAGCGTCTATATAGACCTTCTATTACTGCTGTAGATGCAAGCTTTTGATGCCTACATTGAAATATAGTTTAAATATCATGTAGGATGGACAGACAGAATATCCTCTGATATTTCAGCCTCAAGAGAGCATCCAGTGTGATAGGAGACACCTTCTCTTACTTCTGTAAATGCACGATTTTGATGCCTACACTGAAATATAATTTATATATCATATAGGATGGTATCACTGTTATCATTATTAACAAGTTTAGCTTGTAATAGCTGGTGCTTTGAGTTACAATACTTATATGTGATTGTGGGGTCTTATGATTGTTGCACCATTTCTTCTTTATTCCCCATTCAAAGTCAGATATGGGCACATGTGGGAACTCTTTGCGTAATTTAATTAATATTTTTTTAAGAGACATTTATGAAACTTGGTACAAAAATAAGAGTAACATGTGTTATGATAACCATAGAGGCAAATTTATAAAATTCTATACCGAAATTTAAGAGGAATTTTTCAGCCATGCAGATGAATGAGTAGGAATGAGTCACAAAATCACGATTTGCACAACTTAGAGTTAATTATCTGATGTTTTGTTTGTATTACCTCATACGAGACCACTTCCTCTCTGGTTACATTTGATATGTTTGGAACTAAATTTATAAACAACAACAAAAACGTACATTCATTATACATTTGTTGCGATGTTAATCCGGAAAATCACAAAACTTACATCGGATTATTACGGCAGTAAAATTAGGCTAAAATGTATACCAGTGCTCGATAATTATATACACGGATTATAATATATTTAAAGTTTGCGTATACTAAATTTTGGCGGCATATGTGCCGGTTTATTTGTATTATTTGCACATTTCTGTAAAAGACAGAAATGCCGAAAGTTTGTCATTAAGTGGCACGTTTGTTTAGTACCACTTATTAATCCAAAACTGGGAAGTCGGCACAGTAGAGCTCGATAATGAAAATTAGCTTTAAATCATTATTTTTTATAAAACTTTACTAAACTCCTTTTGCAGATAAATGATTTCAAAATGTATTTCTCGAAGAAACCACATACATTGAAAACATGTTCCTAGAATTCAAGTCGGGCTAAATAAATTCCCCCTAATTTCGTTGAAACAATGAATGGCGTCGTGAGGGTCGTAACTTGGTAAGTATACAGAAATGGACAACGGAATTTGTATTAAAGTCTGAAATTATGTAAAGATGAATATGTATGAGAAGTTGGATCTTTTCTTTGGAAAAGAACAACTTTCTGTTTTATTTATTTACCTTCTGGTAAAAATAATCTTATGTAACGTGTAGTGGCAGTCGAAATTGTTTTCCCTGTGTCACACCCCTTTTCCCAGATGATTATTGTTCAACTTGTTATCGTTCTGAAATTGCTGAAATACTGCTCGCAGGACAAAGAGTAAACATTCAATCAATCATTTGTGTAAGTTGAACGTTCTATCCACCTAGCTTGCTGAGTCTATAACATCTTAAAAGTACCGCTTCGATTTAAAACCGTGCTTATGGATTCTTGTTATTTTTATACTGGTTCTAGCAGACGACACACGTGGCGCCGAAAGTCATCATTAATGTCGTAATCATGAACGATCGCTCCTAATTTTTTTAATTAATTACAATTTTTTAATATTTTATTTTGTGTGTGTTTATTCATTTATGGTGTGAATTATGTTGGTTTTTCTCACCAATAACGATATAAGGATTTTACCATAGTTTGAGTTTCGCCGTGGATTAAATTTGCCAGATTCATATCTCCTTAGCATACAGTTAATGTCTAGATATAATTGATTAAATTACAAATTACTCTTGAAAAAATATACCTTATCGCAAAAAATAAAATAATTAATTTATTTCTTATTCAGTCAAATAATTCTTCTTTGTATTAAAAATTGTTTAATAATTAATTCAAGATGATTGTTAAATAAATATAAATAATTTTTGATGGTGACATGGATATGTCTTAGATTGTAGCAAATGCCATTACAGAGTTCTGAATTCGTTTCGAATAAGCTCTGTAATGTTATTAATTTTATGTTATATTTTCTTGTTTTTTATTGTCATTTCAAAACATTGTTGCAGTGTCATGTCTTGAATGTACTACTCCATATTTTAGATAATAAGAGAGTTTTAAAAAAACTAAGGGTGTGGAGTTTTGTGGAAATCTCACTGCGGTAGATGCATTAAAGGCGCATTGTTGTAGAGGCTTTTTAGCAGGTATAGTTATAACTCGTTAAATTGTATTTTTATTTTCTGCCTGTAAAGATAGTTTTTAACCTTTAAAAAAATTATTAAGATATATATATCACCACTTGTTTCAACTAACAACGATCAGAAGTGATCATGTAAAATCTCAATTTTTGCATTATTATTGGAAAAATTATCATAATTTCCTATATATAACATACAGTTACTTACAGGAATAATCGACAGAAAACATGGATAACTGTAAAGAAGAAACAGACAATTGCATTCGCCTGGAAAGGCTTATTAAAGCAGCAGATGGTGCAGTTAGAATAACGTTTGATAAATATTTTCCTCCTTCCCAGTTAACAACGAAAATTGCTGGTTTGAAAACTAATATTAGCCAGGTAAGATTTATTAATGGTACACAGTTCAAGACTTTGTATCTATCAGGTATATATATATAGACATTTATATATATCATTTATCTTAACTGTGTATCGTTAGTGATTTCTAAACATCGTATGTTGAAATACAATCAAATGTTGGGCATATAAAAATAGACAATTATAAACAGATGTTCAAAATGAAACTATATGTACGCATCTGTATTATTGCTTACAGTTCGGTTCTGATTGTATGAAAATCGTTGTAATTAAAGCTCATGTCGCACAAAAACATTGTGTATGTAAATGACATGTTCAACCAAAAGTAACACTAAGCCAGCGAAATTCCCGTTTTTTTCAGTGAACGGATCAGGTCTATAGATTATACCTCTGTCTTGACATGCTAGGCGCGCAGCAGCCATAGATGTTATAAACTGACACGATCGAGTTCGATTTCTGAAGGGGACGACTTAAAAATCAAATCTGTGTGTACAGATGATTTTTAGAGTGGAAATTACAACGACATTATTTGGTTCATTTATTAGACATATATATAAATATAATATATATATTTTGTTGTGTTAACACTGATGAAACCTATTGGTCTGGCGAAATATTTGCTAGTACTTTCTGGTTTCTTCAGCTCTTCAGGCGACAATAATTTGTGAAAGACACAAATGTTTTTTGTGTATAGAATTATTTAACTGTAGAAATAGTCAGATCCTTGCAGTGAACGACCCGCAAGAGACACTGGACATTGAAAATGATGTTCTGACTTGAATTTGCTTTTTTACTGCACAGTTTTGAAGATGACGTCATATTCATACGCTCTGTAGATTTCGTTTTTGATCTAAGATCAATACGTTTCGTCTAGGATTTCATTGTCTTAATGCTCCTTTTGGTTCTTGCCAATGTGTTTAGACAGAACCGTCAACACAACAATTGATGATGAAAGGAAAGCAAGCGATATTGCAGAGTATTCTGGTCGTGCAAATGAGGTTTAAAACGAGCATAGACCCGATGAAAGTGCCAATTTTTGTACATTTTTACGTTCCAGTGTATTAAACACGAAGTCTTGTTCACGTACAGCATATTTTAAGTTTTAACTCTGGCTTCTGTTCAGTTTATTTATTTACAACTGGCGAATCCTGTCTAATAGAGGTATGTTCTTAAAGGGGCTGTTGGAACAGGAAATCAAACCTTGACCATTGTAGAAATATTTCAAGATTAGAAACTCCTAATACGTATAAGGCAATCGGCCTACCACGAGCCTTCAGAAAAGACGCATCGCCTTCGCGATTAAGGTCGTTAACAGAACCTTTGTTGATGGCTATGCTTCCGAACATTCTAAAGGTGGCAACTTCCAAAGGTAAAAAACTTTGTGATAGCACTTTGAGGTCTGCAGAAGCAAAAACGATCAACATTTCTAACAGTAAACATTATATATGCATGTTTAACTCCTTCTGAGTTCCGCGACCATACAATTTTTAACAAATCTTATCAATAAATCTATAGCATGGGCAAGGCCATCTTTTGTCCTATTGACAGATTAATATTGGTCAAACTGGTGCTTCGTGAAAGCCACCCTTTTCCCATATCTTATTTAGATCTATCGACTGTTAAGACGTATTATTAGATGTTTACCTCTGAGATAGACGGACTTCCAGTCTTGATAAATAAGTTAAGTGCTAATATGATAATTTTGGCCAGAGTGACTGGTAAATGTCACAAAAAGAAACTATAGATAGTGGAATGTTGAATATCCACTCATTTAATCTTAGTCTAGACTAGTTATTGAAAACTTGTTTATCAGCGACTACTTTCAGTTGATTCCGATTATTAATCTCTTGTTTCGTACTTTCTCTTTTAAAGAGCTTTAACAACACTACCTTTGATTTTCTGCAAAATCCTTGTAAACCCTAAACATTGTCGAAGTTTCATTGGTTTCAGTTACTGTTATCTTAATTATCTTGTAGTACTTATTTTGTAATCATTGTACAAGGTAAACTATATATCTGAACAAAAGAGACAAAAAAATTAATACAGGAAGTTTTGAGCAGGTGTGCACTTTTGAAGGTAAGCGAGGCTATTGCAAGTATTTTTTCTTAAAGAGTATCAAACTATTTATGACACTCACAGAAAATTAATTCTCTCTCTATATATATAATGCTTTGATAAATCATTTATTACTTGTTTGTTTGCTTTATTTTATGTTTCATCTTCTCCGTAAAAGGTGAAACTGGAATCAAATTTCAGTTATTGTTGTAATTAACGTTACTTTAACAGTTTCGTGAGTAGTGCAATATTTATAGATTAATATATAAGCTTATTCATATCGGCTTGGGTATCATCCTGAAACCCCTTATATCAGCCCCAGTGGAGGGCTTATATGGGTCGAGGCATGATACCCAGGCCGATGGATTAGCCCATATATTAATCTTTTTTATCATATACTTCCAACAGTGAAGACAATAATTAAGATGAGTACAGATTACAATTTATCATTTTGCAACAAATAATGAATGTAAGATTTTACACTAATTAATCAGTGCCACAAACTTCTAAAAACCGTGCAGGCTATATTGTTGATATTAATGCAGATGTACCGTAAGTAAAGCGCACGAGATGCTCCTAATACGGGGTTATCAGGCCGATATGTTCAAATACGGGTTGGTCATTTCCGCTCGTATAGAGTATAGGAAATTCCTATTATTTAGCCATAAGTGTTTGATAATGCAAATTAAATACGGACTATTCTTTATTAAATCATATGAGGTAACCACAAGGAATATAACTATAATATACCTACCAAAATATGAGCTGTTAAAATTATCCCACAGAAAGAAAAATGTTTTGGAATTATAACGATATTCTTTATGCGAAAGTAAAAGTAATATAAATCTAAAATGTGACGAAATACAAAATTTCGCATTTGATAATACCCGTTTTTATTTCTTTGTTGACTGCCATGATCAAAACAGTTAATTGTTAACAGCAATGTTGACTATGGTGTTGCGTGAAAACAACAGTGTACATTTATCAAGCAAAATGCATGTTTCTAATTAAATCAAATCAAATTAGTTTTCCTTCTACAGGTACAGTAACATCAGACGATTTTGACATTACTTTAATGGTATGTTTGTTAAGAAACTATTCAACAATTCCACATCCTACAAATGGATACGACATGCTTCCTCTTGCATCAGAAACTGGTCCTGGAGCAGATTTGGCCAGAATAAAGTACTACAGAAACATGTTTGCCCACCTGGGAAAGGATAGGATTCCTACTGCAGATTTTATTGATTACTGGAATGATTTATCACAGGTATACAAAATTGCACCTTATGGCTGTTTATATGCACTTAACTCTTAAAAATGTATGCCAATGGGGTTTGCATATTGACAATTGCAGTTTCCAATGAAATATTTGTTTTACCCCTTCGTTGTGAAAAATGTCTTTCTTACTATTCATTCCGGGTTTCATTTTAGCTTAAATAATATAATGATGTTATTTAGTATTTGACAATTATGAATTCACAAGAATATACATTCCTTTTTATAGGCACTTATCCGACTTGGTGGTCAAGATTTTGAAGAAAGATGTAATGCATTAAGGCATGCCAGATTAGTAACTCATTGCAATTGTCAAGGTGCGTAAGGATACGTAGTGAATAAAATTTGTAGTATATTTGTAGTATATGTACATAACAAAACAACGTCAAATAATAAATGATAATACGAATTTAATACTATGGATAATAAATTAATAATAATATTATAATAAATATTGTTAACAAAACAAAAATAGTAAGAAAATATAAAATCATTATTTCTACAGAACAAATGATAGGCTTTTCACTTAATGCAACTAATCCGTATTTAATCATCTTAATTATCTTGAAATTTGCTTCTCAGCAATATAGCTTTTTTTAAATTTGAACATTATGACCCTATGGGCGTTAAACTTAAATTTTGTATCTATTTCCTATTGAAAACAAATATCTTAATAAAAACATTTCGATATATTTTAAAACTAAAAAGGTCATTAAATATGATAACTCTTATAATGGGTCAAAATATATATGACAGGTCAAGATCTTAACAAGATCTACATTTTGATAAAAGGTTTTCAGTTTTGTATCTATTATGGTTAAGGAGTAGATCTGCACACAACACAAGGTCAAAAATTAGAATGTGACCTTGACCTTAGACTTCTGACCTCTTTTAAAGTCAAGGTCAATGATGACTTACAGTAAAAATCCAAAGCTTCTGTTTCATGAGCTGCGAAGTCAGACCATCGACTTCCAATAAAAAAGGGGAAATAACTCTTATATTAAGGTGAAAAATTCCTTTCATATTGGAGCAACTTTTATTTTTATTGTGACATCAGTTACGGTTTCAAAATTTATCTGGACACACAATTGTTTCTGTTAAAGGGGAGAAAACTCGTTAAGACTAGATATTCTGTGTTCCAGGTTAACTGCGAAAGAGTAATTCATAAATGTCTTTACGACATGTCGCGAAAGAAAATTTATAATAGGAAATAATATTTATAATATGAAAACATGGGGGAAACAAAATCATAAAAAGACAAAGAACAGTAAGATTTTCAACTCTGAAGAGGAGAGCCTTAATAATAAGAAACAGACTGAAATGGGCAATCTGGATTGATACAAAGATACAGAAAAAAATAAAACAACAACAAAAATCACATGGGTGCACTCTGGGATGTTTAGGACTTATCATTGAACATAAAATTTCTGAAGGAATTACTTTAATGTAGCTGCAACAAAAACCTTGTGTGAGTAGCGTTGTTGGTCAACAGTGAGATCTAACATAACTTACGCCTTTTATAATGTAAAGACAATAAGCTAGAGCTGATGTAGTATTGCTATCAGTGAACCGGATGTTAACATTACCGTAATTGATATCTTGACCGTTGTAATTTTTCTCTTGTCTATTTCGTTATGAAGGTCTAGAAAAGTCCTCGAGTTGTTTAATGACAAGACATCATCTATATAGGGGAAGGTAAATTGAAATGTCCAGGCCAAAGTCTTTTTTCTTTAGATTGACTCACTTTTATACCAGAACACAAAAAGTTGGCGAGAACAGAAGCACAATTTTTACCGATTGGAATAGCCTGCTGTCCAAACGTTTATGTTTATGTTGTAAGCGAATAAATCTAACATTTGAGAGATATATTCTTCGTGAATTTATTCTGAGATTTTATAGACTTATGACAAAGTATGTTTGCTCACGAATAATAGTCATATACTGCATCATTTCTTTCTATTTTTCCTTAGAAAAGTCTTGACATGATCTTTAAGCCTGTTTTCAGGCTTTATATGAGGATTTGTAGTGTAGTGAGCGGAACAAGTGATGGTTTTATTTTTGTTACATTTAAGGATTGTTTTCAATTGCTGGTAAGATTTTTGGATATAGACGACTTTGTGTCGGTCTACGCCAATAAACCTCGAAGCGTACAGCGTAAACCGACCCAAAGTCGTCTATATCCAATAATCTAATCTAATTGAAAACAATTCTTATATTTTGAATTCAATATTACGAAAAGAAATACCAAAAACAATATTAAAGTAGTAATATGTGCAATTCACAATTTTTAGTGTCGTCGTTTGTTGTTTGCTGAAGAATTGATGCACAAGTCAACGTCGTCAATACAAATAATTATGACGTCAACAATCAGTCACGTGCTAAAATACCAAATTAGTTTATACGAAATGGACACTGTTGCTTAGCGTTTGAGTATTTAAAGGAAATTTAAATATTGCAAATGAGATCCAAAATCAAGTAGTTGACTAGGTCTTGCATGTTTTAGTATATCATTTATGGAATAGCAGGTGTCACTTTAGTTTTGAAGGTCTAATGTTTTTTAGTTGATAATGTCGTAATGATTTTATTAGAAAGAGGTTTTGATAGAACGATTTGACAAGTCCCACTATTTAACATTGTTTGAGCGTATTTTTGAGTAATTTAGGTATCCAGTAAACATCTTTGATAGTTACCAAATGAGGCCAAGATCGATTGGTCATTTTCAGGAATGTTCTTTTTAAAAAGCGAATTGGGTTTGTACATTGTTTTGCCATACCTTACCCTCTATTAAACAATCGATGTCTTCATTATCTTTTATTTGTCCATTCTCTACTCATTCCATTAGTAATTTGAAGTAGGGTTCAAATTGATGGATATTGGTTACTGTATTTCTATCCTTTGGACAAAATATTATGTAGACATTTATTATCGATAATGTTTACATTTCCGGTTAAACGATTCCTACAGCAAGCGAATATATATAAATTGGGAATTATGGCAGGAGCAGTGGTTTGGCTTTATCGATCAAAAGGTACTGCAAAAAACTTTTGTAGTTAAAGACCATTAGTGCAATGTATCTAGGATAAGTATACTTTATAGTCGAAACTGATTTAGTATTTTTAACAGAATGTGGAATTTGGATGTCATAGACATATGATGTAAGATATTTCTAAGATTGGTGTCATCTACACCATTGTTGGAGGAAGGTAAGGAATGAAAAGAGCGACTTACTGATTTAAAGTCTGTCTTTTTATTGTGCAATTCAATTATCAACAGGAGAGGATTATTCAACAAAGGATTTTTATAGCATAGGAAGAAAGAATTACATTTATGTCACATATATATCAAAACTTCGATTAAAAACTTAATGAAATTATCCGAATCCATGATGACTGTTGTGTAAACATCAAACTATAACATTGCATGAACTTGTCGTGCTTGGAACCTCAAACAAACAAAAGTACAACCTGGGATCCTGGAATAAAACGTAGAAATACTTTTTTTTTTAATTTAAAAGATTTTACAACTAGAATGCGCGTGAGTGATCCCATGCAATTGCAACCTTTGAACATCTATAAATAACACGTATTCACAGCGAAAGCTCTAAATTTATATTATATATGCGTATTCAAACAATTGACACAAGTTGATCATTATTATCATCTGCAAATTTGTACTCGATTCATTTGTTGCAACTATAATGCACAACGCTTTGCTAGCATTTGAATACTTTTGTAATATGCGGGACCAGATTTGTTGTTAGAAATTTGTCGTCAAGAAAGCTGTCACGTCTTTTTGCCGGTGACATTAATACTAAATATTTGCTTTATATCTTAGTAAGTTAAAACCAAAGGTTCTTCAATTTTGGCCAATTGTTAACTTATGACGTGTGCTTGTCATGTCACCTGACCTTGACCTCTGGGTAATAAATTATTGATAACGTTTATTTAAGATCAGGTCAGTTATTGAGTACCTATGCATTAAAGAATGGTAGTATTTAGTATATAAGTTATGTGTGACCAAATAGTACTTGACAGTCTGAAAGGTGTACCTTGATCTTCACTTGACGGTCCAGTAGCTACTTTGAATGCATGAAATTGAAGTCAAATTTACTATCCGTGGATAAATTTAAGTGTTTAGGCTAGGTCGGTTCCTTTGTTAACAAGCATGGTAGGACGACAACAGTTGATATATAGTTAGCTCATAAGCTGTACATAATACTTTGTAGGCATCACATGTCGTCGCCTTTTAGCTCACCTGACCTGAAGGGTCATGTGAGCTATTGCCATCACTTGGCGTCCGTCGTCGTCCGTCGTCGTCGGCGTCGTCGTCGTCGTTAACTTTTCTTCAAAAATCTTCTCCTCCAAAACCACTGAAGGGATTGCTTTGAAACTTTGCACACATCATCAGTAAAATGTCCTCTACCAAGTTTGCCCAAATCATGGCCTCAGACCAACCAACATGGCCGCCATGGCTAAAAATAGAACAGGGGGGTCAAAATACAGTTTTTTGCGTATAGTTCAAAAAGTATAACAGATACAGGAAAACCGAACAGACCTCCCTTCTTCAGCATCTAAAGCTCTACAAAACACTCTATTGGGTCAAAGTTGTATGATGACTCCTTGTAGGAGTTATTGCCCTTTAATTGTCAAAATTGATGATTTTTGCCATTTTTGCCTCAAAATCTTGAAAATTATTAGAACTAGAGAAAAAGTAAGCATTGCTTAATTGTTCTGCTCTATGAGGGCTACAAAAATGACTTAGGGTCAAGATTGTCTGATTAACCGTTGAAGAGTTATTCCCCTTGAACTGTTTTTTTAATCGGTTTTAGTTGATTTTTAAAAATCTTCTCCTCTGAAACAACTGAAAGTACTGCTTTGAAACTCTGTACACATCATCCGTCAAATGTCCTCAACCAAATTTGTACCAACCATGGCTGCAGATTAACCAACATGGCCGCCATGGCTAAAAATAGGACGGAGGGGGGTAAAATACAGTTTTTGGCTTATATTTAAAAAAGTGTAACAGATACAGGAAAAACGAAGAGACCAGCCATCATTTGCATCAAAAGCTCTACGAAACACTCCATCAGGTTGAAGTTGTATGAGGACTCCTTATAGGAGTTATTGCCCTTTAATTGTCCAAATTGATTATTTTTGACATTTTTGCCTCAAAATCTTAACAATTTTTAGAACTAGAGAAAAAGTTAGCATTGCTTAATTGTTCTGCTCTATGAGGGCTACAAAAATGACTGTAGGGTCAAGATTGTCTGATGAAGCGTTTAGGAATTATTCTCCTTGAACAATTTTACTTGATTTTAAAAAATCTTCTCCTCTTTAACCAATGAAAGTACTGCTTTGAAACATTGCACACATCATCTTTAGGACGTCCTCTTTGCAAATCATGACACCTGACTACCTACATAGCTACGTTGGCTTAAAATAGAAAAAATGAAAAAAAGGGGGGGGGGTAGGAGTCGAGAGAGTTTTCGACTGATAGTTAAAAAAGTATAACAGGTACAGCAAATTTGATGTGAATCCCCTTCTCCCTCTAAGCATCAAAAGCTCCTCCTTATAGGAGTTATTTCCCTTAAATGGTCAAAATTAATGATTTTTGTAGAAGTGTTGGGCAATTCCTTATAGCAACTAAAAGCTGGATAAAAAAAAGTTTGTTTGGTTTCAGGTTCAGGTGAGCGATACAGGCTCCTGGGAGCCTCTAGTTTGTGTGGTCGCTAGCTCAATAAAGTTTTTGTTTCAAGTAAGTTTTTCTGTAATCGTGGAAAGGAGAATGACAATAGACGGCATGATTTTCTCAACGACGATGAATGATATACCTATCGCTGAAAGAAACACTAATTTTAATTCTTTCCTTTTCAGATTCTCACCAAATAGAAATTACAGACTGGGAGAAAATTAACGAAGTGTTTGTGAGGACAAGTATTGTTGACAAAATAATTATTCATGTCCAAAATCACAATCACGTTATCACGCTCATCGGAGCTTCAGGAATAGGGAAATCTGCAATTATTCATCATCTTGCCTTAAGTATTCGCGATTCCGATAATTGTTTTATTGTTCCATGTCGAGGTCCTAGAGATATCTATAGTCATTTTGAATGGAATCGAAAATTTGTTTTTGTATTGGATGACATCTGTGGACGATACACTGTTATCAAACATGATGTTGATGAATGGATACAATATGAAGAGTTTATAAAAAACATTCTTAAAACGGGTTCCATTAAGATATTGGTATCGGTCAGGACACAAGTATTTGAAGAAGACTACTTTCAGAGATTGACTGTCTTCAAAAATCTTGTTTTTGACTTGTCGTCTCCTGAACATTGTTTATCTCTGCAGGAAAAGTTAAAAATTGCAAATAATTATATACCCGAGACAGTTGTGCCAAGTATCGTTGATTATATAGACAAATATCATTTTTTCCCACTTATGTGCTATATATATAAGACTCGAAAAATCAAAGATGCTGTTCGTTTTTTCAGTAATCCTTTTGATATTTACAAATATGAGTTAAATAACTTAAAAAACGAAACCGACAAGACAAAATACTGTTCACTATTTCTACTTCTTGTTTTCGACAATCATGTAGAGGAAAACTGCATAGTAGGGACAGAATATGAAGGAAATAGTGTGGTTGGTAGTGCAACTCAATTAAAACATTTGAATGGAAGCGAAAAGGGCAATTTAGAATTAGATGCCATACTTAAAACTTTTGGCCTAAACCCTAATACGACCAGAGAGAATATAATACGTCACTTAGATTCCATGGTCAACACATATCTTGTTAAAGCAGGGACATATTACAAAGCAATACATGACAAGGTTTTTGACTTCATTTGTTTTCATTTTGGTATCAGTTCACTAACAACAGTTTTGAAATATTGCAGTAGTAAATTAATTAGCGAAAGAACCCAATTACAATCACTTGGCGTGGAAGGCTTTGAATATTTAATACTAATCCCAGAAAAGCACGAGTCGCTGTATTTCACTAGAATAATACACGATATCTTAAATGGGGATGTGTACAATGTAATGAATAATCATCAAATGAAATTGCAAACATACAGATCAAAACTGATAACTTTTTTAAAACAGAAACCAAGCAAAGACATAGAAGATATACTGTCATCAACGGCTAAAATTGAAGCTGAAGATCTAGAGCCAGTCACACCTTTATACCTCGCCAGCCATTTAGGGTATATAGATTTAGTGTCATTCATGCTGGATTATGTAAGTATTCATGCTGACATGAGGTGTAATCCTTTGACTGCTGCATCATATGCTGGTCATATTGACATTGTTTCCACATTTCTTAAGTTGGGAGCTGATGTAAACCAACGTGACAATTCCGGACACACTCCTCTTGTGTCGGCATGCATTGGAAGACATAAAGATGTTGTTCAAATTCTGATCGAAAAGGGCGCTAATGTTAATCAAAGGAGCAGAAAGGGACTTACGCCTCTAATGTGGGCTTGTTCAGGTGAAAATCAGGAAATGGTTGATCTTCTTGTCAAACATGGAGCTGACATTAATGATACAGATTACAGTGGACAGACCTCACTTATGAAATCCCGAAAGTTGGGGAATAGAAACATATTGAGATATTTAATACACGAGGGTGCTGACATAAATCAAGCAGATAAAGACACGGATACACCCCTATTAATCGCCTGTCGTCATGGACAATCTGACGTTGTTAAATTCTTAATTGAAAAGGGGGCTGACATAAATAAAGCTACTTCTTTTGGTACTACACCAATTATGCTTGCATGTAAAGGTAAACAAAGAGAAATAGTTTCTTTGCTTATTGAAAATCATGCAGATGTAAATATTGGAGATAAGTTTGGACGGAATGCTTTGCTTCATGCGTGTGAAAATTATTGCTACCCTATATTTAAGCAATTACTCGGTAAATCTGATATAAACAAAGCTGACAAATTTGGCACAACCCCTTTAATTGAAGCGTCCTTTCGTGGTTTAAAAAAAGCAGTTGAATTATTGATAAGATTCGGAGCTTCTGTTAATTTGTATGATACTGAAGAATGGACCCCTCTCATGTCTGCATGCGACGGAGCACATGTTGCAATTGCGACATTACTAATTGACAATCTTGCAGATGTTAACTTTAAACAAAATATGACAGGTATAACAGCGCTTTTTGTAGCGTGTGAATCTGTCTTAAGGTCCACAAAGGATTATATGAATGCTAATTTGTCTGTTTCTTTAAATTTCAAAGGCAGGTATAGCACAGTCGAAACGTTGGATCTAAAATGTACAAAAGACAAAAATATTATCAATTTACTTATAACAAACAATGCCGATGTTGTAGAGGCAGTAACATGTGCTGCTCTAAAAAATCGTACAGATATCATACAGCTCCTTATTGACTATGGAATTGATTTATTCAGATTTGGTAGACAACTGTTTTCAAAAAGAAAAAACTACACCGAGACAAACGTAGAAGCTGTTCGATATCTAATTCAATCAGGTTGTAGTGTTAATGCCATTGACAAGGATGGTATGAGTCCTCTGTCATACGCATGCGAGGCTGGGGATGAGCAATACTGTGAAATACTTTTTATTCGTGGGGTATCAATTTTCGTGGTTTTCGTGGAGGCCTCGGACCACGAAATTAAAAATCCAACGAAGAATAAAACTTCATTAACAGATGGGAACTTGGGAACAACGATCTGAAAATGTCCGAGATCGGACATTTATTTGTAAATGTAATATATGATTTTGTGGTTCGATCCATTACTAATGTTCAGCTCAAAATCCATCTTAATGATTATGTTACAGGTTTCATGTTCGAATTGGGTTTTTATTAAATGTAGGTATTATTTAATTGTAAAGCGTACGATGAAACATCGACTTCCGGTCAAGGTGGGGATATATGAGGTGTTCATTTTCGATGTTGTTTTTTTTTTGTTTGAATGTTGTTTTAACGCCACTTTCTGCAATTTTTCAGCTATATCGTGGCGTCCAGTTTTTATTGGGGGAGGAAGCCGGAGTACCCGGAGAGAACCCCCGACCTGCGGTAGGAAAACTGGCAATCCTTGTCAATTAAGATTGGAGTCGAGTGCACCCTAGCCTGCAGTGAGAATCGAACCCGCAATCTCAGTGTTGAGAGACCACGTGATCATTAGTAGACAAACTACTTTAACCACTCGGCCACCGAGGCCCCCTTTTCGATGTTAAAAAGTAACAAATTATTATCGGAATTATGAGTTTGGTTGCTCCTTTGAACATAAATTAAAATAACAAATAAAATATTTTAAAGATAAGCTATACTTTATCTTTATTAGTGCATATCAATGACACGCTATATCAAATGGATGTTGTGATAATACCGATCGTGGCACAAATGACATTAAATTACACCTTTGTATTTATTGCTACTCAACACATGAAGTGACAAATGCCCTTCGGCTAGGAATGCTTCTATAGATAACAATTAGAGAATTAAATAGACTCAAAGTAGTTTTTATTGCAATTAATCAATTAATTAATACATTACCGTGTTTATAATTAGCTATTGATTTCCGTGTTGTTAATTTTACATTCGTTACCACGCGCGTAAACAACATCATGTAATGAAACTGTTTTGTCTTCTTTATATGTTGATGTTTATTATCAACAGTGAACATGATTCTGCTGTAATCATTTATTTTGATCGCTACCAAACTTTTTGCATTTTCGGAAACCGTCAGTCCACGAATTTAAGGACCCACGAACATGTAAAATTTCACCAAACCACGAAAATTGATACCCACGAATTTAAGTACTTTCACAGTATGTTAATTTGTTGATAAATGATGGAGCTGATATAAACCATTACCTCAGTAGAGTGGGAACTCCACTCCTAATTGCATCAACAAAAAACTTTAGCAAGATAACCAATATGTTGCTTAGACATGGGGCTTTAGTTAATAGACAAAATTCAGAAGGGTTTACAGCTTTTCATGTTGCTTGTGCTAATGGATTTGATGAGATCGTCAAACTACTTCTTGACTATGATTGTGACATGGCTTTACCAAATTATGATGGATTGTCGCCATTAATGGCAGCATGTGTTAATAAACAAAAATCAATTGTTGACATTCTTGTAAAATATAATGATTACTTAACTAGAACAATTACTGATTCTATAAAACTTTCCAGGATGGACGTTCTTGATTATTTATACAATAATGGTGTTGATTTTACCTCTGCATTTTTACGTAAATGGAAAAGAAAGCAAGTTTTAGATCTTTTACTTTTTAAATATGTGAATTTAGAAAAATGCCTGAATTTGACATGTGAATTGGATGACATCCACTTAGCTGAAAGGATTATAAATTTAGGAGCAGATGTCAGCACATATGGAGCCACACTGTTGCTGGCTGCCTGCAAAAGAGGATCACTGAAAGTTGTACAATTACTCGTTCATAATGGTGCAAATGTAAACATTTGTCAAGGGAATTTATGTCCTTTGTTATACTCGTACAAATATGAACATAATGATGTTTCTAAATTTCTGATAAGTAAAGGTGCTGATATTGGACAAGCTTTGCTTTCTGCAATGCAAGTGAAGGAGTTCCAATTGATCAGAACACTTGTTGATAAAGGAGCTGATATAAATATGTACGACCAGCGTGGGAACTCTCTTCTTACGGTAGCGTGCTCTGGAAACAGCAGTGAAGCTGTATCAACATTAATAGAAATCGGCGCAGATGTTAACAAATCTGATTACAACGGATTTATTCCTCTTGTCAATGCATGCTTGTCTAAAAATTACGAAACTGTTAGGCTCCTCGTCGATAATGGTGCTGAAGTGGAAAAAGCACAAGTGCTTGAAACAGAACAAGGTAATACAAATCGAGAAACACCTTTGTTGGCTGCCTGCAGAGTGGGATCCCTTGAAATTGTAAAATTCCTCGTTCATAAAGGTGCATATGTAAATTATGCTAACAGCTTTTTATGCCCTTTGATATATTCTTACAAGTATCGACACTACGATGTTTCTGACTTTTTAATTAGTAAAGGTGCTGATATTGGACAAGCTATGCTCTTAGCCTGCTCTACAAACAACCGTGAATTTGTATCAAAGTTAATAGAAATCGGCGCAGATGTTAACAAGTCTGATAACAACGGGTTTACTCCTCTTCTTAATGCATGCTTGTCTAAAAATTACGAAACTGTTAGGCTCCTCGTCGATAATGGGGCTGATGTACAAAAACCACCAGTGCTTAAAAACGAACAAGGTAACACATATCATTTGACCCCGTTGCTAGCTGCGTGCAAAGTGGGATCACTTGAAATTGTAGAGCTACTCGTGCGTTATGGAGCAGATGTAAATTATAGTAGTTGTAAGTTATGCCCTTTATTATGTTCGTACAAATACGGACACTACGATGTATTTGATTTTTTAATTAGTAACGGTGTTGATCTTCGCCAGTCTTTATTTTGGGCAATAGAGGAGGGAGACATATTATTAATACTCAAGATGGTCAATGAAGGAGCTAATATAAACATGTATGACCTAAATGGAAGCACCCCACTTACTTTGGAATGCGCTATAAATAAATGTGAAGTTGTAGAAGCGTTAATAGAAATGGGCGCAGATGTTAACAAATCTAATGAAAAAGGACTTACTCCTCTTGTCACTGCATGTTTGTCTGGAAGTTATGAAACTGTGCAGATTCTCATCGAAAATGGAGCTGACATTGAAAACGCGCTCGTGTACGCTTCTACAACAGGAAACATTGTTATTATTGATATCCTAATTGAAATGGGTGCAGATATAAACAAACGCTATAAGAACGGACTGACATTATTAAAACTGGCTCAGAAAAGTAAACAAAGAGAAACCGTAGAGTATCTTCTGTCAAGAGGGGCAATTCAGCCCCGTAAGTGTTGTCGATTGCTGTAATTATTTTTCCTAAAATAAACATTATCATACTTTTATACTTTCTAAAATTATCCAAAGTGAAAAAATAACTAAAGTATTAAACAGAAGGAATTAATATAATGACACCTAGGACATATTACAAATATATTTATTATGTCTCTTTAATGATAAAGGAAAACGTGCAGAATCCAATATTGATGTGACGATATACAATTTGATTTCAAATTTTCAATGACTATCAATTAACTATATTCATCATAAATAATCATTTTTCAAAATGTTGTATTCTTTTGTGCTTTGTTTATTTTACAAATAAAACATGTACATGTTTTATTTTACATGTTTTAAACGCTGTAAGGACTTTGTCAGAAACAGTAATTAGAGCTCGAAGGCCAATATCAACCGAGGGCTAATAACGCATAAGATATAAAAAAAAATGTCATGTAGTAGTCTTTTTATCATATGCTTTAACAGGGGAGAATAAAATAAAAGACGTGGATATAACAAAATCTTATCCTATTCCAGTGCTCCAAATTAGTTTCAAGCCACTTATATAATAATATCATGTCACTCACGGTTTTTTTGTTTTAGTTTTTCATGGCTGAATATATCTTAAGTATTATCAAATTCGATTCATTATGATTCTGCTTTATCATTAAACGCCATATTTGTGAACAATTCCGGTAATTTCCGATTACTTACGTTAAGGCATGTGATAACAATTACGAAAAAGCGTGTAATAAATTTTGGAAGCAGTTAATAACATTTTGATATCAGCTCGCTTTGCCAATCTGGCAAAATATAAAGCGTTGGTCCTTTTATTCGTTTAATCAGTAAAACATTGAACTTCAACTAACCGTTTAATTTGAAGAGACTCAAAAAAATGTGTGAACATTTGTGAAATAGAGAGAATTTGAAAGAAAATTCTAGGGTTCATGAATGGATAAGGAATGCGAATCTAACACGAAAATGAAAAAGCCAACTTTAGCTTAATATTGGAACAATTTGAAGAAAGCCCAATCCGCAATATGGTCTGAAAAAGTGTTCACACGAAATCTATTTCAGCCTATTCACAAATTCGTACATTTAGATGATAGTCATGGCTGTAAATTAGATTGAAGAGGCATGTAGGCAGCGGTTCATACCCATACACGTTCACCAATGACAGTGTTTATTCGATATTTATGATATAAGTTACTTCATTTATAATCATTCGTTTATACGCTAATTTTGCAATAAAGTTTCAAGAGATTATCTTAAAGCATGTCATTTACGATTCTTAATATAAAATATTTCTCACATAAAAAATGGACGAAGCTCTAAAGGTAAACTACTAAATAGCCAATCAGCTGATGCCGTAGTTAAAAGTAGTGCTTAAAAGAATCAAAGTAGTCTACATAACAATTCTTTTTCTGAATGAATCTGTTTAAAATAATGTTTATATGAAGCAAAAATATTTTAGAAGTAATATGAGTCAAAATTTATTGATTTCAATCAAGTTTTAGATTTTGTACGAAACTCCACAAACTGGCACCCGTTTTTATTCATCCGACAACTGAAACCACGCTTTATTTGTGACGTCATTTTGTGAACTTTACAAAACATTCTTATTAGACGTTAACCTTGTTGCACAGGTCAGACATTTTTTAGCGAAGACATGGTATTTTGAGTAAATAAGGTTGTCAATAATAGTAAACACAAGATAAATTCAGTATTCTATAACATGTTATAATGGTCAGATATGTAAATCATTTAGTAGAGGTTAACCTGAAATAAACACCTGTCCACACAAACAGTAAAAAATCTATTACTTATTTTGGCTATAGTCTTTTAAAGTTGTAAAGGGTCGTTTTCAGCATTGCGGCGACTAATAAAACTTCAAATAAATCCTCTACAACAGGATGTAGATTATGTTGCATATTCTTATAATGATGTTCTAAAGCGGTGTGATTACTTGCGACACAGAAAGATCGCATTAGCTTTTGATAAATGGATATCAGTTAAAAAATACAAGATCAATTTTAAGTATGCTTAATTGTAGTTACAGACGTAAAAATAATATCCCATTTCTACATTAAGGTGTTAATCGTTTTGTCTTCTCGCACTTTGTCGTCAGTCAGGAGATTACGTCTTTCTGTCCATCACAGCTTATCAACTCAATTTATGCTGTTAATACTAATGTAAACTTGGTACTTTGTAAATGTGCATTTTCATCCTTAATATTGGAGTATATTACCACAAATAAGTACGAGGAAAAATACAATTTCAACCGTTATAGTCTCTTGATATTACTCTGAAACATAGTAAATAAAGCTCGGAAACACTTAAGTTGTGGGATAAAACACTAAAATATGTCCCCAGAGCCCCCAATTTTTCGCCCCATTATGCTAATTTATCAAATAAGATCCTTGCTAAGTTTGCATATACAGAATAACAAAATATCTAATTATGAAGACCATAACACTGAATGAATTTTAAAATAGTATAAAAACAAAATTCCAAAATATTTTTAGACAAATATTTGAATGCACCTTAGAGGCGGTTTGTCTACTTACGACTAATAAAAGGCGCTTTTGACGAAAAGTTGAAAATACCAAATAAAATACGGTTTTTTAACAATACCAATGTTAAATTACTAGTCGAGTTACCCGATATTAAACTTTTGTGTTGCATTAATGTTACAAAAAATGACGCTGTTTTAATGAATCCTTATTGACGTCTTTTCTTTTTAACCATCTAACCATGACGTCTTTTCTTTTCAACCATCTAACCATGACAGTACTCGCTAATTTCAAGCTCGTTAGGCTAAATTGAATGCAATTAGTCACCAAATTTAGCATTGTTGAGGGACAAAACATCATCAATATAGCGGAATGTGAAATTAAAGGTCTGAGTTTATTTCTTCTACAGCAGTCATTCTCGGACGTTAGCCTCATAAGAGTATAACAATAGGTTGGCGAGGAGAGGGGCACAATTAGTACCCATTGGAATACCAAGTTTGTTGAAAAACACGTTCTCCAAACATGACTAATATGATGTGAATAAAAAAATCATTTGGCAGATTAGTCTTAAGTATATTTATTATTTTATTTATAGTCATTGATGACGAAGTAAGTTTTATCATGACTAATTACCAAGTATTTATATCGTCTCATTCCGTTTTTCTTGACAAAGCATGGGTTGAATAAGCCATTTAAGCCTGGTTTTAAGCAATGCCCGTGTAGAGTATCGAAGAATCAAATGTTTTATTGCTGTTACATTAAGAAAGACATCCAGATCTATCGGGTCTGTTAATTTTTAAATATTCACAGTTCATTTATGCCACTCCTGGAGTGGAAAGTCTCACTGTATTTTTTGTCCAGTTTTTATTGTTGTTAAAATAGTGGTCAAGAGTTGCGATAGTATTTTGGTGGTAAACTTATACTACAAGTGAACGTATTTTGGAGAGGGATGTTTGCGTGACAAATGAAAATTGCTTACTGCGTATGGTTCAGCTATGCTCCTTATGTTGATCAAGAACGGTACTTTTTGAAATAAACAATTATTTCCTCGAGATATTCAGCGTTTTGAAATTTGGTGGGTTTTAAATTTTTATCGGTTGATTTTCCATACTACAATTTCACCTTAATTAGAACGGAAGTTTACTTTAGGAACAATCGATTGTTGTCTATTCGAAATCCTTCGGGTGATGTCGTCTGCAGTTAAGGCGGGAAAAGTCTCGCGGTTTGTCCGAATACCATTAAAGTCACGAAAGCAGACACAAATTTGTAAACAATGCAAGGTCCTTTTAGAAACAAAAATGGCTGACTTATTATGTAAAATTATCGTAGCAAAATTCAAGGACGATTTGTAACAAGTAAACAACAGCTTCATAGTATAAAACATGAACAGGTTATTGTATCTATATTTTCTCTAGTGGATTTTTGTAATAAAATTATAAAATCTGGAATAATAAAAAAAATGCAAGCAAAAAAATTTTCCAAAGGGGTTTGGCATTTAGTATAGACGATCCTGCTTTAAAACGCTGTTTGTATGGATTTTCGTAAAGTTTTGGTATCCAATACAAGAAGAGGAGATCGCAATCTTCAATAAAGTAAAGCTATTTATTTTTTTGCAACTACCGCTTCAACTTTGCAAATACAACCCTACTAATAAAGCAAAGCTTTATTTTTAAATAAAGACGTGAGCTACTGGTTTCCTGGTCCTTACTTCTAATGATATTTATTATTCTGTTCTGTTTATGGCATATTTTGTGACGTCAGAAAATTTCAAGTCAAAAATCGGCTAGAAGTGCATTTTTTCCATGTTTTTCATTAGTACAAAAAAGTATTTTCTGGTTGCAGAATAAAACAATATTCGTACATTTCCAAAAAAAATATATAGTTTATTTGTACTTGCCGCGAAACAGGTAAGAAATGCTTATCACAACATCGCATTTCTACCTGTTTCTAAGGCTCGAACAAATAAACTGTATATTTTCTGACATCCCAGTTTTGTCAGTTAAACCGTTCCTAAGGTTCCTAAGACGACAATTTAAGATGTAACAATTTTAAAGTTATATATTTCGTGGCGACCAGTTTCATAATATGATGAACTAAGACAGGCAAGTAATAGGTTAATGAGAATCGAGTCCATCTGGCAATTAACCACGCCTGAACGGTCATAAAGTAAAGCGATCAGACGTACATGTCGGCTACCCAAGCTAGAAATATACATAATCAATACGATATTAAAGGGAATAATTTTGAACAATGTCAAGATAGTTTCATCAGCATCAACAAGAAACTACAAGTGTGGCAGTTATTTTCCAGGATTTAGTTAGTGTCTTTATTTAGTAAATTATTATTGTATTACATATATATTATTTAGTTTGATTATTAAATGAACAGGTTTATTTATTAGTATATAAACTGACTCACTATAAAATCTTATCTAGTTTTGTGATACCTATTTTGTATAATACTAATCACTGATTATGGAATTTGGAGTTACCTGTCAGGTGACAGTTATTTTTAGCAACTCTTCTATTTTATTCTAGTACTTTTTACAGTCTTATTGTCTATTGGTCATTTTGAGTCACATGTATTCTTTTGGAGGTAAAATTCTAATTCTATTGTTTTGGGGAACACTTCTTGATAAACCTTAAGAGAGAAAGGAAGACATTTTTGTTCATACTGATTTTCAACAATACTTCACAGCCTTTGTTCTGAGAAACTTTCAACAAAACTATATTGTGCTGAATTAGGTATAACCATGATGTAGAAGTATATATGATTGTAATATTTTGACTACCAGCCTATTCATCTTGTTTGAGTGGGCTTTATTTAGTCATTGTTTTCTGTTGATTCCCACTACAAATAAAGAACCTGAAAATTAAAACCAGTGTGTGTTATTTTTCGCATGGTTTCAATGGCGCCCAACGTGATTTGTGGTTTGGAACAACTTATTTGTACACGTATAGTTATATTGACATTTCCGGGATCAGCTACGTAAACTTAGGACGTCTGTGTTTTCAACTTCCGGAAGTGAAGTGACTTTGTTTACCGGCGGAAAATTCAACTGGATTTGGACATTTGTTGCTGTTTCTCAGCCAGTTTCTGAACAGACAAGGTTAGATATCATATGTATTGTTTGTCTTATGTGTATTATACATGTTTATAATTTGTTTCTTAAAAAAAATCGATTTATTCGATTTTTATGTCGAAAATTGAACTTGTAACTAAAAACGCTGTTTTCTTACTTTAGAAACTGACTTTATTTTGTAGTGCTTGATTTTGAAACAGCATTACTGAATTGTATATTGTACTTTGAAGTGAAACTGAACAACATTATCTTGATTATCTTGATTAATTAGTTTATTTGTAAGTTGTAAATTTTTTTTTTCAACATTGTGATTGAGAATCCTCATTGATACGTAACACACCCCCTACATAGACACACCCACTCGAGGTCAAGGTCACCGGAAGTACACTTTATCCAGTGTAAACAAACATTGTTTGCTATTTACATTTTTTTATTTCTACTTAAAAAAAAACTTTGTGCTTTATAACACTTACACATAACCAGAGGAGTTTGACAATTGGATCCAAGATTATGTAGCACATTCGAAGGAACATAAGCTCACTTTACCAGCGAAAGAAACAGGAGCTGTTCCCAAGGCAATAAAGAAGGAGGAGCAACTAGACAAAACCCTCGTAATGTCTACTCATCCACCAAAAATTAGAAGTTTTTCCGGAGGAGACAACAAGGGTGAGACAGCTTATGATATTTGGAGGTATGAGGTAAAAATGCTGCAGGAGGATCCATCCTATACAAAGACCCAAAAGAACTTCGCAATCCGTCGAGCATTGACCGGATCAGCAGCACGAATGGTTATGTACCAGGGAGACATGTCTATAGAACAAGTACTTGCAACATTGGATAGTGTCTATGGAACAGTGGATAGCAAGGAACAACTTCTATCTGAATTTTATTGTGCCAGACAAAAAGAAGATGATGACGTGACTACATGGAGTAATCGTCTTCAGGAGATTACAGGTAGAGGACTTAAGAAGAAAGTAGTTTCATCGACTGAGGTTAACTCGATGTTACGGAACATGATTTACACAGGCTTACGACAAGAACTCAAGGATGTGAGTGGCCACAAGTATGATGCCATCCATGATTTCAATCAACTCAGAGTAGCCTTGAGGCAGATAGAGAAATAACATATGCCTAGGAAGACAGGTAAGCCACAAACAGCCAAGGTTGCAACAACAGTAGACCAGAACAAAGACATAGAAGAACTGAAAGGTATGGTGCAGCAGCTCACGCATACAGTAACAGAAATGAAGAGTCAGCAGTATCAAGGTAGACCAAGAGGTAATAACTTCAGAGGTAGAGGAGGTAATCGAGGTTACAACCAGCAACCCAGACCTAGTTGGGAGTCGCAACAACCACCACCATTTAGACCCAGGATACCACAGCAACAGAATCCAAGGTATAATTGGCAACAACAGCCGCCACCACAGGTATCTCAAACTGAAGAACAGCCATCCATTCAACAGCAACCTCAAGAATATCAGTATTACCAATCGGAACCAGTATGTCATCGTTGTGGACAGCGAGGCCATATCCAAATAGGCTGCAGAGTAATATTGGACCATTCGCAGGAAGCTTTAAACGCCAGGAGGCCAGTACGGAGGGGCCGGTACTAGGTCACAGAAGAAGAGGTCCCATGAGAAGAAACAACTTAGTGAAAAGTATTGTACCTACTGACCTTTTTGGACAACCAACTGAAACTGACATCATCATTAATGGCAACAGAATTCCAGCTTTATTAGATACAGGGTCTACAGTTTCAACTATTTCGGAATTTTACTACAAGGAATATTTGGCCAACTCTATACCACTTCACACTTTAGATAAACTTTTAGAAATTGAATGTTCTGGAGGATCACCACTACCATACTTAGGCTACATAGAGGTAGACATCAAGACCCCAGGTAATACCAACACTACCACACGACATGTATTTCTAGTTGTACCTGACAGTCGCTACAGTCAACAAGAACCAGCACTTATAGGCACCAACATTTTGAACCGTATGATACAACAGTTGAAAGAGGAACATGGTACTAGATATTTACAGAACACTGACTTGACTACACCATGGTTTCTAACGTTCAGATGTATTACCATGAGAGAAAAACAACTCAACAAGAATGATAACCGTTTAGCCATAGTACGCCTACAACAGACAGTCACCATGATACCAAATCAGACATTAGATGTAAACTGCTATTATGACCAGGAGTTACCTTATCATCAAACTTCATCGATTCTTCAATCATCAAACCTTTCACCATCAGTCAATGATATAGAAATTCAACCAACATGTCTACAGTACAAATACAGACAGAATGGTATCATCAGTGTTAGATTATCCAATACCAGCAACCATACAATAACTATTCCACAGAAGGCTATTATTTGTGAAGTACAACCTGTAACCATTGAGGATGATCCTAATCTACCAGTTACCACTAACGACAACTTTAATCCACTGACACTTGTAGACATTACCAAAAGTGATTTAACAGATACTCAACTGGAACAAGGAAAACAACTTATACTTTCTTATACCGATATTTTTAGTAGAGGAGATAATGAAGTTGGGTGTACTGACAGAGTGAAACATCGAATAGACTTAGTAGATGAGACACCATTTAAACAGAGATACCGCAGCATTCCTTTGGCCATGTATGATGAAGTAAAGTCTCACCTGAAACAACTTTTAGACATAGGCATCATCAAACCATCTAGATCACCATTCTCATCAAATGTAGTCTTGGTCAGGAAGAAAAATGGTACATTAAGGATGTGTGTGGACTATCGTCAGCTAAACTCACAGACTAAGAAGGACAACTATGCTCTACCAATGATTGAAGAACTGCTTAACAGCTGCAGAGGTAATAAATTCTATTCAGTCATCGACATGAAGTCTGGTTATCACCAAGTGGAAATCTTAGATGAACATAAAGAGAGAACTGCTTTTTCAGTAGGACCTTTAGGATTCTGGCAGTATGAGAAAATGCCTTTTGGATTATGCAACGCACCTGCAACTTACCAACGTTTAATGGAAAACTGTTTAGCCGACTATAACTTCAAAATATGCTGCATTTTTATTGATGATGTGATAATTTATGGAAAGACATATGAGGAACATTTACACAACCTACATCTTGTATTTCAAAGAATCAGAGAGTGGAACTTGAAACTAGCCCCTGACAAATGTGAATTTTTCAAACGGAAAGTGAAATATGTTGGCCATGTAGTATCGGAACATGCAGTAGAAATTGATGAAGCAAAGACAGAGAAAGTGGTAAATTGGCCAAAACCAGAGTCACCAGAAGATGTAAGAAGATTTTTAGGGTTTGTAGGATACTACAGACGTTTCATCAAAGATTTCAGCAAGATCAGCAAGCCTCTTACAGACCTTATTCCATCACCAACTAAGAAGAAGATAAGGAAAGGAACTAAGAAAACTACACCTTTTATTGAATGGGGAAAAGCACAGGATACAGCTTTTGAAACTTTAAAGGAACGATTAGTAACAGCACCAATACTAGGATATACAGACAGTTCACTCCCTTATGAATTGCATACTGATGCATCAGGCGAGGCTCTTGGAGCAGTCCTATGCCAACAACAAGGTGATTTGAAGCGGGTCATTAGTTATGCCAGCAGAGGACTCAATAAAGCAGAGAAGAACTATCCACCACACAAAAGAGAATTTTTGGCATTAAAATGGGCTATCAGCGACAAATTCAGAGATTACCTTTACAATCAGAACTTCACAGTGCTTACAGACAACAACCCTCTCGCATATGTTTTGACAACCGCCAAGTTAGATGCCACTGGACACCGTTGGCTTGCAGCACTTGCAGCTTTCAACTTTGATATTAAATACCGACCAGGAAAAAACAACGCAGATGCAGACGCACTCAGTCGATTACCAACAACCAGCACAACCAGCATTTCCAGCGACTCAATCCAGGCTATTTGCAACTCAACTGTACCAACTGCTTATATTGACAGTATGACCATTACACCAGATCTAGTAATAGATGATGAAGATCCAAGAGGAACAGACACTGGCAACATAATTGACTGGATACAAGTACAGCATCAGGATCCAAACATTGCTCTGATGATTGATTATCTGTCTACCAACACCAAGCCATCAAAGAAGACTTCTGGTAAAAATCCATACACCAAACAGTTTCAACACCTAAAATTGATTGATGGAGTACTATATCGTTCGACAACCACTGATGATGATACCCGTAATCAGCTTGTCTTACCATTAGCCCATGTACCTACAGTATTGCAACTATTACATGATAACTATGGACATCCAGGAAAAGACAGAACAACATCACTTGTACGAGACAGATTTTACTGGCCTGGTATGCACAAAGATATACAGAAATGGATAAAAGAATGTGGAAGATGTGTAAGGAGAAAATCGCAGACCAACCAACAAGCACCGCTTGTGAATATCACCACCAGTTCACCTTTGGAGCTTGTATGTATGGATTTCTTGACCCTAGAAAGATCAAAGGGAGGCCATCAACACATCTTGGTAATAACTGACCACTTTACCAGATTTGCAGCTGCTATACCAACAAGAAATCAACTTGCCAAAACAACAGCTGAGGCATTCTACCAACATTTTATAGTTATGGCATACCAGAACGCATCCACTCAGACCAAGGAGCGAAGTTTGAAAGCCAGTTGATCAAGGAAATGGGATGACAGAGAGGTTCAACAGAACTTTATTGGACATGCTTGGCTCACTGGATGACGAAAAGAAAGCCAACTGGAAGGCCTATGTAGGACCAATGGTGCATTGCTACAACTGTACCAGACATGAAAGCACCGGCCAAACACCTTACCTGCTAATGTTTGGAAGGAACCCTAGGCTACCAGTAGATGCTGTATTTGGACTGAGAGAACGTGACAAGGAACCAACCACTAACCAGGACCTGAGGAAAAGAATATCAGAAGCATTCCAGCTAGCTAACACCGCAGCAGAAAAAGCCAGAGTAAAACAGAAAGACTTGTATGACACCAAAGTAAGAGGAGGTACTGTTGAGGAAGGAGACAGAGTATTGGTGAGGATTGTTAGATTTGAAGGGAAACACAAGTTAGCAGACAGATGGGAACATGACCCTTTTGTGGTGAGGAAGGAGAATGGACAAGGCAGGGACAAGACAGTCCACCGCAACCTCTTGCTTCCCATTGGAATATTGAGAGACACAACAATACCTGTTCCAAGAGCAACAAAAGTTAAACCAACAGCAGCTCCAAGACCTTCCAAGATAAGACCAGTCCCAGCGAAACGAAGAAAGGAACTTATAATCTAGACTGATGATACTGAGGATCTTGAATCTGAAGAGGAGTCAGAATGGAGATTTGTAATCAGGGAGGAACAAGACAGCAGTGATCCATCCATCACTCAGGAACCTCTTGTTATGTCGGACCCTGATGGACAGAATCAGACAGAAGCTGGAGGGGACGCCCTTCCATCTGAAGACACTGATAGTGTAGAAGATGACCAGCTTGATGTCAGTGACCAAGGAAGCGCTTCGGACAGAGAGGAGACAGTTCAGCAGGACAGCAGTGCTGACAGTGATAGTGCTCCAGTTCCTACATTAAGACGATCGACCAGAGAAAGAAGACCACCACTTAGGTACAGGTCTGGAGATTTCATTCTGGCGAAGTCTACTGTTTCACACGAACAACCAGACTGGGAAAAGAAGATCCATTATATCACAACACTGGCAAAGACTACCAACCTTCTTACCGATTTAAAGGATGAAACAGGAAAGACCATCCTAAGACTATTGGATCCTGCCCATACTCTAAAGTGACAGACAGAATGCCGAGACGTCATTTTCCTGCTGGGGGGAGTATGTGGCAGAGTGTTATTTTCCAGGATTTAGTAAGTGTCTTTATTTTGTAAATTATTATTGTATTACACATATATTATTTAGTTTGATTATTAAATGAACAGGTTTATATATTAGTATATAAACTGACTCACTATAAAATCTTATCTAGTTTTGTGATACCTATTTTGGATAATACTAATCACTGATTATGGAATTTGGAGTTACCTGTCAGGTGACAGTTATTTTTAGCAACTCTTCTATTTTATTCTAGTACTTCTTACAGTCTTATTGTCAATTGGTCATTTTGAGTCACATGTATTCTTTTGGAGGTAAAATTCTAATTCTATTGTTTTGGTGAACACTTCTTGATAAACCTTGAGAGAGAAAGGAAGACATTTTTGTTCATACTGATTTTCAACAATACTTCACAGCCTTTGTTCTGAGAAACTTTCAACAAAACTATATTGTGCTGAATTAGGTATAACCATGATGTAGAAGTATATATGATTGTAATATTTTGACTACCAGCCTATTCATCTTTTTTGAGTGGGCTTTATTTAGTCATTGTTTTCTGTTGATTCCCACTACAAATAAAGAACCTGAAAATTAAAACCAGTGTGTGTTATTTTTCGCATGGTTTCACAAGCTTCCGTCCAAACAATAATAATACATCCTCACTAGTCAGGGTTCCTGCGTCCACATGTGTCCACGAAACTCTGACAAACTTTGCTAGGAAATTCCCGGGCAGAAAGGTTTCATATGACGTCACCCCTTCAAAATATCAACCAATGAAATTTACTAGTGAGGATGATACAAAAAAAATCTAGTTGTCTCGTCGTGGTGGGTAGGGACGTTTCGTTAGAAATTAAGTGTGTTTTTGTTCATTTCTATGCAATAACAATATATATAGTGAAAAATTACCATCAAGTTGCTAATAATAAAAACAGTATAGAGAAATTTAAGTTCATTTACAGTGCGAAAATTCAAGATCAATATTTTATGATTTGTTGACGTCATTTATCTATATTGACACTGACTTAGGCCATTTGTTGATAAGTCTGTCTATAATTTTGACAAAAACACCGTCTTTTACCGTTTTTGTATCGTTGCATAATCTTCTAGATTTGTATATCAATTAGTTTTTGTTTATGCTATATTGTCATGTTTGTCGATCCTATTCTTATTAATTGTACTGGTTAGTATTTCCTTTAGACCCAATACAACTTTAAAATTGTTCCTTTATTCCCAAAACAAAACATAAACAAGATGAATAATTTACAGAATCTAAATTATTTTACCACGCAGATTTTTCATCCTTAGAATTCAATGGTTCCGAGTTCGGCGCATGCAGTCAGTGATGCAAAACGATGTGAATAATTTGTCTATTTCTGAAACTGAAATTCTCTGACATTTCGTAATATTGGCATGTTCTAAATGAGTTGTAGATTTATTAGAATTCAGCTTTGTTTGTACATTACGGTGAATGCAGCATCTAATCTCTTTTATCCAGAAAAGTCTGAAATCAATATATATATATATATATTGTTGAAAAATTATGAATCACAAAAAGCATGATGCATCACATCTTTCTTTCTCAGCGACGATATATTTATAACTATCTCATATATGAAAATATTGCACATATCATATGTTCCTTTATCCACTAAAAGATAGTATAAATGTATAATTCATTTACTATAAACTTTTCATAAACTACTATTTGAATTCATATTTATCAAATATTTTATTAATATTATTTATTTATATTTGTTACTATTTTCAGTGATAACATCATTAATGTTATAATAAAAACAAATAATTAAAAACGTAGCATTTTAATTGTCATAGCTTTTGACTAATCGTCGATTACAAATAAATCAGCGGAATCTAGCATTGGTGGCCGAGTGGTCTGTGTAGTTAGCTAGTTAAATAATCACTGATGTGTCGTCACTAGTGTTGTGTGTTTGAGTATGACGTCTTTCAATGTGTACTCTAGTCTAAACTTAATTGACAACGATTGCACTTTTTCTTCACAAAGCATACAGTTTTCCTGGCTTTCTCATAGGTTTTCGCAGTAGTTCTTGCATTCATAATGAACGTAAGTCATGTACAGACGTCATTATATAGCTGACAAAATCAATTAAAATGGTGTAAAACCACATTCGAAGAAACGAATTTAATTCTGTTGCACAATATATTCGATTGCGGCAACATTTTCTAGTAGTATTTTTCACAGTGAGTTTGGTGAATATCCTAGTCTGGTTGTTTTTCTTTTCATAGTCGTTATTATCATTCACAAGTAAACATAACTATCCAACTATTCGTCGTCTACGGAAGCCTATTAGTACCATTTGTGGTATTTTTTTTAACTTGTTATAACAACTTAGCTAACTTGTAGTAACAACTTAGCTAACTTGTAATTACAACTTAGCTTACTTGTAATTACAACTTAGCTAACTTGTAATTACAACTTAGCTAACTTGTAATTACAACTTAGCTAACTTGTAATTACAACTTAGCTTACTTGTTATAACAACTTAATAACTTGTAATTACAACTTAGCTAACTTGTAATAACAACTTAGCTAACTTGTAATAACAACTTAGCTAAATTGTAAAAACAACATGAGTTAGCCTGGCAGTTCTTAAAGTTGTTTTGCCGTTTCCCGACTATCAAATTTAGAATTTGGTAAGCATATTTTTCGTTCAAAATTCTAATAGACACATTTCCGAAAAAATATATTTCTAGTAGAACATTTCCTACTGAATTTTTGACAGGACCTTCTATACGAAGAGCTTTGATTGTCGTTGACAACTTTTTAACGTACTGAAATATTTCAAAATATACAGTATGCATTAACAAATTTGAATATCAAGGGACTTGTGTAATAATATATTTCTCATACAAGAAGAAATATTGTCACAATATAATATAAGATTGATGTCCTTAAATGCAATATAAGTATCTCATCAAAAGGACTGTGACTTTAAAATACGAATAATTGACAAATGTGGTTGAGTCATAAAGTTTAGACAGTAATTTGCTACATTTTTGTACCGAACTACGCGTCCGATTTCATGTGACGTTAAATAATTATAAACGATGTACAAAAAAGAGCAGTACCTGTGCGTGCAGAGGCCAGTTCATGTTATCATATACAACTGCATATTCTTTGTCTCCAAAAGAACTCCATTTCAATGCCAGAATTGAACCTGATAATTATTTTAACGTGCTTACTAAGTATCTCTTTTGGCCGGATTTCAGAGAGTGAAAATCCGGGTTAAAGTATGGTGAATGTTGGGCGGGCGTGCGGGCGGGCGGGCGGGGAAAAAATGTTCGTTACAGTTTTCTCAGCAACTACTAATCACATTCTTTTGAAATTTGGTATGCAGCATCAGCATGGCCTCCCATAACGTGGGATTCGATTTCAGGTCTGTCGCTCACCTACTTCCTGCCGGGCCTTCCGAATATTTTCTTCACACATTCAGAATTCAGCATGCCAGAAAAGTAGCATTCTTACAGTAATAACTTATGGCAAAAATGCACAGGTATTACACGTCTAAATAAATTTAACTGTTCATGATTTATCATTTACTTATTTGATTTTTAAAGATATTTTATTAATTAAATCCGGACTGAATAATGACTGCATTAAGTAGCATTCGCATGATCAAAGCCTTTTCTAGGCTTCAGTGTAGAAAAAAACTAAAAGCGCTCCATAAATTTAGAAAAAAATACCCGCTGTGTAAAATCTATTAAATAATATAATACATCCAATGTATGTAATATGTATATTTTCATTAGACTAGTAATTCATAATATAACAAGATATTCTCTTGAAATGAAGTTACTCAATAACAAACTGAGTATTTATGCCACACCAAATAAATTTCTTGTTCTACGGACCCGACGCACATATTTTATCGAAATCGAACAAATAATATTAAAAAAAAATTTCCGCTCCCCGCTCCGGGAAAGTCATCTTGAATTTTTTTTATTTTACTCTTTGAATTCGTAATCTTGTGAACGCCTAATGTAACTGCCGTTTCATTGCATCACAAACAAAAATTTTGATGTATTTTGAAAAAGGAAAAGAAACAATCCTACTGTTTTAGTAGTGTAAATATTTGTCATAAAGGAAGGCATGGCTGTCCAAAACACGGCGATTTATTTCAGTGGTGGTGCGTTGGCACAGCTTTTTCAAAGATTTCGACCTTACGCCGACAAAATAAACGTAAAACGAGGTTACAGGAACATTTAAATATAAAAAATGTGATATAAAAGTTCGTGAGTAATATTTGTATTTATAGTAGATAGGATGTTGGAGCAGGATTGCTTGATGGATGACCAAAAACCTTAATTCGACTGACTCTTCGAAACTTTTGGTTGCAACAGCATGGTGAACAATTAGCCTCAGTAATGAAGCACATTCGATTTTTGTTTATCTAAACCAAGATGAAACAAAATGACCACAGAAACTACAATTCTTATTAAATTTGTTAACATTGTTGCAAAGGTTGTGATATTTAAAAAAAAAGAAAATGAAATGACTGGTAATGGTTGTTCAGTGTTATTTGTGGAAAAGTTAAAGTAATTTTTAATATGAAAATGGGAGCATCGCACATTGTTTATGTCGTTACTACAGAGCCTCCTAACAGTGCCTGTACATTCCATGGATGACGTGACGTTATAATGTGTTGGTGACGTCACAAAAAATTTGTTTGGCATTTTTGTAGTAATTTCAGAAATAAGCATTTTAATTTTAAAAAACCGTTTGTAAAAAAAAGCGAAAATACCAAATGCATTCCGAGTAGCCCAGGTGTTTTTTCAATGATCATATTTTGGGTCTCGTGCAATTTGGCAGACTCTGTACATTAGTTAGCTTCGCTTCGCTCGCATATTAAAAGTCAACATATAACTGTTTGAACTGGTTCTTGTCTTATTGTCATTTTTCATATATATCTCTGTTTTGTAATGGCTTGCATTGGACTAGAATTTTTTCTCTTAAAATTGGACATTGGACACCATGCATAATTTTGGATTGTCTTTGGTTATTCGATCAAAAGGGAAAGTCTCACTAAATGAGAATATTACAGCAAACACAATGAATGGGATATAACTTATTTTATGACATTTTAAAATTCATTCCCCTAGAAAGCTTCATAATAAATGATGTACAGTGTAGTCCGTTGTGCATTTTAAATAAGGTCTCAAAAATATATTTTTCCAAATGAAGATGTGATATACATTCTTTTGCTTCCATCTGTCTCTAATGCTTTGAAAGTCATATATGTAGTATGTTGTATATGACCTACAATACTGAATTGTTTAAAAGGTGCAATTGATTGTACATAAATTGAATGATGAACCCATAATTACAAAATATATTTCATTTATTCATTTACATGCTTTGGTAAACTTCAGGTAAGCATAGTATGTCCATTTCTGAAAGAAAATCACAATGAAACTGAATTTTGCGAATAAATACATTGATGAAAGTACATTTTCTTATTTACAAAAAAATAAAAATTTTAAAAAGTCATCGCTCGCCTCAAATTTTTCTGTTCGCCTTTGATTTTTTGAAAATCCAAATAATAATATTAAAATTATTATTTCGCTCGCTCACCCCATTTTAAAATGACAAAAATCCGAAGAACAAGAAAAGAAATTAAATTGCACACCTTACCACCCTTTTGTTTTCCAAAATGTTGAGTCAGTAAATGTCTTTATCAATGATTCTGTGAGTCTTAGGTTTGAGAGTGTTTGGCATTAGTGAAATTTCCAAGGGAAGAAAGTCATAATATTTTTATCGATTCTAAAAAGATATCAAGTAGTACTTCTGACATGCTTTGAACAAATTATGTATTAGCGATTCATTTGCTACATCGCACCGTTAAATTACTTATGCATATATATGATTACCTGACTCAAAATGTTTGCATTTGTTAAAACTCAATAGTAGAAAGTTCGGGAACATTAGAGTTAACACTAAAAAATTAATTTCAATGCAAGAATCGTCTGCATTTATAACTCACAAAATCACAGTCTCATTATTGCGTTGCTGTTAAGACCTTTCCATCAACAAATCCAGACTTACCTGTTAACAAAGCTACTTGCAATATCAGGATTAAAGCTGGTCTTGACAAAGCAGGCATAATTTTGGCAATTTTTGTTATAGGCAATTTTTGTTATGTTCTGGGCAACACTGGTATCATATAATTACGGTGTAAATCAATGCAAATCAAATTACAAAATCAATACAAATTCGTCGCATAAGTATCGGCTATCATGCAATGTTAAATATGATATCTTGTTTGTCTACCAAACCAAGAGTTTTTGGAACATTTCATATAATTTTCGTTTCTTTGCATGACATACGTATCTGATATTTGCGTGTTTTTGTTTTTACTTATTAACTTATTAAATTATGTCAGTTCATTTAGAAAAAGGCAAAAAAAGCGTCGTTTAAACTAAGCAATGCATGTAAGAATAAAAATACATGGGAAGTACAGCTAGTAAATTTAAGTGCATTTTTGGGGACTTTTTCCTAATTTTGGTTTGCCTAAATTCTCTTACAAATCATTTATTACTGCTATTCCGATGACCCAGAGTTATAATAATTAATGAACAAAAACACAGGCAATTTAATTAAATTTAACCGTTTTACTTGCACTCCTGTTTTCCTTTTGCCGCCAATTGGAAGATGATATCAATTGACACTTTCTGGTGATAACACATAAAACATGAAATTGAAATTGATGTCATTGGTTAGAATTATATTATAAAAACAGCTTTTGATACCACATAGAACTTTAGATGAGCAATTTTTCGGCTATTTCATGGCGTTTAGTTGTTAAATGAGGAGAAGGCACCACTATGAGAATCACCGACCTATGACACAACAGCTGGCAATTCTATTGAATAAAGTTTGGATTTAAGCATTTGATGAAAGAAGTTAGACTTTAACACCTATCTCAATAGTTTTTACGCACATGATCAACACAATGAGGAATAACCATTTAGACCGTCTCTCTCACAAGTAAACACCATAATTTTCTTACAATTAATTAAAAAAAATTTAAGGACAGATGACGAATAAATAATGTCCGGTCACTTAAAGCTGAAAAGAAACGTTTCGATTATTACTCTCAAATTATTGTCAAACCGATCTATCGCGATATTTTCTTCAAGAAATATGTGCGTTTTTTAATTTGATAATGAAAATAATCAATCACTATCTACAACTATATATTATTTGCGTTTATAATATAATAAATTATACGAACAGGAAGCAAATGATAATTCTAATATTACGTCCAAATAACATTATACGATATTTATACTTCCTACACACGCAATACGACGAAATTTCACAAGAGGTTTTACGACGTCACAATGTTAACGCTGAATTTTGAAGTTCGGATCGAAATAAGTATATAAATAAGACAGAGCAAAGGTACGTTATGGTAAAATATGTAGTAAATGTTTTTTAAATGTATTTTGTCCACTGTACATTGCAAACTTGGAAGGATTTCCAAACAGAATATTTTTTCATCATGAAACTCGCGGCTATAAATTATAGGTTTTAAGGATCTCTTAAATCGGAAAACATTGGATTTTGTCATATTCGAATAAAAAGCTATAATAAATTTATGAAACTTGGTATTCTGTAACCATAGTAATAGACAGTTGCATTCAGAAGATGTTTCTGCATTACAACTCCTCTTAGAAAAGCGGTAGTTGTATGGTACTTTCATTTGAAGTGTCAGCAACTCCCACTCAGTAAACCTCTAGATAGATTTTCTTGCAAGCAGCACTTTCGATGTTTAAATGGACGGTTTTGTCAACAAAACATGTAACCTGATATCACCTTGAAGGGCATCAGTTATGTAAAAATCCTAACACCTGATTAATAATTTTTTAGTGACGAATGTCGAAGTAGAGAGGCGTAGCACTACAAACCAAAACGTTCTCATATTTAGGGGTATATTTGAATGTCGTGTAAACGTATTTCACTTCATTACTTCAGAATAATTTAGCAATCCAAAATTACATTTAAAACCAGTCTTTCAGAAATCACCAAATTTGATGGTATATTTTCTTTTTGTGAGATGGTATGAGCATTTATTGGAACAACTACGTGTTAATTAGTAATACAAACCTGAATGGTTACCTTCTTTCTTCACTTTTCGCTAACAAAGGCATAGATGCTATCAATCTTGGTAATATCTTTCATCACAAGTCTTTAACTTCCATAATTTCAACATACTTCAAAAACAAAAAGTTCCGATTATATCGTATACCTTTACTACCCTCCATTGCATCCAGAAGCTTCGATTACAAACGTGTATTGCATGATCTTGATCAATGACTTCAAAGCCAAACCCCGGACTGCTCTTGCCATAATTCCCCATTCAAAATAGTCCTTCAGGTGAAATAATTACTGGAGAAATTAACATTGATGACACTGAAAGATTCTGCAATATTTTGTTCAAAGGACCAAAATACCTTTAACCTAAATCCAACAATTTAAATTAGAAAATGAGCAAAACAAGAAGACCAGGAGGTTGATACCTTGTTCGAATGGGTAATGGCCTTGAGGTCATTGATTCAAATAAGAATAAGTCGTTTAGAAAGGTCGATGAGTACTAAAGCATCAGAAATCTTCAGAAATCTTGATGCTGTTAAATTTTGTCCGACATTTGACCTTCCTGTTCCTTGATTTGACCTTTTCCCAGAAATGACAATGAGTAACTCGACTGGTGTCTAATTAAAGGCAGGCACTGTTTCCTCATCTGGAGCACCTGCACCCATGGTTTTTAAGGGTTCGAAATATTTTCTTTCTGTTTTTGTGGCGTTGGTTTTTGTGTTGCGCTTTATATGTTTGTCTTTATCCGGATTTGTATTTGTCCCTTGACTCTCAACTCTTGTTGTTCGGTCGGATTCCTTTGCTGTTTTTCTTGTAATAGTTGGGCCCAATAAGCTTTTTTCTAGCAATTTGTTTTTGGTTTAATTTTCTTTCTCTTTTTGCTTTTACTGTGATATATTAACCTTACATTATAATACCTTGACAACATACTGTGCAAAAATTATTGAAGTTTTAATTTTAACACTTTTTTGTCATTTAATTATATGCGCGTTTGTGAGGTCTTATGTATTTAAAGTATTATGCAAGATTAATAGATCACAGTTTTCATAAAGCCTTCGCTTTTACATATGCCTGCATATATGTAGCTTAGGGTTACAACAATACGTATTTTTCTACTAAAGAACAACAATGCAAGTTGTGCTACAACAAGAGCAAGTTTATAGTATGGTAGATTTTCTGTTAGACAACATATTTATAACATTTTTGCAGGTTATCGGAATTCCAAGGGGGACAAAAATGTGCTCAACTCCTTGCCGAATTGTTTCTGTATTCATATGAGACATGAGACAGAATGTCTTCAAAGTCTTATTGTATACAAGAAGATAGCAGAAGCTAGGTCCTTCAATTTCACATACAGGTATATTGCTGATGTCCTTTCAATAAACAACCATCAAATTGCTGAGCGGCTTTCGTTAATATACATGTATCATTCATAACTGGAAATCAAAGAAACCACAGAGATTGATGCATCTACATAATTCTAAGACTTATACCTCAGATATGACGCCAAAAGATATCTCAGCACTAGAATTAACCACAAGCAAGACGATTTTAATTTCAAAATCATAAATTTTCCTCAGCAATATTCTAGCTATCCTATATACTGTGTCTTCGGGATACACTTACCAACCAAGGTTACAAGAAAAGCGACTTGTCCGCGCTTTCAATAAATTTTAGTATGGATACCATTTTAACTGATAAATATTCTGTTGTGAAAATATGATTGCAGACAGTTTTAACAATTTTTGAATTCAGTACATAGTGCTTGTGCTGCGATGATCACTGGATACACCAACTACTGACTAGTGGTGTTTGGTTCCCAACCTTTGTCCTCAACACACCAACTCATAATACTGTACTAGAAGCAAGAGGTGTGGCATGACATAAATACTGGTTTAACCCATACTTTTTTTAAATGTCTCGTTTTCGGCATTTAGTTTCCGAGTTTGCCGGTTTTTATATAAATATCCACAATCGCGTACACATTTAACAGTATCGTCATGTCAATTAGCATTGTTCATGATCTTAATTATCTGTCTAAATACATATTATTGACCGCTATGGTCGATTAAAGATTGTAATGACGATTGTAATATGTGGTCTGAGGTATAGAAGCTTTAAATAAAGTGACGTTTATTTAAGCAGTACATTTTCGTACTATATATATGATGTTAACAATTTATGGGGTCTTTTATAATTTCATGTAACATGATTCGTTAATGAAAGGTAAATGTTAAAATAAAAAGACATTTATTAATCGTTTGAAAGCAGGGAAGATTGTTAAAAATGTTAGTAAAAAAATTTGAAGTGTCCAGCTAACAACGATTTGTAAAATATTGGTTCATTTGCTGTATACCGTTATTCTAGTTCTCAGTTCTGTTCAAGTTTTACCAATATTAAATCAGCTACAATTTGAACATATATAAATAAATGTTTTACGTTAAATATTTTATTTTCCAGTATTATTGCTTACCGTTTTTTAATGATACGAATTTCTTTCTATTTAAAGCGGACAGGTGCGCCATCTTATTTCTAAGGATATTGAGGAAAAAACACAGTTTATTTTAAGTATACGCCTCTCAACTCAAGACCCCATTATAAATCCTTATAACAATAAAAATAGGCTCAATCCATACAACTTATTCTATGATAAAAGCATAAGGTAAGTAAAGATAAAATCATAAAGAAGCAAAACAAATTATCATGCACCGTTTTCAGTAGTATTCTATGGAAGGCATACAATCTACAGTCAAAGAATAGTACTGACGCCCTGTTAAATCAAAGGAAAAATTTCTTCGTCCTGTAAAAAATCTCACGTTTATGGAAGCAATAGACAAATGTGGGTAAAGGCTATTACAAACTTGCCGGCCAGAAAGGAGAGATATTTATTTCCAGCAAAGACGGGGAGTTCGAGGTTTCCGAAATAAAACTACTTGTATTATGTATGGTAGAATTCTGCAAAGAGATTCTATCTGCTTTCATCAGGAATGCGGATAAGTCAAAACAAAACAACTAAATGAATTATATTATTGTTCGACGTGTTATGATTAGTGTGGGTTTTTACTCTAGCTCATTTAGGAATTAAAAATTACGCTTTACACAAATTAGTTTTCTGTTCTCAAATATAACATGTACATTTGTATTTTAATATTTAAATTTCGTCCATAAAGGAGAAAAGTTCGATATAATTTCGCATTTTTGTAATGTATGATTTCTTATGCGCATATAACACTTAGCTTGGTGCGCAGTTCTTGTGAAAATGAGGCAACGTCATTATCATGATGTCATTTTGGTTCATACAAAATGTTATTATCTTAATATTGAAAACGTTAAACCGTGATAGTTTATTTGACAATAATACCTAGATTAAATCAAGCTCTGCAAAATAGCAATAAAACTAATCAATAGATTTGTTCACTAAACAAATAAAGTAAAAACAAAATCACACATATACGCCTGTTTTTTTTCAAATAAATTTAGTATAAACGTCTTAATCTTTTATTAACAGATATGCGCATCAGCAAATGATGATATGAACACTAGTTTGACAGCTTGCAAAACCTAATCATTTGTTTCGATAAACTCTAAAGCCAATTCAAGTAGGTCATAGCCTTCTTTTAAAGTCCGTGCATCTGTTATCAAATATTCCTTTTCAAGAGTTCGAAATAAATATGTAGATTTATTGCAGTTATATATATCATGTTGATGATAATGGCTCAAAAATCCATGAAAATGAGCAAATACAACTGGTGGTATAACGACGGTCCTTTGTATAACATCAAAAGGAATTTCCTTTGGCATCAATTTAGACTATTTAGACTAAAGAACGTCTATGCGTCTTACAGTCATCAGATTTAACACACGCACAACTCCAAGTCTTTGTAAAGTTCTCTGTGTGATTAAATTCAATTGTATTTGTGATAGATGTGCTTGAAAAGATACCTTTTCCGGTGAGCTCTTCATCAGTGCGTACGTAAGACAGGATATGCAGTGCATAATTGTACTGTCTTATTTGGTAGAAAAATGCCGCCAAGAGCAACCAACCAGATACAGCATCATCGTTTAAATTCTGTAGAATTTAACTTAGTTAATTCCTTATGTAAACCCGTTTGTTGGTATCAGAAGGAGTAACACCCCTGGATTGCGATGAACCTGAGCAGATAATAGAAAGGTAACGAAGATAAATTAACCGTATTAACGGAGATTCCCCGATGTTCAGATGCCGAATACATCTTCTGTAAAATAACGAATATGAGGCGGTAAATGTATTTAAAAATTCTATTTTTAAAGTTAAAATGTGTTTCAATTCCGCTGTTTTTATTTCTGTAGCGTTATGCATTGTACTTGAATAAATCGTAAAATTTTGAAATTGTTTCGAAAAAAAAACAAACAGTGCCATCCACAAGTAATTTAGTTTCTTAAATGCTCAAGCAACAGTTGTCGGGATTGTCCTTCTATTTTATTTTCAAACATGTTACTGATTTGAATAAAGTAATGCGGACACATTGAATATTCTACACTATACAGCAATCTTCTTAGACATCTCATAAAACATTGTATAAGATTTGTCGGCTTCCATTCCGTCAATGGCGTTTCCTCTAAACCCCAGAAGAAAATTGTTTTTTATAAAATATGAGCAAAGCAAATCTTTACAACTCTTATCTTTGTTTATTATATCATGAAGTACTATTTTCATCAAAGAATAACAAAGTAACTGTGTGTGTTTGAATGAGTATACCAACATCTTCTAAGCGACGGAAAATGAAATTCGCCATTCTAGTGCTTCACTTTTAGAGCCTTTAGATCCAATTGGTACAAAAAGTACTCCATGGTCAATTATTGGTGATTTAACAGCGCCAGTAGGCCATGATGAATTGTCTCTGGTTGTCCAATTTCTTGCGAGTTGTATCCAATGTGGATTGTGAACACAGAAGGCTGTATCAACAGGATAATTCGCGTTGGGCAAGCATGGTCCATGAAATTGGTTTCATTCTACGCAAGCCAATTTAAAAGGATGTAAAAAGTATGATTTTATCAGCTCATTTGACAGATACCAACAATTTTCATATTGTGTGCACATTTCTATCCATCTACTTGACTGGTAATCAATACATCGTAATTTTGTGAATCAGGGTAGAGTGTCATGCATTTCCATGACAAAGTTAATTTTTACTGTATCGACGTTTGCTTTTAATGTGTCTTCGTGAACGATTACATTCTCTAAAACAAACATCACATCCAAATCACTTCCAGCCAACTCAAGTCCTTCACCAAAACTTCCACTTGTTATTGCGGTTATTGTTCCATCATAACTAAGATTATCATTGATCGTGTTTATTAATCGTTTTGTTCTTACCGTCTTTTCCGATGCTACGATATGTTGACACAAGAAATGATACAAATCTAATGATGTCTCATTTAAGGAAGTATTGACTGTAAGTAGTAACACAACAATTTAACACTAAATGCAATAATCATTTTTGTCGATGTTTTGTAACATTGTTAAATCCCGTTGCCCTTAAAACTATTAATAATCCTTAGATATCAGTGACACATTGTTAATTATGTTTACAAGTGCTTGTTTTCTGGGTTAAGTTTGAAATACAGTAATGTTTTCGTTGACACCTAATTGCACCAAAAGACAATACAAAAGATAAATAGTATTGAATGTCGAAAATTGTCTTGACCTTATTTGAAACTTTCCTACAAGTCCTTAATTTAACTCGACGCTAGCCTTAATTTTACCCTAATCTGTACACATGTGTATTATTACCTTGACAGCGGTGTTATACAGAGATTCACCGGTGAAAAAATTGTGGCTAAACCACACGTGGAATAAAAGTTTTTTCTACTCTTGGATGTGACTTCAATATGAATGACATATTAATTGTCATTTTACCATAAATCGGATATTTTTGTTTTATTTTTATTTTGGTTTATTTGGCGCTTTCGACGAAAGAGCCAAATTAAACACACCAAATAATGCATGCACCAAAACTGTACATACCAAGATAGCGGACCGGTAGACAATATTGTAAAGTCTTTGGCTGAAACTACCGATAATACACAAGTGTGTGTGAAGGAAAATTACAGGTATATATTTGAATATATATTTCCCTATTTTATTATAAAATAGTTAAGGAAATACAAATTTATATTCATATTCATTCTATTCATAAATAATTATGTCCGGCTTATCATTTACTAATTAGACTGTTATTGATAATAAAAATAACACCTTTATTGTCATTCAATCAAAATATACTGCTGGAATACAAAAGGGATGAAAATTTAAGTCCGTGAACGTTAAAGGGAAACTTCGCGAAAAAATGAAAATTTGATATGTTATTCTTCAACTAAAAAGAAACACATTTGCCTCTTGATGTTTTATTATATTTTAAGTGGTTAAGTTTCTGTATGGAATTTACCGTGTAAAAATGCACTTATGGAGGTCCGCCGTCTTGTCACCATCTCATCGACGAGATGGTGACAAGATGGCGGACCATTGCTGTAGTTGTTTTATGTTGGTTGTTGGTTCTGGAGTTTGCCGGTCTCGCGGACTTTGATTTGTGGATTGTCTTTTTTGACAGTTTCATCGGTGTGCAGTATTTAACTGCATTTGCACTAAACCATGTGTTTACTGGTATAGAAAGTCTGTAATAATCCTGACGTTTTAACCAGTCTATTAGGATCAATCAAAATTAGTGTCTACGGCTTGAATTATACAAAATTGTCCAAATTATACAAAATCTATTGAATATACTAAACACCCTTAACGTAATTTACTGCAATGCTATTTTATAACTTTAAACGTCTTTTGTAATGTTATATTAATCACGTATTTTATTTTACAGTTAAGTGTTATGTGCACATTTTATTTAAAATGTTGTTCAAGATTTATTTACAATAAGGTATTGAAATATTACATTAAATAAATTGTTGTCTGTCAATCTGAAAATAGAATTTTGTGTCTCGTAGGACAATGAAAATAATTTTAAAAATGCTGAAAATATGAATGGAATTTATTAGACAATATATAGATCAAATTTATAAAAAAAAAAGAGTCATTTCACCAAATACTTAACTGTGTATTGAATCAAATAAAATAAAAAGCCAACGACACGTAATCAAAGAACAAAATCCAAGTATAAATCTGACAAGCAACAAAGTCCTCTGGTCATTTGTTCCCACATTCAAATTGGTCCCAACCAATTTGTCCCAAGTCTTTGCAAATTGGTCCCACTTTTGGACAAATGGTCCCTACACTGTTAAAAAGTATATTTTAGAACATTTGTTGGTTTTGTTTAGCAAGAAATATTTAGTTATTGAAATTTAAGAAGCACACAATACAAAAACAAACTACAAATAATTTGATTAACCGCAAAAAGCTTACACAAATGTTAAACAAACTTTCTTTTATTCAGACCATAGACATGCAAGTTCATTCAAGATGCTTACAAATAGAGTATAATAACTCTTCCGAATATTTAGTTAAAAAATTATTTTATTTGTATAAATATACACACAAATGATTGGACACAAGTAAGAATACTTATGGAATCTTATCCGCTTTACAGTTTGTGACTATAGTATGATACTAGGCATGCGTAATATTAAATTAACAAACAATTTATATATTTAATGAAACTAAATGTGAACGAAATAAAATTTAGAGCTAATAGTGATCGCAAAACTCCCCTTCCCGCCTACAAACATAGTTGGTCACATGACATTCTTAGTTTATGCATTAAAGTCTACCTATATCAAATTTTGTGCCAATCTGACAAAAGTTTACTTGCGGGGATCGTAGTAAAATGGCTGCCTTTACAAATTGGCACCAAATTTGTTTTGACAAAAATGTTCAGGATAGTCAACTGTATCAGTGTATGCTCATTGAAATTGCTCTAGCCCTCCATGCGATCTGAGAACTGCATCGTTTTCTTCAACGGCGGGCATTTTGCAAAATCTAAAACCGATGTTCACAACTAGAATGGACATTCAAACTTTGTGCAAAGTTTCATGAGGTCAATACGACTCGCTGCACACAAAATGCTGGACAAGCTCTGACTAGAAAGAAGAAGAAAATAGAAACTGGGCAAAAACAATAAATCCTCTGAAACTTCTTTATCGGGGACTTAATAAACGAAGAATTGATTGGTATGGTGTCTATGTGTGTGATTGCGTGCTACAAAACAAAAACCCAAGCTAGATTACTCAGTAATGTAGTCATATCGTCATTGTAAATTGTAATTTTAAAAAGTAGTGTTAAGTAGTCTCATTTTTAGCCTCACATCTGCACGATAGAGTTAAAATGATATAAATCATAAAGTTTAAAAATGAGGCCGAACACCTGTTGTGTAACTATAAAATTTAATATCCTCGGACTAATAAAAGAGGCTTTGGAACTGTTAATCTGATTAAAATTTAGATGAGCTCTTAATGTTTCTAGCTGATATATTCATATGTGTATACCGTAGTTGGTTGGATATATTGGGGCATCAACATATAAAAAAATATAAATTTAATAGAACATTTGTAATTTCCTGCTTCTACGGTCTCCCAACCAATTTCTTTATTAGAAAAATCAATTTTAATAAACGATGGTTGTCCTGTAATATGGAGTTTTTGAAATTTTCTTCCATTTGTCCACACCTGTCCCATAATCCTGAGACATATTAAAAAATTGTCTTATATAGTCAATTCATGTTTTTGTCTAAATTTGATCGTGATAAGAAAAATAGCAAAGTCTAGGGACAATAACAAATTCGGATATAGACAAACATATACAACGCAAAACAAAAACCAAAAACACAAAAACAGAAAGTGAGTAACCTGAACCCAATTAAAACCGAGAGTGCACTAAGGTGCACTGACGAGTAAGCAGCACCTGTCTGTTATTAGACACCCGACGAGTTACTCATTGTCATGTCTAGAAAAAAGTCAAATGCACGCATAGGAAGAAAAATAGCAGTGAAAACTGACCGCACAACAAGAGCCAAGTCAAGGGACAGTTACAAATCCGGATATTGACAAACGCAACACAAAAACCAAAAACGCAAAAAACACAGAAAGGGTGCAACCCGAACCCCAAAAACCACAGGACAGGTGCACTCCAGTGCTCCGGACGAGTAAGCAGTGCCTACCTCTAATTAGACACCCGTGGAGTTACTCATTGTCATGTCCAGGGAAAAGTAAAATCCAGGAATAGAAAACACGACCTATGACTCAGCGAAAATGTCAGATCGTTTTGCCTTTGTAAATCACTTACGGTGTCTGGGTGGAGTCTGAGCTCTTTTATGCTTGAATCAATTTCAGCTCCGTGTCTTACTTCTTGGATAGGGCCCGGAAAACATGAATTGATTGCTCTGGAATGAGTAGAGTTGTACGTTTGAATGTTAATATTGGACATCAGTGTTTGAAATTCCTTGTCTGTATATGCTGTTAGAACTGATGTCACTGCCTTTGATAAACGAGATGGCGTGTCATTAGATGTTGAGGTTGATAATGTATCGCTGTTGCTGACAGTGGTAATTGTTGGCTGGTTGCTACTACTGGATGATGTTGCAATAGTGTTTGGTGAGCTAAATATAATCGAGAAGATGACAGACTATTTCTGCTAGTCAAAGTAAACGGAGATGTGTTCAGGTGTAGTATTGGTTGTGTTGTGGTCTCTGGTCTAAAAGGTGTTATTACAAGTGGAGAAGACATGGCTGGTATGGACTCTGGAGATTGGTTTCTTAGCCCATCGTTAATAAGGTCAGATTTAGGAGAAGGTGTTTCTTCGTGTGGTGTAGCTACTTTTGTTGTTGACGGTAACTTACTGACACATGTTGCAGAGGCGGCCTGGACTTGTGAACAGTCCAAAAAATCAACGTCCTGTATAACGGCATTCGAACACAAAAAGCTGGAAAAGTCTGGGATCTGTGCTTTGCTCTGTAGGTCTGTTAGGATTTGAAGAATGGCTGCAATTTGATCCGGAAACCAAGGGAAATCGGTTTGAGTTGACGCATCTTTTTTGGTGGTTTTTTGCTGGGGTAAATTTTCGAAATCTGAATCTGCCTCGATTACAATAACTTTGTCTGATTGTGTTGACCGGTCAGTAACATTTCTTGTGAAGTTCTTTACTTGGTTGTTGACAATGTCAACTTGATCTGGGGTAAGATCTTCTTCAAATCTGGGTTTTCTTATTGGAACGGAGCGGCCACCCGTATAATCTCCACCGCCTTGAAATAAGACTTTAACGACTCTGTTGTTGTTGCCCCTTTTTTCGACTGGTGTTTCTGGTATGATGGCTTGATGGGTTAAGTGTGTATCTGTATCTGGCTGTTGTTCTCGGTCTAGGTTTGGCTGATGGTTAGTGTCCTGATGTGGTTCTTCTTGATGTTGATCTGTATCTGATGTGCCATTGTGAACTGGCCAAACATCTAAAAAACCATTGTCTTTCTTTGCTAGATTTTGTCTTTTTTCAATCTCATCGTCAATCGCTTTGGCACGGTTTGTTTGGGACCAGACATTTTCAAATCTGTACAGTTCTGCCTCAGAATCAGTAAAAGAGAAATATTTATAAATATTCACACGAAGATTCTAAAACATATGTAAAATTTATTTAATAAATTGCTGCACTGAATTTTTGTCACATTTTTCGGTATTTTCAGCAACATCTTGTCACCAAAAGTAGGAGCCGGTGTAGTTGAAGAAAACCCTTGACCTTCGGTATATAAGAAGAAATCCGTTTCATTTTCGTTTGTAGTCGAGCACGCCTTTCCAACAGTAAGGCGCGTACCGGAAAACCTCAAAATTAATGGGAATATTTATTTTCATCCACTTTTTATTGAAAAGTTAAGTGGAAAAAAATCATTATTTGATATAAAATTGGAACACGCTAAGACGAACGCAAAAGTGTGACAATGTGTGTAAAAAGGATTTTTTACCTGAAAGTTTGTTGATATTCGTTATGGTTGAAGTAAAGGCTAGCAATTTTTTAGCAATCTCATGTCACTCAAAGAAGGAACCAGATTGTAGAAGAAAACCCTCGATCTTTGGTATAGAATAAGAAACCCTATTCATTTTTGTTTGTAGTCGAGCACACCTTTCCCGTCGTAATACGGGAACAGGCAACCCAACAATTAACGGGTAGATATATTAACATTCACTTCGATTGAAAAATTAAGTGGGAAAAAAACACTTTGGAACACTCCCAGGCGAACGCAAACGTGGGAAAACGTGTACAAATATTTTTACCTGAAAGTTCCAAAACTTCCACTAAGAGTCTTTGTACCCCAAAGGACAAGATCACCCTAGCTGCTTTTGTGGGTCTGGGATTACCTTGGTCGAATTAACTTTAGCTGTGCATCCGTCCACGTCAAACAAGACTAGAGCATACTTCGGCAACTTAAAAAAGATAACATGATAAATACTGTAATCGAAGGAAATCTAAACTCTGCATGTTTGTTTTGTTTTATCCAATATGTTTTACGAAACAAATGCTAATACAAGATTAAATTTTAAAAAGGAAACTTAATTTAAGAATGCATGTACTACATCTTTAAAGGAATTGAAACATGATGTCAGCAATTTTATGTAAGTTGTACATGTAATTCTGACGAGTGTAGGACTAATCTTTTCTGTGTAAAACGAAAAAATTGAACATTTTGTCAATGGGACACGGATGGCCCCGCTAATGAAGTCCCAATCAGGAAGTAAGTGATCGACAGGTCTGAAAGTCGGTTAGGACGTACAACTTGTGATAATGAACCACCCTGCCAACTTTCAAATTTTTCTCATGTACAGTTTCTGAGAAAAGCTTGACGGAAATTCGTACAGACGGACGGACAGACAGACGGACGGACATGAGTAAAACTTAATGCCCCCCGACATGTCGTCGCGGGGGCATAAAAAAATTAACTGAGTGGAACCTCTGTGATAGATACTTGCTTTCTTCTAAATTTGTGATATTTAACTTTTTAGAGTTTTGTATATGTTTTTGTTTTATTGCGTTTTTGTAAATATTAAACCGTTTTCATCTGCTTTATTTTCGGATAAAAGGTTGACAACTGGTTATCAAATATGTAATAAACAGAATATGGCATGTCATTTTCCGATCAACCCTGGTACATGTATCAGGCCTCGGCGCATTTCAGCCCCCGAGCAAGCTCTTGGACTTTAAATGGGAGTCGCGGGCTGATATCAGGGCCGATATGGAAAATGCCATGTAATAATTTATAAATTGTATACTAAGTTCGATTTCTCTGATTTATATATTGAACAACATAAAATTGACAAATACAATCATCGGGGTACGGTGTGATTACTTAATATTTTGTTTTTCTCATTTACGGTGCTTAATTGGTGTGTTTGTTGACTCGCATTGATCAAACGGATATGGCTTTCTTGAGCAAAACATGATATACATCTGGTAGAATATAAAACGGGTATGGTGTTTATTTAGGTTATAATTTAGTAAAATAACTGATGATTTAGTTCAATAAAATATATTGTTTGATCGGTATATAATAGTAGAAGGGATTAAGCGGTTTCTTTATTAACACATGTCGTACCAAACAATAGAAACCATATTGACTCGATGTGTCCAAGTCCACAGGAATTTGACCCCATATCATCTGGGTCGAAATATGGCCAGACAACGAAAAAAAGTATTGTCGCGAACGAAGTGAGCGAAGGAGTCTAACGCAAAAGTAAACAATTCCTACCCCCCTACCTTTGTTGTTGATTTTGCTTTGAGAATTTGCACTGACAACATGATTGTAGGTGTTCTACTTACTCACGGACATTTTTTCTTTAAGATTATGATATCGATTCCTTTAATATATCCATATTGTTGCAACCGCGAAACTTTTTCATAGACTGAAACACTTTCTTTACTTCAGGGAATCGTCCATGGAGATTGGTTCCGCAGTAAATGACAAAAAATTAATGGGATAAAACGGTAAATACTGTACTAGTATTTATAGCATCATTAGAATATATTTCAGTAAAATATTTATTTAGTTACCAGTCATGGTGATGCGTCGAAAATTGAATTGTATGTAGGGGTAATCGTTATTAACATATAAACATATACGTTATAAAAACAGGAAACTAAGTTTTTATTTTCATAATAACAGTTAACAACA